>JAWMAR010000392.1:1142622-1297341 GCA_036785375.1 Leucoraja ocellata | reverse complement strand
CAAGGCATTGGAGGTTCAGTATTGATGTGGGTAGAGAACTGGGCTGGCAAACAGGAAGCAAAGAGTAGGAGTAAACGGGTCCTTTTCACAATGGCAGGCAGTGACTAGTGGGGTACCCCAAGGCTCAGTACTGGGACCCCAGCTATTTACAATATATATTAATGATCTGGATGAGGGAATTGAAGGCAATATCTCCAAGTTTGCGGATGACACTAAGCTGGGGGGCAGTGTTAGCTGTGAGGAGGATGCTAGGAGACTGCAAGGTGACTTGGATAGGCTGGGTGAGTGGGCAAATGTTTGGCAGATGCAGTATAATGTGGATAAATGTGAGGTTATCCATTTTGGTGGCAAAAACGGGAAAGCAGACTATTATCTAAATGGTGGCCGATTGGGAAAGGGGGGAGATGCAGCGAGACCTGGGTGTCATGGTACACCAGTCATTGAAGGTAGGCATGCAGGTGCAGGCAGTAAAGAAAGCAAATGGTATGTTAGCTTTCATTGCAAAAGGATTTGAGTATAGGAGCAGGGAGGTTCTACTGCAGTTGTACAGGGTCTTGGTGAGACCACACCTGGAGTATTGCGTACAGTTTTGGTCTCCAAATCTGAGGAAGGACATTATTGCCATAGAGGGAGTGCAGAGACGGTTCACCAGACTGATTCCTGGGATGTCCGGACTGTCTTATGAAGAAAGACTGGATAGACTTGGTTTATACTCTCTAGAATTTAGGAGATTGAGAGGGATCTTACAGAAACTTACAACATTCTTAAGGGGTTGGACAGGCTAGATGCAGGAAGATTGTTCCCGATGTTAGGAAAGTCCAGGACAAGGGGTCACAGCTTAAGGATAAGGGGGAAATCCTTTAAAACCGAGATGAGAAGAACTTTTTTCACACAGAGAGTGGTGAATCTCTGGAACTCTCTGCCACAGAGGGTAGTTGAGGCCAGTTCATTGGCTATATTTAAGAGGGAGTTAGATGTGGCCCTTGTGGCTAAGGGGATCAGGGGGTATGGAGAGAAGGCAGGTACGGGATATTGAGTTGGATGATCAGCCATGATCATATTGAATGGCGGTGCAGGCTCGAAGGGCCGAATGGCCTACTCCTGCACCTAATTTCTATGTTTCTATGCTTCTACCACACTCAAAATAAAAACGTACAGGTTTGCGGGTTAAATGGCTTGGTAGAAATGTAAATTGTCCCTTGTGTGTGGCAGATACTGTTAGTGTGAGGGGATCACCGATCAGCATGGACCAAAGGGCCTGTTTCTGTGCTGTGTCCCTGAACTAAACTATAACAGGAGCAGGATGGTAGGAGAGGATGTCAACAAAATAATTATTTGTTTTTTAATAATTATTCAGCTAATTATAGGAAGGATGTCAACAAAATAGAGAGAGTACAGAGGAGATTTACTAGAATGTTGCCTGGGTTTCAGCAACTAAGTTACAGAGAAAGGTTGAACAAGTTAGGGCTTTATTCTTTGGAGCGCAGAAGGTTAAGGGGGGACTTGATAGAGGTTTTTAAAATGATGAGAAGGATAGACAGAGTTGACGTGGAAAAGCTTTTCCCACTGAGAGTAGGGAAGATTCAAACAAGGGGACATGACATGAGAATTAAGGGACTGAAGTTTAGGGGTAACATGAGGGGGAACTTCTTTACTCAGAGAGTGGTAGCTGTGTGGAATGAGCTTCCAGTGAAGGTGGTGGAGGCAGGTTCGTTTTTATCATTTAAAAATAAATTGGATAGTTATATGGACGGGAAGGGAATGGAGGGTTATGGTCTGAGCGCAGGTATATGGGACTAGGGGAGATTATGTGTTCGGCACGGACTAGAAGGGTCGAGATGGCCTGTTTCCGTGCTGTAATTGTTATATGGTTATATGGTTATATGAGAGAACAAAAAGCAGAAATGGGAAAGAGAGAGACGAGGCTGAAGAAGGGGAGTGTATTGAACAGAAACTATTTTGCTGGAAATCCCCTTGGTGTTGTTTGCTCAACCTGCATGACACAACCGAAATTCATCTCTTTCACTTTCAGTTGGCACAGCTTCAGTGAGCAAAGTCCCCACCCAGCTCTGTGTGTTCACCGCAGGTTCCAAACCAGCTATTCCTCTCCATTTTGTGACTTTCAGACTGCACAGTTGCATTTACAACTTGAAAAAATGAGTTGTGTAAGTAGCCCAGCCCATTGCATTGACCAGACCCACCACCATTGATTCCATCTGCACTTCACGCTGCATCAGAAAAGCAGCTAATATAAACAAAGACTTGTCTCACCCCGGTCATTCATTCTTCCCCCCGCTCCCGTCCGGCAAAAAGTACAGAAGCTTGAATGCGCGCTCCACCAGACTCAGGAATACCATTTTCCCCTTGGTTAGAAACATAGAAAATAGGTGCAGGAGTAGGCCATTCGGCCCTGCACCGCCATTCAATATGATCATGGCTGATCATCCAACTCAGTATCCTGTACTTGCCTTCTCTCTATACCCCCTGATCCCTTTAACCACAAGGGCCACATCTAACTCCCTCTTAAACATAGCCAACATTCTGGCCTCAACTACTTTCTGTGGCAGAGAATTCCACAGATTCACCACTCTGTGTGAAAAATGTTTTTCTCATCTCGGTCCTAAAAGATTTCCCCCTTATCCTTAAACTGTGACCCCTTGTTCTGGATTTCCCCAACATCGGGAACAATCTTCCTGCATCTAGCCTGCCCAACCCCTTAAGAATTGTATAAGTTTCTATAAGATCCCTCCTCAATCTTCTAAATTCTAGCGAGTACAAGCCGAGTCTATCCAATCTTTCTTCATATGAAAGTTCTGCCATCCCAGGAATCAGTCTGGTGAACCTTCTCTGTACTCCCTCTATGGCAAGAATGTCTTTCCTCAGACTGTACACAATACTCCAGGTGTGGTCTCGCCAAGGCCCTGTTCAACTGCAGTAGAACCTCCCTGCTCTTATACTCAAATCCTTTTGCTATGAATGCTAACATACCATTCGCTTTCTTCACTGCCTGCTGCACCTGCATGCCTACTTTCAATGACTGGTGTACCATGACACCCAGGTCTCGTTGCATCTCCCCTTTCCTAATCGGCCACCATTCAGATACTAGTCTATTTTCCTGTTCTTGCCACCAAAGTGGATAACCTCACATTTATTCACATTATACTGCATCTGCCATGCATTTGCCCACTCACCCAACCTATCCAAGTCACCTTGCAGCCTCCTAGCATCCTCCTTACAGCTAACACTGCCCCCCAGCTTCGTGTCATCCACAAACTTGGAGATGTTGCATTCAATTCCCTCGTCCAAATCATTAATATATATTATCAGTCTTCTGTAAGGTCCTTCCGTAAGTGAGGGTACTGTTCGATTTATCTTTACTCCATTGCGGACACTGGACTTTGTCTATTGAACTGATGCACCACATTGCTCCATTCTCTTCCAAATGGCAGTAAATCCTAACCTGAAGAATCCTCTCCGAAAGCACCATCCGCCAATATAATCCAATCAAACCAGCACATTGTGTTTTATGGCAGTACAGAGGCGCAGTTGCCAGAACTGTTCGATCCGTGTTTGATCCTGACCTCCGGTGCTGTCTGTGTGGAGTCTGTCCGTTCTCCCTTCGACTGCATGTATTTCGTCCGGGTGCTTCAGTTTCCTCCCTCATCCCAAAAACATGCAAGTAGTAAAGGTTAATTGTCCTTCTGTAAATTGTCATACAAACCAAAAAATAAAATACTGTTACACCCTGTACTAGCCATTGCTACTTCAATAGAAACTCCCATATCTACAGCTTTGTCCAGAAATAAGTATGAGTGCACCAGGTACTTCTCCAGCAGGTTCCCACACTCCTTCCATTGAACTATTATCTCCATATCAACGTTATGACATAACTTTGACTTTATTGAAGTCAACCTTCAATAATGACAGGTCTAAGTACTTTGTAATTTCTATATCTATTAGGCCGGCACAGTGGTGCAGTGGTAGAGTTGCTGCCTTACAGCACTTACAGCGCCAAAGGCCTGGATTCGATCCCGACTACGGGTGCTGTCTGTACGGAGTTTGTACTTTCATAGAAACATAGAAATTAGGTGCAGGAGTAGGCCATTCGACCCTTCGAGCCTGCACCGCCATTCAATATGATCATGGCTGATCATCCAACTCAGTATCTCGTACCTGCCTTCTCTCCATACCCCCTGGTCCCTTTAGCCACAAGGGCCACATCTAACCCCCTCTTAAATATAGCCAATGAACTGGCCTCAACTACCCTCTGCAGCAGAGAGTTCCAGAGATTCACCACTCTCTGTGTGAAAAAAGTTCTCCTCATCTCGGTTTTAAAGGATTTCCCCCTTATCCTTAAGCTGTGACCCCTTGTCCTGGACTTCCCCAACATCGGGAACAATCTTCCTGTATCTAGCCTGTCCAACCCCTTAAGAATTTTGTAAGTTTCTATAAGGTCCCCTCTCAATTTCCTAAATTCTAGAGAGTATAGAGTCTAGAGAGAACTTTCTCCGAGATCTTGTTGAACAAGTTAGGGCTTTATTCTTTGGAGCGCAGAAGGTTAAGGGGGGACTTGATAGAGGTTTTTAAAATGATGAAAGGGACAGACAGAGTTGACGTGGAAAAGCTTTTCCCACTGAGAGTAGGGAAGATTCAAACAAGGGGACATGACATGAGAATTAAGGGACTGAAGTTTAGGGGTAACATGAGGGGGAACTTCTTTACTCAGAGAGTGGTAGCTGTGTGGAATGAGCTTCCAGTGAAGGTGGTGGAGGCAGGTTCGTTTTTATCATTTAAAAATAAATTGGATAGTTATATGGATGGGAAGGGAATGGAGGGTTATGGTCTGAGCGCAGGTATATGGGACTAGGGGAGATTATGTGTTCGGCACGGACTAGAAGGGTCGCGATGGCCTGTTTCCGTGCTGTAATTGTTATATGGTGTTATATGGTGTTATATATGTTTCCTCCCACAATCTAAAGATGTACAGGTTTGCAGGTTGATTGGCATGGTATAATTGTAATGTGCCTAGTGTGTGTAGAGTAGTGCTAATGAGCAGGGATCGTTGGTCGGTACAGACTTGGTGAGCTGAAGGGCCTGTTTCCGTGCTGTTTTTTTGTTAGATTAGATTAGATTCAACTTTATTGTCATTGCACAAATACAAGTACAGGTAAAACGAAATCCAGTTTAGCATCGAACCAGAGTGCAAAATAGTAAAATGCTGATTAAAACAATATATACAAATGAGGATATATCTCTAAAATAAACTAAACCATGTTGTTTTTGGTCAGTGTGGGTTTGATGGGCTGAATGCCCTGTTTCTAAGCTGTACAAGTCAATGACAAAACTGGAATTCCCCAGTCAGCAACACTGCCAGTTAAAGGATCACATTGCGTCACATGACAAAGTACATCATCGGGGAATGCAGTAAGTCGAGATTTTCCCTCATCTTTAACCATATAATAACCATATAACAATTACAGCACGGAAACAGGCCATCTCGACCCTTCTAGTCCGTGCCGAACACATAATCTCCCCTAGTCCCATATACCTGTGCTCAGACCATAGTTAAAGGATCACATTATTATCTAAATGGTGGCCGATTGGGAAAGGGGGAGATGCAGCGAGACCTGGGTGTCATGGTACACGAGTCATTGAAGGTAGGCATGCAGGTGCAGCAGGCAGTGAAGAAAGCAAATGGTATGTTGGCTTTCATAGCAAGAGGATTTGAGTATAGGAGCAGGGAGGTTCTACTGCAGTTGTACAGGGTCTTGGTGAGACCACACCTGGAGTATTGCGTGCAGTTTTGGTCTCCAAATCTGAGGAAGGACATTATTGCCATAGAGGGAGTGCAGAGAAGGTTCACCAGTCTGATTCCTGGGGTGTCAGGACTGTCTCATGAAGAAAGACTGGATAGACTTGGTTTATACTCTCTAGAATTTAGGAGATTGAGAGGGGATCTTATAGAAACTTACAAAATTCTTAAGGGGTTGGACAGGCTAGATGCAGGAAGATTGTTCCCGATGTTAGGGAAGTCCAGGACAAGGGGTCACAGCTTAAGGATAAGGGGGAAATCCTTTAAAAACAAGTTCTCCTCAACTTTTTTCACACAGAGAGTGGTGAATCTCTGGAACTCTCTGCCACAGAGGGTAGTTGAGGCCAGTTCATTGGCTATATTTAAGAGGGAGTTAGATGTGGCCCTTGTGGCCAAGGGGATCAGAGGGTATGGAGAGAAGGCAGGTACGGGATACTGAGTTGGATGATCAGCCATGATCATATTGAATGGCGGTGCAGGCTCGAAGGGCCGAATGGCCTACTCCTGCACCTAATTTCTATGTTTCTATGTTTCTATGTTTCATAACCCTCCATTTCCTTCCCATCCATATAACTATCCAATTTATTTTTAAATGATAAAAACGAACCTTCACTGGAAGCTCATTCCACACAGCTACCACTCTCTGAGTAAAGAAGTTCCCCCTCATGTTACCCCTAAACTTCAATTCTCATGTCATGTCCCCTTGTTTGAATCTTCCCTACTCTCAGTGGGAAAAGCTTTTCCACGTCAACTCTGTCTATCCCTCTCATCATTTTAAAAACCTCTATCAAGTCCCCCCTTAACCTTCTGCGCTCCAAAGAATAAAGCCCTAACTTGTTCAACCTTTCTTTGTAACTTAGTTGCTGAAACCCAGGCAACATTCTAGTAAATCTCCTCTGTACTCTCTCTATTTTGTTGACATCCTTCCTATAATTAGGCATCCAAAATTGTACACCATACTCCAGAATTGGCCTCACCAATGCCTTGTACAATTTTAACATTACATCCCAACTTCTATACTCAATGCTCTGATTTATAAAGGCCAGCACACCAAAAGCTTTCTTTACCACCCTATCTACATGAGATTCCACTTTCAGGGAACTGTGCACAGTTATTCCCAGATCCCTCTGTTCACCTACATTCTTCAATTCCCTACCATTTACCATGTACGTCCTATTTTGATTTGTCCTGCCAAGATGTAGCACCTCACACTTATCAGCATTAAACTCCATCTGCCATCTTTCAGCCCACTCTTCCAACTGGCATAAATCTCTCTGTAGACTTTGAAACTCTACTTCATTACCCGCAACCCCACCTATCTTAGTATCATCTGCATACTTACTAATCCAATTTACCACACCATCATCCAGATCATTGATGTACATGACAAACAACAGTGGACCCAACACAGATCCCTGTGGCACCCCACTCGTCACTGGCCTCCAACCTGACAAACAACCATCCACCATTACTCTCTGGCATCTCCCATTCAGCCACTGTTGAATCCATCTTGCTACTCCACCATTAATACCCAACCATTGAACCTTCTTAACCAACCTTCCATGAGGAACCTTGTCAAAGGCCTTACTGAAGTCCATGTACACAACATCCACTGCTTTACCCTCATCAATTTCCCGAGTAACATCTTCAAAAAATTCAAGAAGATTAGTTAAACATGACCTTCCAGGCACAAATCCATCTTTGGTGGCTGGTGGCATTACGGCAGAGCTACTATTCTACGGGTGCTATCTGTATGGAGTCTGTACGTTCTCCCCGTCACCTACGTGTGTTTTCTCCCATATCTTTGGTTTCCCCCACACTCCAAAGAGACAGACACACAGGTTGATTGCCTTACATAAACGTAAAACAAATTGTCCCCAATGTGGGTAGAGTCGTTTTAATGTCGTGGGTCGGTGTGGACTCGATGGGCTGAAGGGTCTGTTTCTGCGCTGTATCTCTAAACTAAACTAAACTAAACTAAAATGCATTGTAAGCAAACTATCTAGTTATAAACACCACAACATGCAAATGTTTGGCATGCACATATTAACAGTAACATAGAAACATAGACAATAGGTGCAGGAGTAGGCCATTTGGCCCTTCGAGCCTGCACCGCCATTCAATATGATCATGGCTGATCATCCAACTCAGTATCCTGTCCCTCCTTCTCTCCATACCCCCTGATCCCTTTAGTAACAAGGGGCACTTCTAACTCCCTCTTAAATATAGCCAATGAACTGGCGTCAACTACCTTCTGTGGCAGAGAATTCCACAGATTCACCACTCTCTGTGTGAAAAATGTTTTTCTCATTTCGGTCCTAAAAGATTTCCCCCTTATCCTTAAACTGTGTGACCCCTTGTTCTGGACTCCCCCAACATTGGGGATAATCTTCCTGCATCTAGCCTGTCCAACCACGTAAGAATTTTGTAAGTTTCTATAGGATCCCTCCTCAATCTTCTAAATTCTAGCGAGTACAAGCTGAGTCTATCCAGTCTTTCTTCATATGAAAGTCCTGCCATCCCAGGTATCAGTCTGGTGAACCTTCTCTGTACTCCCTCTAGGGCAAGTATGTCTTTCCTCAGATTAGGGGACCAAAACTGTACGCAATACTCCAGGTGTGGTCTCACCAAGTCATACAACACGAAAACAGGCCCTTTGGCCCAACCCACCCATGCTGATCTCGATGCCCGGGCTATGCTAGTCCCAGTGCCCCATACCACTCTGGAGCCCCACCAACCAGCACCTGAGTGAAGGCCTGGAAGGGGGGGGGGGGGGGGGGATCAGCTAATCTTCACCCGAAGACTGGATACAAGATGGATGAATGATGGACGCAATGGGCGGGGAGTGAGGCCGGTAGGAGAGGTGTCTGGCCTACAGGTTCACCAGACTGATTCCTGGGATGTCAGGACTGTCTTATGAAGAAAGACTGGATAGACTTGGTTTATACTCTCTAGAATTTAGGAGATTGAGAGGGGATCTTATAGAAACTTACAAAATTCTTAAGGGGTTGGACAGGCTAGATGCAGGAAGATTGTTCCCGATGTTGGGGAAGTCCAGGACAAGGGGTCACAGCTTAAGGATAAGGGGGAAATCCTTTAAAACCGAGATGAGGAGAACTTTTTCCACACAGAGAGTGGTGAATCTCTGGAACTCTCTGCCACAGAGGGTAGTTGAGGCCAGTTCATTGGCTATATTTAAGAGGGAGTTAGATGTGGCCCTTGTGGCCAAGGGGATCAGAGGGTATGGAGAGAAGGCAGGTACGGGATACTGAGTTGGATGATCAGCCATGATCATATTGAATGGCGGTGCAGGCTCGAAGGGCCGAATGGCCTCTACTCCTGCACCTAATTTCTATGTTTCTATGTTTCTATGTTTCTACAGCGCCCTCGAGATCAGCTGTGGGAGGCTTCTCTGGGGCACAAAGGTGGACGGACGAGGAGAGGGACGTCGGTTCGCACGTCCAAGGGAAGATGATGGGTGGAGGCCTGCAGTAGCCTGGGACTTGCCTGGAAGATGCACCACTCATCACAACTAGAGCGTGGACTGGACTTTGAAAATGGTGCCAAATCATGGCGCCTCTAGCACGCAGCGGCGGTGGAAAGCATCTTGTCCGGGAACATTACCATCTGGTTTGGGAATTGCTCTGCCAAGGTCAAGAAGGCTCTGCAGAGAGTAGTGCGTTCGGCCGAACGCACTATGGGAACTTCACTCACCCCACTGCAGGAACTATACGACAGGAGGTGCAACTCCAGAGCAAACAAAATCATGAGAGACCTCTTCCACCCCTGCAACGGACTGTTCCAGCCGCTACGGTCAGGCAAACGCCTCCGTTGCCATGCAGTGAGAACGGAGAGGTTGAGAAGGAGTTTCTTCCCAGAGGCAATTCGGACTGTAAACGCCCATCTCACCAGGGACTAACTCTACAGAACGTTTTTTCCTTCTATTATTTATTATGTAAAAGAATATGTGTGTTATGATTGTGTTTATAATTTGTTTGGTTGTTTTGTTGTTTGTCTTTTGCACAAAAGTCCGCGAGCATTGCCACTTTCATTTCACTGCACATCTCGTATGCGTATGTGACAAATAAACTTGACTTGACTTGACTTGACTTGGACTATTTCTGTACACTTTGCTCATCGGGGAAGTACGTAGGTATGGCAATAGTCTACTGGACTGTTTGTAAGAAAATAATTTCACTGTGCATTTGCACGCTGCATATGTGGCAATCATCATCATCATTGGCGGTCACTGGAAACGAGTATGACTGTACTCTCCTCTCCATAGGGTCGTCTGTTTGTGAGTATGCAGATGTCTGTGGAGGCCGATCCGCGATCCACACACTGTGGTGCAACGTGGGCAGTGGAGACTGGCGGTGGTTGATAGTCGTCGTGCCCCCTTCTCCTCTCTCCTTCTCTGCAACACGGCGTAGTTCTGTTTCGTGACGTGCAGCTCCTTCCTGCACGGATTTCCTCCAGGAGCGCCTGTCCAGTGCAATGTGCTCCCAGTTGCTCAATGCGATGTGGAATTTCTTTAGACTGTTCTTGATGTTGTCCTTGCAGCGTTTCTTTGGCCTGCCGGGAGCTCGCCGACCTTCCTTCAGTTGACAGTCCAGAGTTTGTTTAGGGAGACGTGGGTTAACCATATAACCATATAACCATATAACCATATAACAATTACAGCACAGAAACAGGCCACCTCGACCCTTCTAGTCCGTGCCGAACACATAATCTCCCCTAGTCCCATATACCTGCGCTCAGACCATAACCCTCCATTCCCTTCCCACCCATATAACTATCCAATTTATTTTTAAATGATAAAAACGAACCTGCCTCCACCACCTTCACTGGAAGCTCATTCCACACAGCTACCACTCTCTGAGTAAAGAAGTTCCCCCTCATGTTACCCCTAAACTTCAGTCCCTTAATTCTCATGTCATGTCCCCTTGTTTGAATCTTCCCTACTCTCAGTGGGAAAAGCTTTTCCACGTCAACTCTGTCTATCCCTCTCATCATTTTAAAAACCTCTATCAAGTCCCCCCTTAACCTTCTGCGCTCCAAAGAATAAAGCCCTAACTTGTTCAACCTTTCTCTGTAACTTAGTTGCTGAAACCCAGGCAACATTCTAGTAAATCTCCTCTGTACTCTCTCTATTTTGTTGACATCCTTCCTATAATTAGGCGACCAAAACTGTACACCATACTCCAGAATTGGCCTCACCAATGCCTTGTACAATTTTAACATGGACATGCGGATGACATGGCCAGTCCATCGAAGTTGGTGCTGCATTATTGTGGTGGTGATGCTGGTCATGTCGGCTTCCTCCAAAACGCTGATGTTGGTGCTTTACAACCCAACAGTATAAACATTGAAGAGAGACATAAATTGCTAAAGTAAGTCATGGGGTCAGGCTGCATCTCTGGACAAAAGGAATAGGTCAGGTTTCAAGTTGGAACCCTTCTTCAGTATGAACATCAAATTTGCCAATTTTAGGTATTACTACTCCCTCTCCCACCCCCACCTTTCTTTTCTGTGCCTCTGCATTTGTATCCCACCCCTTTCCACAAGATCGCCTTCCACCCTTATCCCTCTGGTTTCACATTTAGAAACATAGAAACATAGAAAATAGGTGCAGGAGTAGGCCATTTGGCCCTTTGAGCCATTCATTATGATAACCATATATAACCATATAACAATTACAGCACGGAAACAGACCATCTCGACCCTTCTAGTCCGTGCCGAACACATAATCTCCTAGTCCCATATACCTGCGCTCAGACCATAACCCTCCATTCCCTTCCCATCCATATAACTATCCAATTTATTTTTAAATGATAAAAACTAACCTGCCTCCACCACCTTCACTGGAAGCTCATTCCACACAGCTACCACTCTCTGAGTAAAGAAGTTCCCCCTCATGTTACCCCTAAACTTCAGTCCCTTAATTCTCATGTCATGTCCCCTTGTTTGAATCTTCCCTACTCTCAGTGGGAAAAGCTTGTCAACTCTGTCTATCCCTCTCATCATTTTAAAAACCTCTATCAAGTCCCCCCTTAACCTTCTGCGCTCCAAAGAATAAAGCCCTAACTTGTTCATCCTTTCTCTGTAACTTAGTTGCTGAAACCCAGGCAACATTCTAGTAAAATGGCTGATCATCCAACTCAGTATCCTGTACCTGCCTTCTCTCCATACCCCCTGATCCCTTTAGCCACAAGGTCCACATTTAACTCCCTCTTAAATATAGCCAATGAACTGTGGCCTCAACTACCTTCTGTGGCAGAGAATTCCACAGATTCACTACTCTCTGCGTGAAAAATGATTTCCTCATCTCGGTTCGAAAAGATTTTCCCCTTATCCTTAAACTGTGACCCCTTGTTCTGGACCCCCAAACATTGGGAACAATCTTCCTGCATCTAGCCTGTCCAACCCCTTAAGAATTTCACTCCTCTTTTCTCCTTACCTTACCTGGTACACTTCTATCTCCTCAAAACCCCCCGCATCTGCATCCACTTATCACTTGCCCCATCTGCACCTTTTGTCCACCTTTCTTCCCCCTACTACAATCAGTATGAAGGCTCCCAATTAAAAATGTTGTCCATTCATGAAATCCATTCATTCACAAATGCTGCCTGACCCTCATTGTTACCCAAGCACTTTGTGCTCTACTCAAGATTCCTGCAACTGGAGTTCCTTGTGTCTCTCTGCACAGATGCTGCCTGTCCCGCTGAGGCCCTCCAACCTTTGGTTTTTGTTTTTGAAGTTGTGCCTTCCATAGCATTGGTTTTGAGGCTCAAGAGTTAGAGTCATAGTCGTACAGCACGGAAGCAGACCCTTTGGTTCAACTTGCCCATGCCGACCGAGATGTCCCATCTATGCTAGTCCCACCTGCCCACATTTGGTCCATATCCCTATAGACAATTTCCTATCCATGCTTGTCCAAATGTCTTTTAAATTTTTTTTTTTTCACACAGAGAGTGGTGAATCTCTGGAACTCTCTGCCACAGAGGGTAGTTGAGGCCAGTTCATTGGCTATATTTAAGAGGGAGTTAGATGTGGCCCTTGTGGCTAAGGGAATCAGGGGGTATGGAGAGAAGGCAGGTACGGGATACTGAGTTGGATGATCAGCCATGATCATATTGCATGGCCGAAGGGCCGAATGGCCTACTCCTGCACCTAATTTCTATGTTTCTATGTTTCTATGTAAATGTTGTTATAGTACCTGCCTCAACTACCTGCTTTGACAACACATCTCAAAAACCCACGCACTCTCTGTGTGAACAGGTTGACCTCAGGTCCCTTTTAGATCTTTCCCCTCTCACTTTAAACCTGGTTCTTGATTCCCCTCCCCTTGTTAAAAGACTGTGCATTCACCCGATCTATTCCCTGGGTTCACCTGAGCATTGGGAAAGGAGCCAGTTGAAACGGCAAAGGTCAATTCTATTCTTGACGAGGAAATACTGGATTCAGGGCGTAGGTTTAAGATCACATGGCCTGGTGACTGAATCAGTAATTCCGGGAAGCCGTCAGCATTTACAGTTCTGAATAGTGAAACGAATAACAATTATACACGAGAGCACCAACTTGCTTTCTGCGCTTTCTCTGCAACTGCCACGCTTTAACGCTGCACTCTCGTATTTTCCCCATTGCATTAACTGTTGCACGGCTGGATTGTACTCGTGTAGAATATGATTTCCATGAAGAGCAGCAACATTTTTCACCGCGTCTCCCTACACGTGACAACAGCAAGCTAATACCATCACACGCCAGTATAATAACGAGTCTGAAGAATAGTGTTTTATTGCCATTTGCCCCAGATAGAATAATGGAATTGTTACTTGCAGCAGCACAACAGAATATGTAAATATAGCACAATGTAAACAATATAATAACGAGAGAGAAAAGTTCAGTACACATACAAATACACACACATATCTATAGAGATAGATCATTTATGTATATCTATAGACTCACACACGCACACATGCCTACACACACAAAAACAACCAACAACAACAAACAAACAATAATAGTGCAAACAATATTAATTTTGCCGATCCATTTCCCCACATAGATACTGCCTGACCCGCTGAGTTACTCCAGCACTTTGTGTTTCAATCAAGATTCCCGACTCTGCTGTTCCTTTCGCACCCAACGCCAGCAGGTGCGCCTCTCGTCTGATCCTAACATCCAGCTTTGTATCTAAGAATTATTGCAAAAGACTGTGGTCCAAATAAGCTTCTTCTTTTTTTAACATTCCCCTGGACGATTTGAGCAATTGCAAATGGAAGGAGGTGTAACCGAGTTTTTAAGTTTCGTAATTACAATTGGGGCGGCACAGTGGTGCGGGTGAAAAAGTTGCTGCCTCACAGTGCCAGAGACCCGGGTTCGACCCTGACCTCGGGTGCTGTCTGTCCGGCGTTTGTACCTTCTCCGTCACTTCGTGGTGATCAAAGATCATAGAAGATCATAGAATCAAAAATCATACGCTTGCTCCAGTATCTTTGTTGGTGGTGATAGTTGTTTTTCCGGCTGCTCAGTTTTCTTCCTACATTCCAAAGACGTGCAGCATTTTCTAGGTTAATTGACTTCTGCGCATTGTCCCTGGTATTGTAGGATAGAATCGTGTAATGGTGATTGCTGGCCGGTCTGCAACTGCCACGCTTTAACACTGCACTCTGGTATTTTCTGAAGGCCGAAGAGCCTATTCACTATAGGCCGAAGGGCCTATTTCCATGCTGTATCTCTGAACTAAACTAATTCTGGATTTGAGCGGAAATCCAGTAATCCAATTCAGGCTTAAGTCTTCCCTCCACCACCTCCAGTTTAAATTCCATTTGGAATATTTTGGGAGGACCAAGATACCAACCTACTAGGAATAATTATTTAATATTCACATGATACCATATATAACCATATAACAATTACAGCACGGAAACAGGCCATCTCGGCCCTACAAGTCCGTGTCGAACAACATCTTTCCCCTTAGTCCCACCTGCCTGCACTCATACCATAACCCTCCATTCCTTTCTCATCCATATGCCTATCCAATTTATTTTTAAATTATACCAATGAACCTGCCTCCACCACTTCCACTGGAAGCTCATTTCACACCGCTACCACTCTCTGAGTAAAGAAGTTCCCCCTCATATTATCCCTAAACCTCTGTCCCTTAATTCTGAAGTCATGTCCTCTTGTTTGAATCTTCCCTATTCTCAAAGGGAAAAGCTTGTCCACATCAACTCTGTCTATCCCTCTCATCATTTTAAAGACCTCTATCAAGTCCCCCCTTAACCTTCTGCGCTCCAGAGAATAAAGACCTAACTTATTCAACCTATCTCTGTAACTTAGTTGTTGAAACCCAGGCAACATTCTAGTAAATCTCCTCTGTACTCTCTCTATTTTTTGTTTTATAAAATTACAGCAATTGATGTTGGCGTCTTAAGCAAAACACAAAAATGCTGGATAAACTCAGTGTGGTTGGGCAGCATCTGTGGAGAGAATCGACAAGCGACTTAATATATTTCAGAGTTTTTTTATTGTCATATATCTCCCGATATGGAACATGTATTTTAGCAGTCTGAGGAAGGGTCCCGACCTCAATTTCCCTCCACAAATTCCAGCATTCGCAGTTCCTTGTACAAATGCTGAGTTCCTCCAGTACATTGTTTTGCTCAAGATTCCAGCACCTGCAGTTCGTTGTGCCTTATGACTCTTGGTGAGACCACACCTGGAGTATTGCGTACAGTTTTGGTCTCCAAATCTGAGGAAGGACATTATTGCCATAGAGGGAGCGCAGAGACGGTTCACCAGATTGATTCCTGGGATGTCAGGACTGTCTTATGAAGAAAGACTGGATAGACTTGGTTTATACTCTCTGGAATTTAGAAGATTGAGAGGGGATCTTATAGAAACTTACAAAATTCTTAAGGGGTTGGACAGGCTAGATGCAGGAAGATTGTTCCCGATGTTAGGGAAGTCCAGGACAAGGGGTCACAGCTTAAGGATAAAGGGGAAATCCTTTAAAACCGAGATGAGAAGAACTTTTTTCACACAGAGAGTGGTGAATCTCTGGAACTCTCTGCCACAGAGGGTAGTTGAGGCCAGTTCATTGGCTATATTTAAGAGGGAGTTAGATGTGGCCCTTGTGGCTAAGGGGATCAGGGGGTATGGAGAGAAGGCAGGTGCGGGATACTGAGTTGGATGATCAGCCATGATCATATTGAATGGCGGTGCAGGCTCGAAGGGCCGAATGGCCTACTCCTGCACCTAATTTCTATGTTTCTATGTTTCTATGTTTGTCATATTTCGGCCTGCAACTCCTTCAAGTAATCCTTGTCTCCCCTCTCTCTTCACCCCCCCCCCCCCCTCTCTCCCAGTTATCCGACGAGTCTGATTGTCCTCTTTTACATGTTTATCTCTGTTTAAATCTTTGTTGCCTTCTCCGAGCTAACAATGATCTATTCCACAGTTTCCTTGAACTTCATCCCCATTATCTCGTTTTCACGCCTTACACGTCCTTATCTTCTTCCGAGGAGGGAAGGAGGGAGAGAGGGGAGGGAAGGAGGGAGAGAGGGAGGGAGGGAGGAAGAAGGAGAGGAGGGAAGGGGGTAAGGAGGGAGGGAAGGAAGGAAGGAAGAAGGAGAGGAGGGAAGAAGGGAAGGAGGGAGGAGGGAAGGAAGGAAAGAGGGAGGGAAGGAGGGAGGGAAGGAAAGAGGGAGGGAAGGAGGAGGAAGGAAGGAGGGAGGGAAGGGGGGAAGGAGGGAAGGAGGGAGGGAGGGTGCGAGGGAAGGGGAAGGAAGGAGGGAGGGAAGGGGGGAAGGAAGGAGGGAGGGAGGGAAGGGGGGAAGGAAGGAGGGAGGGAGGGAAGGGGGGAAGGAGGGAGGGAGGGAGGCGGGAAGGAGGGAGGGAGGGGGAGGTGGGAGGGAGGGAGGGAAGGAAAGAGGGAGGATGGAGGGAGGGAAGGAGGGGGGAGGAGGGGAAGGGAGAGGGAGGGAAGGAATTGAATTGGTTACATGCTATTAGCCACATATATATCTCTACAAGAGGAGGAGAAGAAGAAAGAGGGGAGGAGAATGAGGAGGAGAGAGGTGAATGGGGAGATAGGGAGGAGGCAGGTTCGATTTTATCATTTAAAATTAAATTGGATAGGTATATGGACGGGAAAGGAATGGAGGGTTATGGTCTGAGTGCAGGTAGATGGGACTGGGGGAAAATAAGTGTTCGGCACGGACTTGAAGGGCCGAGATGGCCTGTTTCCGTGCTGTAATTGTAACTGAAGAAGGGTTTCGGCCCGAAACGTTGCCTATTTCCTTCGCTCCATAGATGCTGCTGCACCCGTTGAGTTTCTCCAGCTTTTTTGTGTAACCTGTAATTGTTATATGGTTATCTCTGTATCTCCCTCTCCCCTGACTCCGTCTGAGGAAGGGTCTCGTCTGAGGAAGGAAATCCCATCCGTTTCTTCTAAAAGAATATGTGTGTTATGATTGTGTTTATAATTTGTTTGGTTGTTTTGTTGTTTGTCTTTTGCACAAACGTCCGCGAGCATTGCCACTTTCATTTCACTGCACATCTCGTATGTGTATGTGACAAATAAACTTGACTTGACTTGACTTGACTTGACTATCATGAGATGCTGAGTTAATCCAGCATTTTGTGTCTATCTTCGATTTAAACAGGCACCTACTCGAATACAATAACAATGGCGAGGTAGATTTGTAGATAGACTGATCAGTAACCAGTCTGTAAGTTACCCCGCCCTGTGGTGGCATTGACAGTGTGGGGGAAATCCAAAGTATCAAGAGTCCATTGCCCAGACAGATCTTGCTTCAAGCACACGCCCCCTCTCGCTTGCCGGATCGCAAACTCTACAGAGCTCTTTCACCCGGAGACTGGTGACAAGCCGCTGGTGATCTTTTTGCGATTGCCTCTGCTGGGGCTGATGGGCGGGACGCTACCGTGCTATTGGTGCCTGGTCGCCGGGTCATTGACTTCATTCCGAAGCGGAGGCAGATAGTGGCAGGTTGTCTACCATCGGTACTCCAGCATCTGTAGCTCCTACTCAAACAGACCGGTCTGTCCTCTCGACACGATGCGCTCTCTCAACCTGCTCTCGCTGATCCTGCTCTCGCTGGGGCTGCTCTGCGCGGCGAGTAAGTATATTTTGGCGAAGATTGCAGAAATACAGTGGGTAAACTAATGCCCTTGCCCCGCCGTGCCCGCCCGCTGAAAGTGAAAGTGCTTCTTTTCCAGAATCCTCATCCCAATACTCCCCAGGTCCCATCTCTCTAGCTAAAGCCTATTTACCGCCAGTCTGCCCTCTCGATACGATGGTTACACAAAAAAAGCTGGAGAAACTCAGCGGGTGCAGCAGCATCTATGGAGCGAAGGAAATAGGCAACGTTTCGGGCCGAAACCCTTCTTCGCTCCATAGATGCTGCTGCACCCGCTGAGTTTCTCCAGCTTTTTTGTGTAACCTTCGATTCTCCAGCATCTGCAGTTCCCTCTTAAACTCTCGAAACGATCATTTGCTCGAAAACGTCTTGCCCCATCTCTCTCTGAAAGTGTTGCCCACCAGTCCTAATACCTCGTGCTGGTCAAAAAAATCCCCCCTTGTGTCCATATCCGCTCCTCAAAACCCCTGAATCCCATATCATCCCCCCCCCCCCCCAAAAAAAAAGCTCTATTCCCCTTCCCCGTCCCTCCCTCCGAAAACTTTCGAGGTCCACATCCCCCTCCCACCCCCCAGTAACAGTCAACTCAAGAGTCAAGAGTCAATTTAAGTCAACTAATATACATCAAAAGACCCCTCGCTAATACCCCATTCCTTCTCTCAAAAGAACCTTCCCTAATGCCCGAAGATAGACACAAAAAGCTGGAGTAACTCAGCGGGACAGGCAGCATCTATGGAGAGAAGGAATGGGTGACGTTTCCAGTCGAGACCCGTCTTCATTCGACGCCAGACCTCGCTCTGGCTTCCCTAGTTCCCCATTCCCTCTAAACTAATGCCCTAAACACTCTGAAAGAAAGCCCCTCCCACTAAACCTAGTCCCCCTTACCCCCCTTTTGGAGGGCGCTCACTATTACCCCATATCCTCTCTCAAAAAGAGCCCCCTTATTAACCATTGTACCCCATATCCTTCCTCTGAAAGAGCCTTCGCTAATACCCCACTCCCTTTCCCAAAGAGTCCTCCTAATTCCCTATATCCCCTCAAAAGAACCCCCTCCAAAGTTTGGTATCCTCTGTCTCAAAAAGAGCCCTCCCCATTTACCCGAATACTCCATAGCTTGTTGCACCAAAATAACTATCCTCATTAACCCTAACTCTTTATGGCCCTTCTATTGGAATGAGACCCCTCCCCAGCCCTTTTAACCCCAATGTCCCGTGTGTGTGCTCTCTTTGCTTTGGAAGAAGCCCCCTAAAATGTCCCATGTACTGCGTGAAGTGCCGTCCACTCTTAGAAATAGCCCTTCCTCCCATGTCCCTTCTCCCCTCCCCCATTTTGAAACATTGCTGAAAAACTTTTCCCATTACCCCGAATTCTCTGCGCAAAGAGCTGCCCATAAACCCCAACACTGTGTGCCCCCTCCCTCATTCTCTCTCTCTTCAATGCACCCCCACTCCACACCGGATTGGATACCATTCCCGAAGCTGGAGGGATATTTGGAGAAAATGTGAACGGGGACTGCATTGGGATGATCGGCTTGTTGTGGTCGTGTTGTGATAGAACATGTTCAAAGGGCTGAATGGCCTCTTGCTCCTCTATTTATTGTGTTCATTTAATTACCTCAGTGATCCTCCCCGCCCCCTCTATCAAGTACCTCCTCCGCATTACCTTCATGTGCTATATCCTCTCTTGGGGAAAGAACCCTTCCCCCAACCCCGTCAACTGTGATGCCTGATGTTCACCCATTTCACTTTCAGAAAGAACCCTCCCACTCGCTGTAATATCTCTCTGTCCCTTCTCTCTGCAAGAGGCACCCGTTAAAACTCCGAGCCCGTTTTCCAAAGAACCACTCTCCTTTTAGTCCCTCTCTCTCTGTAAGTACTCCCCATTTCCCCTACGCCCCCTTTCCCTTCGAACAAGTCCCCAACCCTATTGTCCACAATTCCCCTGAGCCCTCCCTCCCTCTCTTTTTGCAAAGGGAGTCCCTCCATTTCCCTCTCTCTGAACGAGCCGCACCCCATTAGTTCCGCTTAAAAGAAAGAGCCTACAATTATCGCTCCTTGCACACGCATTCCTAAACGTGTTGGAATGACTCAGCGGGTCAAGCAGCATTTGTGGAGGGAATGATTGTGCGCCATTTTGTGTCGAGTTTCTTCAGTCTGAACTGTCCCTGTGTCTCTGCTTTAGATCCACCGCAGGAAACTAGAAAGGGTTAATTAACAACCATATTGTTAAGAATCTCAGACGAGATCATGGTGGCGCAGTGGTAGATTGTTGCCACACAGCGAAACCCGGGTTCGGCACCAATTACGGACGCTGTCTGGCCTGTGTGGGTTTTCTCTGAGATCTTTAGTTTCCTCCCACACTCCAAAGACATACAGGCGTGTAGTTTAATTGGCTTGGTAAATGTAACAACAAAAAATTGTTCCTAGAGCATGTAGGATAGACGTTAATGTGTGGGGATCGCTGGTCGGTGCGGACACAGTGGGCTGAAGGGCCTGTTTCTCCATTATATTTCTTAACGAAACTAAATCACATGATAGAGCCCTGTTAGATTTTAGTGTTGTTCAAACTGAAACCAGGGTTTTCAATGGAAATAAACTAAGGGTCAAATTTGCTGGGGTTAATTGGGAAAATCTATTAAACGATATAAACATGGTTTATCGTTTATTGCTTTAAACATTTTAAAGAAATAAAATATTACATGCAACACATTATATTCCTTTAAGACGCAAGGACTTGACAGGAAAAGTATCCAAACAAAGACTACAGGAGCAATAGTTGTACATTTAAAAGCTGATTAAAAGTTGTTAGAAAAAACACCATTAAAGCTGAAGAGAATTAAAAATTAATGAAGAAAGATGATTGAGGTTTCAAGTTGTAGGGTATTTGTCCATTTGTGGGGCTCTTTATGAGTTGCTCTATCATCAGATTTTATCGTCCCTCACTGGGAAAGGTTGCTGCCGAGCTAATATGGTGTTGGGCGTACTTTGGGGTGTTGTACCTTGAGAAGTTTGAACTGGTTGGTCAGGAGAGTGGAGGGAGGTACAGTGGCACAGCGGTAGAGTTGCTGTCCTACAATGCCAGAGACCGGGTTCGATCCTAACTATGGGTGCTGTCTGCACAGTTTTTTTACATTCACCCTGTAACTGTGTGCATTATATCCGGGAGCTCCGGTTCCCTCCCACACTCCAAAGACCCACAGCTTTATAGGTTTATTGGCTTATGTAAATTGTCCCTAGCGTGCCGGATAGAACTGGTGTCCAGGTGATTGTTGGTCAGCACGGACTCAGAGAATCTCAACCAGAAGCGTTGATTGTCCCACTTCCCTTCCACAAATCCCCTCTACCTGCGCTTGATCCATATCCCTCCATTCCCTGCATATCAATGTGCCTATCTGAAAGCCTTTTAAACATTACCACTGTACCCGTCTCCACCACCACCTCTGGCAGAATGTTACCCATCACTCTCTGTGTAAAATAAAAACTTGCCTCGCACATGTTCTTTAAAATGTGCCCATCTCACCTTTAAAGCTTTGCCCTCTTTAGTCTTTGACTTTTCCACACTGGGGAATGTTTTTGACGGGATTCCCAATCAGTGTAGGAGACTGGTTACACAAAAAAGCTGGAGAAACTCAGCGGGTGCAGCAGCATCTATGGAGGAAGGAAATAGGCAACGTTTCGGGCCGAAACCCTTCTTCAGACTGATCGGGGGCGGGGGTGGGCGGGGACAAGAAAGGGAAAAGGAGGAGGAGCCCGAAGGCTGGGGGATGGGAGGAGACAGCAGGGGGGCTGAGGAGGGGGAGGAGACAGCAAGGGCTAACAAAATTGGGAGAATTCGATGTTCATGCCCCCGGGATGCAGACTCCCCAAACGGAATATGAGGTGCTGTTCCTCCAATTTCCGGTGCTGCTCGCTGTGGCCATGGAGGAGGCCCAGGACTGAGAGGTCGGAGGCGGAGTGGGAGGGGGAGTTGAAGTGCTGAGCCACCGGGAGGTCAGCTTGGTTATTGCGGACCGAGCGGAGGTGTTCGGCGAAACGATCGCCCAACCTCCGCTTGGTCTCACCGATATAGATCTGCTGACATCTAGAGCAGCGGACGCAATAGATGAGGTTGGAAGAGATGCAGGTAAACCTCTGTCGCACCTGGAACGACTGCTTGGGTCCTTGAACGGAGTCGAGGGGGGAGGTAAAGGGACAAGTGTTGCATCTCTTGCGGTTGCAAGGGAAAGTGCCCGGGGAGGGGGTGGTACGAGAGGGAAGGGAAGAATTGACAAGGGAGTTATGGAGGGAGCAGTCTTTGCGGAAGGCAGATATGGGGGGAGATGGGAAGATGTGGCGAGTGGTGGGGTCACGTTGGAGGTGGCGAAACTGACGGAGGATTACTGTTTGTATGTGACAGTGTAGGAGACTGTTGTTTGCACCAGATTCGAATATGTCCTCATTGTGGTTCTCCTGTGCATCCGCAGATCCAAGTCCGCCACAGGTCGTGGTGTACACCTACAAACCCATGGAGAAAGGTGAGACCAACACCCTCCTCTGCCATGCTAAAGAATTCAACCCACCGAACATCGAGCTGCAACTGTATGCGGATGGCAACCCCTTTTCTGACGCAAACCAAACTGATCTCAGCTTTGAGTCAAACTGGAAATTCAAATTGACCACGTTCATCGAATTAATTCCCAGGGAAGATGTGGAGTATTCCTGCCACGTGACACACATGGGTAGAACCAATATCTACAAACTGGGTGAGTAAAGCATAGATATAGATATAGATATGCCATTTATTGTCACTATACATGTACAGTGAAACTGAAAGCTGCTCGTACTCAGTGCATACATACAATTTAGCACACAAAACAAGAAACAGAAAAAACAAAAAACAGAAGGGAGGTGGGGGGGGGGGAATAGGTGCACAAATTCTGCGGCGCTACATACATATATACATATATACAGATGGAAGTCCGTGTTGGGCGGTGTAGTCAGTGCATGTGTGAATTTGAATTTATAGTAGTTATAATTCTCGGAAAGCAACTATTCCTGAGTCTGTTTGTCCTGGATTTGATGCACCTATGGCGCCTTCCAGAGGGCAGCAGGTCGAACAGTCCAAACGCAGGATGGGAGCTGTCTCTGATGATCCTCTTTGCCCTGCTAAGGCAGCGGGAGGTGTAGATGTCCATCAGGGAGGGGAGAGGGCAGCCAGTGATCCTCTGCGCTGTCCTGGTTACCATCTGAAGCCTCTCCCTGTCTGCCATGGTGCAGCTGCCATACCATGCTGTAATGCAGTATGTCAGCAGGCTCTCGATGGACGAGCGGTAGAAGGTCAGCAGCAGGTTAGAGTCCAGGTTGTGCTTCCTGAGGACCCTCAGGAAGTGCAGCCGCTGCTGAGCCTTCTTGATGACCGCTGTCGTGTTGTCCGTCCAGGAGATGTCAGCAGCGATATGGACGCCGAGAAACCGGAAGGTGTTGACCCTCTCCACACACTCGCCGTTGATGTGTAGGGGGGCTAAGTCAGTGCTGTGCCTCCTGAAGTCGACAATGAGCTCTTTTGTTTTCCTGGTGTTCAGAGCCAGATTGTTTTCTGAGCACCAGGTTGTCAACTTCAGGACTTCCTCTCTGTACCATTGGTTCCAAATCATATACAGTAAAGCTTTAATCCTACATGCTTGGCACTTTGGTGGTGCTGGACTAGGAGATATTAGAAGCTATTCCCAATTAAATCACCCAAGAAATTCAATTCACTCTTTGATTTGGACGTTACATGGCATGATATACTTTCCAGTGAAGCCAGTAAGTTCAATGACATGGACTTGAGGTGAGAACGGCAAGATTCAAACAAACCTTTTCACTGAGAGGGTGGTAGGTATATTGAATGATTGCCGGTTGAACCAGGTACTATAACAGCATTTTAAAGACACTTGGACGTGTACATGGATAGGAAAGGTTGAGAGGCACATGGACAAATAGTTCAGATAAGGCATCTTGGACGAGTCGGGCTGAAGCACCTGTTTCCCTGCTGTGTGACTCTGAATACCAGTGAATACCAGGGAAGTCCCGGAATCAAGAACGCTGCATGAGAATGCATCTAATTTCACTGACGGATGCTGAACCGTTCAATAGCAGATTATTGGTGCTTTGCTGCACATGAACACACACAGCTTCACGCACTCTTTACCCCATTGTAGTACAGGCCCTTCAGCCCTAAACACAAGTTCCTCAGCAACTGGATCATCCTACCACAACCAGAGAGCAGTGCTAAACTACTATAATACCTCATTCATGACTCTCGGATTATCCTCGACCAAACTTTGCTCTTGTTTACCTTGCACTAAATGTTATTCCCTTATCATGGATCAATACACTGTAAGTGGCTCGATTGTAATCATGTATTGTCTTTCTGCTTACTGGTTAGCACGCAACAAAAGCTTTTCACTGTACCTCGGTACACGTGACAATAAACTAAACTGAAACCCTCCAACTGGACACCAAATATCAATGCTTAGTTAAATTCTACCTTTGAACATTACCAAGCATCCATTATTATATAAATCACCTGAATGTCTGGGTGAGATTCCTGCCTGATCCTCATTTCCGGGTATCCATTTTCTGTGGATGAATTTCCAAACACTTGAAAAAGCTAAATGTGGGTCTGTCTTTTGGTATAACATCATACTCACGCCATTTACAGTCCTGCACTAAACATGACTCTGTGGTTCTGAACCCAGATTGAATCACATGGACTGTAGGATGGAGATTCAGATAAAGGAAACAAAATAAGGAAGCTAATACTAAGGAAGTTGGTTTGGACAAAGGTAATGACAGACACAAAACCTGGTTTAACTCAGCGGGTCAGGTAGGCATCTCGGAGAAGAAGGATCATGTGATATTACGGGTTGAGACCCGTCTTCAGACTTGGTCACAGACTAATGATGTTTTTGTTCTCTCGTTCACTTACAGAATCCTTCTAAGCCTGCTGCACCACAGGTAAGCAAACTGACATGTCATATGGCTACTGATTAGAATATTCTAACCTCACATTCAGACTTCTCACTCGTATTTCTTTGTTTTTGCAGGCATGAACATCGACATGATTTCTGAATGATTAAACGCAAAGTTGATCATGTTTAAATTCAGTTTTTAATCAATTTGTAGTTTCAGGATAAAGGCATAATCACCTGCAAGATTGGCTTCAGATCCTTGGAATTGAAGCTACTGGCCCCTTGCTTTTTCCTTCGCGGTGTGATCAATAATGTAGCTTTTAACCGCTTGCTTGTTTGAAATGTAGTTTCTCCTCCCAACTTGTTGCGGAGAATTGGCCTACAAGAAAAAAACAGTCCTTTTCCTCTCTCCAGCATCCCATCCCACTACAACCCCCTCTCCCCCCCCCCCCCCCCCCCCCCTCCCACTTTGGATAGCATTTGGCACATCCTACTCCTTGTCCTGTTTACTCAATCCCCACAAAGGAGGAATCGCTGTACTCCCATCTACACCGGCATGCACTGACCTTGCAGTCAGAAGCCCAGATGCGATGCTTATTTTTGAGGCAGCAGCTCTACCAGCTGTGCCATGCATAATCTCGTTATTTTTGTACCTGCAACAATCTTACTTTTGTTAAATAAAAAGTGGAGCTGTTTAAATGATCACAGCAATCAACCTCCATCAGTGAACCCACAAGTACATCCCCAGAAGGACATTGAGCTGAGAACTGTACGTCCAAAGTCATCTCTTCCTCCATGGTCCACTTGCATGGTGCATCTGAAATTACAGTCATCAGTTACTCCCAACACTTTGTGCCTTTTGTCAACTAGTATCTAAAATTCCTTGTTTCCATCTTATTTTATAATGCTTCTGGCCAGTCCTCCCTCCGCACCCTTTCCCACAGTTATATTCCTCCCTGGCTATTTGCATGGTTAAGTTCATATTCAGCTGTTGATTTAAATGATACTTTTTAACAGGCACAAACATGTGCCTTCATTTTGCTGATTTTTGAAATAGAATTGTTGGATTTTAGGGGCTATTTTATCAATAATTGACTTGCAGTGTATAAGGATACATGCATAATAAAGTGTGATTAACCTTTTCCGCTTGCGTTTTTCATTTGTGAAATTTGGTACAAGCAACCAGTGTTGACATCAGTATTGGCAATACAACAACAACTTCCAGTTATATGGTGCCTTCAACTTGTCGAGCAGGTACATAGAACAGTAAAGCACAGGTGTAGAAACATAGAAACATAGAAAATTGGTGCAGGAGTAGGCCATTCGGCTCTTCGAGCCTGCACCGCCATTCAATATGATCATGGCTGATCATCCAACTCAGTATTCCATCCCTACCTTCTCTCCATACCCCCTGATCCCTTTAACCACAAGGGCCACATCTAACTCCCTCTTAAATATAGCCAATGAACTGGCCTCAACTACCTTCTGTGGCAGAGAATTCCACAGATTTACCGCTCTCTGTGTAAAAAATGATTTTCTCATCTCGGTCCTAAAAGACTCCCCTCTTATCCTTAAACTGTGACCCTTTGTTCTGGACTTCCCCAACATCGGGAATAATCTTCCTGCATCTAGCCTGTGCAACCCTTAAGAATTTTGTAAGTTTCTATAAGATCCCCCCTCAATCTTCTAAATTCTAGCGAGTACAAGCCGAGTCTATCCAGTCAGTGTAGGAAGGAACACTAGTATTCCCTCTCCATCCCTCCCCCTTCCCAGTTCTCTGACCAGTCTTTCTGTCTCCAAATGCATTTTATCTGTTTGCTTTGTTGTTACATTCTCCCAGCTAACATCTATTCTACATTTTCCTTGATCTGCATTCCCTTTATCCTATTTTTATACCTTTCACTTCCTTTATCTATGAACCTCCCTCTCACCTGACACCCCGCCATCCCGGGAATTAACCTTGTAAACCTATGCTGCACTCTCTCAAAAGCAAGAATGTCCTTCCTTAAATTAGGGGACCAAAACTGCACACAATACACCTGGAGTATTGTGTGCAGTTGTGGTCCCTAATTTGAGGAAGACATTATTGTTATTGAGGGAGTGCGGCGTAGGTTTACAGGTTAATTCCCGGGATGGTGGGACTGTCATATGCTCGGAGAATGTAGCAGCTGGGCTTGTGCACTCTGGAGTTTAGAAGGATGAGAGGATATCTCATTGAAACATATTATATTGTTAAGAGCTTGGACACACTAGAGGCAGGAAACATGTTCCCGATATTGGGGGAGTCCAGAACTAGGAGCCACAGTTTAAGAATAAGGAGTAAGCCATTTAGAGGAAATTCTTTTTCTCACAGAGAATGGTGAGTCTGTGGAATTATCTGCCTCAGAGGGCAGTGGAGGCAGGTTCTCTGGATGCTTTCAAGAGAGAGAGCTAGATAGGGCTCTTAAAAATAGGGGGATATGGGGAGAAGGCAGGAATGGGGTTCTGATTGGGGATGATCAGCCATGATCACATTGAATGGCGGTTCTGGCTCGAAGGGCCAAATGTCCTATTCCTGCACCTATTGTCTATTGTCAGTCTGAAGAATGGTCTTGAACCGAAACGTCACCCATTCCTTCTCTCCAGAGATGCTGCCTGCCCCGCTGAGTTACTCCAGCATTTTGTGTCTTATCAACAGTAGAAGCACAGAAACAGGCCCACAATGTCTGTGCTGAATACGATGCCAAGACCAACTTTTATTTGCCTGCACATAACCCACACCCCTCACTTTCCTGCATATTGCTCAATGCCAAAGTCACTCTGGAGTGAGTTTGAAATTTGAGCAACAGGAGGTAATATTACCAGAACTCCGCACGGAGCCAGAACCAGGGGTCACAGTCTTAGAATAAAGGGGAGGTCATTTAAGACTGAGGTGAGAAAAAACCTTTTCACCCAGAGTTGTGAATTTATGGAATTCCTGCCACAGAGGGCAGTGGAGGCCAAACCACTGGATGGATTTAAGAGGGAGTTAGATAGAGCTCTAGGGGCTAGTAGAATCAAGGGATTCTACAAGTAGAAAAGCTTTTCCCACTGAGAGTAGGGAAGATTCAAACAAGGGGACATGACTTGAGAATTAAGTGACTGAAGTTTAGGGGTAACATGAGGGGGAACTTCTTTACTCAGAGAGTGGTAGTTGTGTGGAATGAGCTTCCAGAGAAGGTGGTGGAGGCAGGTTTATGGATGGGAAGGAATGGAAGGGTTATGGTCTGAGCGCAGGTATATGGGACTAGGGGAGATTATGTGTTCGGCACGGACTAGAAGGGTCGAGATGGCCTGTTTCCGTGCTGTAATTGTTATGGTTACATGGGGAGAAGGCAGGCACAGGTTATGGATAGGGATGATCAGCCATGATCACAATGAATGGCGGTGCTGGCTCGAAGGGCCAAATGGCCTCCTCCTGCACCTATTTTCCATGTTTCTATTACACAGGTGAGAGGTTCTGAGGAAAGGGAGATCTGAGATTTCCTTACGTCAACCGCCCATCAAATGACTTGGGTTTGATCCAGACCTTGTTACTTACGTGGAGTTTGCACGATTTTCTTGTGACCATATGGTTCTTGATGGTTGGCCTGAATGTGATGGAACAAAGGGCCTGCTTCCATGCTGTATAACTACATAAGTGATCTGCCTGAGGCTGACAGGGTACTAACTCGGAGCCCTACAGCATTGACACAGACCCTTCAGCCTTATGGTGCTGACTGTAAAACATCCATCCACATGAACCTCATCATTTATTGTTCCCAAAATGTCATCAGCTCCCCCAAGATTCTCCCATTCAACCACACACAATTTACAGAAGCCAATTCACCCATTAACCTCACGTCTTTGGGATGTGGTAGGAAATAGGAGACCATATAACCATATAACATATAACCATATAACAATTACAGCACGGAAACAGGCCATCTCGGCCCTACAAGTCCATGCCGAACAAATTATTATTTTTTTTTTTTTCCCCCTTAGTCCCACCTGCCTGCACTCGTACCATAACCCTCCATTCCCTTCTCATCCATATGCCTATCCAATTTATTTTTGAATGATACCAATGAACCTGCCTCCACCACTTCCACTGGGAGCTCATTCCACACCGCCACCACTCTCTGCGTAAAGAAGTTCCCCCTCATATTACCCCTAAACTTCTGTCCCTTAATTCTGAAGTCATGTCCTCTTGTTTGAATCTTCCCTATTCTCAAAGGGAAAAGCTTGTCCACATCAACTCTGTCTATCCCTCTCATCATTTAAAGACCTCTATCAGGTCCCCCCTTAACCTTCTGCGCTCCAGAGAATAAAGACCCAACTTATTCAACCTATCTCTGTAACTTAGTTGTTGAAACCCAGGCAACATTCTATCCTCTCCTCTGTACTCTCTCCATTTTGTTGACATCCTTCCTATAATTTGGCGACCAAAATTGTACACCATACTCCAGATTTGGTCTCACCAATGCCTTGTACAATTTTAACATTACATCCCAGCTTCTATACTCAAAAGACCCTGCACAAAATCCACGCAGTCACAAGGAGACTGTGTGAACTCCACATAGACAGCATCTGAGGTTGGGATTGATCCTGGATCACTAGAGGTTACCACTTGAACCAGATCACTGAAGCTGGTTTAGTTTGGAGAGAGCGCAGAAACAGGCCCTTCGGTGGAACCTGAGACGCGCCAAATGGCAGCAGAAGGCTCCTGAGATGTGCTGCTGAGCCAAACGTCACTGCCGATGGGCCGCCGAGAGTGTGGAGGGCAGCCACGATTAAGTGTGGAGAGTCTACGGAGCTGAGAACTAAAGGGACTCGGCTGGAGGGCGCCAAAACCTAATGGAGGACTCGGCAAGGGTATGCCGATGATGAAAGGGGGCCTGTTGAGGGGCTGCTTGTGGCCACGTGCAGCGGCAGGCCTTATTGTACGTTCTCCCTGTGACCTGCGTGGGTTTTCTCTGGGAGCTCTGGTTTCCTCCCACACTACAAAGACGCACAGGTAAATTGTGTCCCTGTGTGTGTGTGTGTGGTGTGTAGGATAGTGTTAGTGTACGGGATGAATGTTGGATGGGCCAAAGGGCCTGTTTCCGTGCTGTATCTCTAAAGTAAACTAAACTTAATGTAGCGGCAAGTTTTCATATCTTTCAGGTAATTAGCACCCTAGCCACTATTTGGATGAGCGTGGTCTTCTAAACGCATGCCAGCTCACTCACAGAGACCTTCAGAGCTTCTTCTCAGATATGACTTCAAAACACAGTCTTTTCACGAATAAATGCTTTATTGTTGCTGGAAAACAGTGAGATACATCCAATTTCTTCCGACTCGTTACTGCAATCTTCTTCGAACTCCAGCTTATTACTTTAGACATTAGCAAACTCCTCGTGTCTCCGTAACACTGGCCAGATGTGGCATTTGGCCCGCATGATCTTACATGTACTTACATGTGGCTCTTACATGGGAGAAGGGTTAACCTTCCCCATGGCTACAAACTAATTTAAAAACTAAACTTCTGCGCAAGCATCTAAGCTCAAACATGCCCCAAAACACGTCATAAATCCCACCCACATTATCACGGGCAGTCTAAAATTGGTCCGTGCTGTAATTGTTATATGTTATATGGTTATAAAGTACATGCCATCCTTAATGACATACAAAACAGGCCAAATGGCCACTACATACTGGTCCCTACTTGTTCCGAATACATAATGAGGCAATTACCAATAAACATCAAAAAAGTGGCCATAAAGGCTTAACATACATCAAAATCAAAAGGTCAGGGAATTAAAACCCGGTGGCTCCTCGTCGGGAAATTGAACCCCGGTCTCCCGCGTGACAAGCGGGGATATTAAACCACTATACTAACGAGGAAAATAGCATGCACTATATATCTGTAATCTTTGAACTCCAGCTTATTACTTTAGACATTAGGAATAAGGTACATTCCCAACCGCCTGCTCAGAAATGAGGGAAAATAGATTTTTTTCTCCAGTGTGAAAGTGTCTGTTGTCACTGGAGTTCTGTCTTTACCATTTGAGCAGCTAGATTAATTTAGTTTAGAGATACACCACGGAAACAGGCCCTTCGGTGGAACCTGAGATGTGCCGCGGAGCCAAATGTCCCTGCCGATGAGCCGCCGAGAGTGAGGAGGTCCTCCGCGATTAACCACAGAGAGCTGAGGTTTTAAATATCTGGGAGTCCACATCTCTGAGGATATGACATGGTCATCACACGCCTCAGCACTGGTGAGTAAGGCAAGGCAGCGCCTTTACCATCTCAGGCAATTGAGGAAATTCAGAGTGTCTCCGAGGATCCTCCAGTGCTTCTACGCAGCGGCGGTGGAAAGCATCTTGTCCGGGAACATTACCATCTGGTTCGGGAATTGCTCTGCCAAGGACAAGAAGGCTCTGCAGAGAGTAGTGCGTTCGGCCGAACGCACTATGGGAACTTCACTCACCCCCCTGCAGGAACTATACAACAGGAGGTGCAACTCCAGAGCAAACAAAATCATGAGAGACCTCTTCCACCCCTGCAACGGACTGTTCCAGCCGCTACGGTCAGGCAAACGCCTCCGTTGCCATGCAGTGAGAACGGAGAGGTTGAGAAGGAGTTTCTTCCCAGAGGCAATTCGGACTGTAAACGCCTTTCTCACCAGGGACTAACTGTACAGAACGTTTTTCCTTCTATTATTTATTATGTAAAATAATATGTGTGTTATGATTGTGTTTATAATTCGTTTGGTTGTTTTGTTGTTCCGCGAGCATTGCCACTTTCATTTCACTGCACATCTCGTATGTGTATGTGACAAATAAACTTGACTTGACTTGACTTGACTAGATCCTCTCCGTAGTTTCCGCAGAAAGCAAGGAGGGCCGCCGAGAAATAAATGGACCTGGCTGGGCGGGGGCTGCCGGGAACAAAGGGGGACCCAGCAGGGGACGGCATAAGCAAAGGGGAACACAGGGAGGTGCAGAGAATAAAGGGAAGACTGGGCCAGGGTGTGCTGATAATGAAACCAGGCTGCCCACAACCACGTGTAGCGGCAGGCCTGGTCCGCCGCAGCGAGTAGAACATAAATCTGTTCGGTTAACATTTCGTAACTTGGTCACCGCCAGAAATGTGGCGACTCTGTACTGCCTGGGAGATGTCTGCTGGATGATTTTACAGGGTTGCATGCAAACCCAAGAATAGTTTGGGAATAGTCTGGGTATAGAAGTTGGGATGTAATGTTAAAATTGTACAGGCATTGGTGAGGCCAATTCTGGAGTATGGTGTACAATTTTGGTCGCCTAATTATAGGAAGGATGTCAACAAAATAGAGAGAGTACAGAGGAGATTTACTAGAATGTTGCCTGGGTTTCAGCAACTAAGTTACAGAGAAAGGTTGAACAAGTTAGGGCTTTATTCTTTGGAGCGCAGAAGGTTAAGGGGGGACTTGATAGAGGTTTTTAAATGATGAGAGGGATAGACAGAGTTGACGTGGAAAAGCTTTTCCCACTGAGAGTAGGGAAGATTCAAACAAGGGGACATGACTTGAGAATTAAGGGACTGAAGTTTAGGGGTAACATGAGGGGGAACTTCTTTACTCAGAGAGTGGTAGCTGTGTGGAATGAGCTTCCAGTGAAGGTGGTGGAGGCAGGTTCGTTTTTATCATTTAAAAATAAATTGGATAGTTATATGGATGGGAAGGGAATGGAGGGTTATGGTCTGAGCGCAGGTATATGGGACTAGGGGAGATTATGTGTTCGGCACGGACTAGAAGGGTCGAGATGGCCTGTTTCCGTGCTGTAATTGTTATATGGTTATATAGTTCAATAGTCCTTTATTGTCACGTGTACCATGAGGTACAGTGATATTTGATTTTACCATACACTCATATAAAAAAACAAGATACAAGATTACATACATGCATTTCGTTGGATATTTGATTTTACCATACACTCATATAAAAAAACAAGATACAAGATTACATACATGCATTTCGTTGTCAATGCATTTCGTTGTCTGTGTACTGTACACTGACAATGACAATTAAATTGAATCTGAATCTGAATCTGATCTGACATACAAATCAAACATAAACAGCCACCACAGCGGCGTGTAAGAATCTATAGGCACACAGCAAAAGCGGAGGCCCACAGCCATCAGTCTAATGTTTGGGCCACACACACGCTCTTCACCGTGATGTGACCAGTTGCACCGACCGCTGTCACTCTCTCTGCAGTCCCTGTCCGCTCAAACAGTCAGAAAGCCGTCCACACTCGCACCAGACCCCAGGGCGCGGCGTCACCACAAACTCCGAGACCACTGCGCTCACGGCAATCCCTCAGAGTCCCCACCAGCGCAGGCAACATCCATTTTGCTTTTGGTGACCTCGCACTCCTCATTGGGATGCAAGGCAAATACTTTTTAACCTTCTGTCTCCCTTACCAGGGTAATTGTTACATCCATATAACAAACCATATAACAATTACAGCACGGAAACAGGCCATCTCGGCCCTACAAGTCCGTGCCAAACAACATTTTTTTTCCCTTAGTCCCACCTGCCTGCACTCGTACCAATAACTCATAATTGATTCCACTATCACTCTAATCTTTGACATTTCCACCCTGGGAAAAAGGTTCTGACTGTCTACCTTATCTCAGCCTCTCATAATTGTACACACCTCCACCAGGCCCCCCTCAGCCTCTGACATTCCAGAGAAGAATCTCTCCGTATAGCCAATGCCTTCTACTGCAGGCAGCATTCTGGTAAACCTCCTCTGCACTCTGTCCAAAGCTTCCACATCAGCCCAGTGATGGGGTGCCCAGAACTACACACAATACTCCAAACACAGCCTGACAAAAGTCCTGTGACTTCCTGACTCTTATTCTCAGTGCCCTGACCTAGGGAAAGCAAGTCTAGCAGACGCATTCTTTACCTGCAATACTCAATAGTGTTCATCCTCACAACAGGCTTGACCTCACTCGAACCAGTCTGTCTGCTGGTGTTCTGCCCAAGTACCCAACTAATCAATGTCTTCCCATTTACTCAGACTGTCCTCCTCACCGTCAATCCTTCCTCCTTTACACTGTATCTAGGTACATGTGACAATAAAGTACGGCTGGGCAGCGCCAGAGACCTGGATTCTGTCTGTACAGAGTTTGTATGTTCTCCCCGAGACTGTGTGGGTTTTCACTGGGAACTCCGGTTTCCTCCCACATCCCAAAGACACACAGGTTTGTAGGTTTGTGGGTCTGAAGAAGGGTTTCGGCCCGAAACGTTGCCTATTTCCTTCGCTCCATAGATGCTGCTGCACCCGCTGAGTTTCTCCAGCTTTTTTGTGTACCTTCAGGTTTGTAGGTTAATTGGCTTGGTATCATTGTAAATTGTCGCGTGTGTGTGTAGGATAGTGCTAGTATATGGGGCGAATGCTGGTCGTCGTGGACTCGCTGGGCCGAAGGGCCTGTTTCCGCGCTGTATCTCGAAACTAATCTCCCATAAGTAATTTTTGTGCATGGGAATAAGATACATTGCTAAGTGCCTACTTAGAAATTAGGGAGAACAAGACTATTTCCCCCCGTGTGAAAACAAGACTATTTTCCCCCAGTGTGAAAATGTCTGTTTGCACTGTGGAGTTTTGGCGTTACCATTTGAGCCACTGTACTGCAGCCGGTTTAGTTTAGTTAGTGATACTATAGCACAGCATCTCAGGTTCCGTCGGTGGAACCCGAGATGCGCCACGTGGCAGCAGAAGGCTCCTGAGATGTGTCGCGGAGACAAACGTTCCTGCCGATGGGCCCCCGAGAGTGAGGAGGCCCACCCTTAATAATCTTATTATTTTTCAATAAGATCTCCTCTCATCCTTCTAAATTCCAGTGTATACAAGCCCAGCCGCTCCATTCTATCAACATATGACAGACCCGCCATCCCGGGAATTAACCTTGTGAACCTACGCTGCACTCCCTCAATAGCAAGAATGTCCTTCATCAAATTTGGAGACCTAAACTGCACACAATATTCCAGGTATAGTCTCATTGTACAACTGCAGCAGGACAGGACTTCTTTGCTCCTATACTCAACTCCTCTTGTTATGAAGGCCAACATGCCATTCGTTTTCTTCACTGTCTTCTGTACCTGCAACCAAGGCAGTTTGTAGTTTAATGGTTATTTGGAGTTCATAGCACTCAATAGCCCACTGGTTGTTGGGAAGAAGCTATTCCTGAACCTGGATGTTACAGTTTTTAGATTTCTTTACCTTCTTGATGGCAGGAGGAAAAATGAAAGCCAGGCCAAGGTGGTATAGGTCCTTGATGATGCTGGCTGTCTTTGAGAGGCAGTGGTTCCTGTAGAGCACTTCAATGATGATGCAGGAAGATTGTTCCCGATGTTAGGGAAGTCCAGGACAAGGGGTCACAGCTTAAGGATAAAGGGGAAATCCTTTAAAACCGAGATGAGAAGAACTTTTTTCACACAGAGAGTGGTGAATCTCTGGAACTCTCTGCCACAGAGGGTAGTTGAGGCCAGTTCATTGGCTATATTAAGAGGGAGTTAGATGTGGCCCTTGTGGCTAAGGGGATCAGGGGGTATGGAGAGAAGGCAGGTACGGGATACTGAGTTGGATGATCAGCCATGATCATATTGAATGGCGGTGCAGGCTCGAAGGGCCGAATGACTTACTCCTGCACCTAATTTTTATGTTTCTATGTTTCTAATGGTGGGATGGTCAGCACCTGTAGTAGACATTTAGCTTAAAATCAGTCATTACAGTACCCATGATGGACTGGGCACTATCATTTTTTCTTCCTTGTTCATGGACATGCTGGGAAACGCAGGATCATGTGCGGGCGGAGCAGATAGGTTTATCTTGGCATCATATTCGATGTGGACAATGTGGGTCTAAGGGCCTGCTCCTGTGCTGTACACTTCTATGTAAAAGTCAGCAATGACCGAGATAGCCACACCCCATAGAAGAGGATTAAACAGGACTGCCAGAGAAAATGGAGAATTGTTTAATTGACGAGATACGTTTGCAAAAGGGGAAATGTTGTGAAAGCTAAGAAGGGCCTCGACCCGAAACGTCACCCATTCCTTCCATCCAGAGCGGCTGCCTGTTCCTCTGAGTTACTCCAGCATTTTGTGAGGTACTCCAGCATCCAAACTATAAAATGTAGGTTCTGCACAGATTCAACTTGGGCTGAAAGATATCGTACACTTAAATATTTTGTAGCTTACAAATGCTGGATTCTCAAGTCAAGTCAAGGCATATTATATTCGTCATTTGCACATAAAGTGCAAGTGAAATGAATTTGCTGAGTTCCTAGATGATGATTAACACATCATGAGCATCCTTTGGAGTGGGGTTCATTTTCAGACCTTCTCCCTCTCGTATGACACAATTGTTTCATCCTCCAAGGCAACAAAAAGGTCACATCACTTCTGTTCCTTCCTTATTTAAGGGTCTGGTGAAGGAAGGAGCATCATCAATTAATCAATTAGAATTTAGAAGATTGAGGGGGGATCTTATAGAAACTTACAAAATACTTAAGGGACAAGCTAAATACAGGAAGATTATTCCCGATGTTGGGGAAGTCCAGAATTAGGGGTCACAGTTTAAGGATAAGAGGGAAGTCTTTTAGGACCGAGATGAGAAAATCATTTTTTACACAGAGAGCGGTGAATCTGTAGAATTTTCTGCCACAGAAGGTAGTTGAGGCCAGTTCATTGGCTATATTTAAGAGGTAGTTAGATGTGGCCCTTGTGGCTAAAGGGATCAGGGGGTATTGAGAGAAGGCAGGAATGGCATACGGAGTTGGATGATCAGCCATGATCATATCGAATGGCGGTGCAGGTTCGAAGGGCCGAATGGCCTACTCCTGCACCTATTTTCTATGTTTTCTATGTCTATGTTTCTATCATCAGTGCATGCCTCACACCCACATAGAAAATAGATGTAGGAGTAGGCCATTCGGCCCTTCGAGCCAACAGCGCCATTCAAAATGATCATGGCTGATCATCCAAAATCAGCACCCCCGATTCCTGTTTTCCCCCCCATATCCCTTGATTCCGTTAGCCCTATGAGTTAAATCTAACTCTCTATTGAAAACATCCAGTGAATTGGCCTCCACTGCCTCCTGTGGCAGAGAATTCCAGTCACAACTCTCTGGGTGAAAATGTTTTTCCTCATCTTAGGCCTCAGTCCCCTTATTCTTAAACTGTGACCCCTGGTTCTGGACTCCCCCAACATTGGGAATTTATTTCCTGCATCTAGCCTGTCCAATCCCTTAAGAATTCTATATGTTTTTTTTTCACACAGAGAGTGATGAATCTCTGGAACTCTCTGCCACAGAGGGTAGTTGAGGCCAGTTCATTGGCTATATTTAAGAGGGAGGTAGATGTGTAGTTGTACAGGGTCTTGGTGAGACCACACCTGGAGTATTGCGTACAGTTTCGGTCTCCAAATCTGAGGAAGGACATTATTGCCATAGAGGGAGTGCAGAGACGGTTCACCAGACTGATTCCTGGGATGTCAGGACTGTCTTATGAAGAAAGACTGGATAGACTTGGTTTATACTCTCTAGAATTTAGAAGATTGAGAGGGGATCTTATAGAAACTTACAAAATTCTTAAGGGGTTGGACAGGCTAGATGCAGGAGGATTGTTCCCGATGTTGGGGAAGTCCAGGACAAGGGGTCACAGCTTAAGGATAAAGGGGAAATCCTTTAAAACCGAGATGAGAAGAACTTTTTCACGCAGAGAGTGGTGAATCTCTGGAACTCTCTGCCACAGAGGGTAGTTGAGGCCAGTTCATTGGCTATATTTAAGAGGGAGGTAGATGTGGCCCTTGTGGCTAAGGGGATCAGGGGGTATGGAGAGAAGGCAGGTACGGGATACTGAGTTGGATGATCAGCCATGATCATATTGAATGGCGGTGCAGGCTCGAAGGGCCGAATGGCCTACTCCTGCACCTAATTTCTATGTTTCTATAAGATGACCTCTCATCCGTCTGAATTCCAGTGAATAAGAGCCCAGTCGACCCATTCTTTCATCATAAGTCCAGTCGACCCATACTTTCATCATCACCGATTGGATTACATGAATGAGTAGTCAGTCCCAATATAGTCAGCATGGATAAGATGGACTGAAGGGCCTATTTCCGTGCTGTACCTATGACTCTTGTGGATCTCCATTGGTTCTTTTGCCAATCTAAGTCCAATCTCCATTTTCTTGAAGACACAAGACTTTCTAACATAGAAACATAGAAATTAGGTGCAGGAGTAGGCCATTCGACCCTTCGAGCCTGCACCGCCATTCAATATGATCATGGCTGATCATCCAACTCAGTATCCTGTACCTGCCTTATCTCCATACCCCCTGATCCCTTTAGCCACAAGGGACACACATCTAACTCCCTCTTAAATATAGGCAATGAACTGCCCTCGACTACCTTCTGTGGCAGAGAGTTCCAGAGATTCACCACTCTCTGTGTGAAAAATGTTTTTCTCATCTCGGTCCTAAAAGATTTCCCCTTTATCCTTAAACTGTGACCCCTTGTCCTGGACTTACCCAACATCGGGAACAATCTTCCTGCATCTAGCCTGGCCAACCCCTTAAGAATTTTGTAAGTTTCTATAAGATCCCCCCTCAATCTTCTAAATTCTAGCGAGTACAAGCCAAGTCTAACCTCTCACCTCTCCTCATGGGTTCTGTTATTACCTAACTTTCTTATTAGGTTCCAGTATGGGAGTCTTTGTGTTCCTGGTCATCACCTTCCAGCAACCGTCTCCAACTTCACCTTGCTCCATCTGCCTTTTCTTCCTCCTCTGTCTACCTCCATCCATCATCTACCTGCCTCTCAACACCATGCCTCCCCATCCCCTACCTGTCTCCACGTGTCACCGAGAGATGCAGCAAGGAAACAGGCCATTCAGCCCATCAGGTCTGTGCTGACCAGCAACCATCCATCTACACTATTCCTTCATTAATCCCATTTTTATTCTCTTCACGTTCCTATCAACTCCACCCCCCCCTCCCCCCCCCCCCCCCCCCACATTATACCACAAGGAGTGATCATTACAAGGGATGTAATGCTATGGTGCTATATGCTGCTGGTAAGGCCGCATTTGAAATATTGTGAGCAATTTTGGGCAACACATTCATAACAAGAGGATTTCAGTATAGGAGTAAAGAGGTTCTTCTGCAGTTGTATAGGGCTCTGGTGAGACCACATCTAGAGTATTGTGTACAGTTTTGATCTCCTAATTTGAGGAAGGACATCCTTGTGATTGAGGCAGTGCAGCGTAGGTTCACGAGATTGATCCCTGGGATGGCGGGACTGTCATATGAGGAAAGATTGAAAAGACTAGGCTTGTATTCACTGGAGTTTAGAAGGAAGAGGGGCTATCTTATAGAAACATATAAAATTATAAAAGTACTGGACAAGCTAGATGCAGGAAAAATGTTCCCAATGTTGGGTGAGTCCAGAACTAGGGGCCACAGTCTTAGAATAAAGGGGAGGTCATTTAAGACTGAGGTGAGAAAAAACGTTTTTACCCAGAGTTGTGAATTTATGGAATTCCCTGCCAAAGAGGACAGTGGAGGCCAAATCACTGGATAGATTTAAGAGAGAGTTAGATAGCGCTCTAGGGGCTAGTGGAGTCAAGGGATATGGGGAGAAGGCAGGCACGGGTTATTGATAGGGGACGATCAGCCATGATCACAATGAATGGCGGTGCTGGCTCGAAGGGCCGAATGATCTCCTCCTGCACCTATTTTCTATGTTTCTATATCGGAGGATGGATGTGCTGGCTCTGGGGAGGGTTCAGAGGAGGTTTACAAGAATGATCACACGAATCAGTGGGTTAACCTATGATGAGCGTTTGTCGGCACTGGGCATGTATTCGCTGGAGTTTAGAAGAATGAGGGTGGGGGGACCTCATTGAAACATACAGAATAGTGAAAGGCTTAGATATAGAGCGGGATGTGGAGTGAATGTTTCCAATAGTGGGAGAGTCTAGGACTAGAGGTCATAGCCTCAGAATTAAAGGACGTTATTTTCGGAAGGGGATGAGGAGAAATTTCTTTTGTCAGTGAATAGTAAATCTGTGGAATGTTTTGACACAGAATACTGCAGAGGCCAAGTCAGTGGATATTTTTCAGGCAGAGATAGATTCTTGATTAGTACAGTGTCAGAGGCTATGGGGAAGGGCAGGAGAATCGGGTTAGGAGGGAGATATAGATCAGCCATGATTAAATGGTGGAGCAGACTTGATAGACCAAATGGCCTAATTCTACTCCTATCACTTATGACCTTATCTGGACAATTAACCTATCAATCAACACGTCTTTCAAATGTGAGAGGAAATGGGAGCTCTTTGTTTTTGCCAAAAAAGCACACCAATGCCTTTATTTCCTCAGAGAGTTGAGGAAATTCAGCAAGTCGCCAATGGCATTTAACAATGTCTGGAGATGCACCATAGAACACATCTTATCAATTCCATCAACACTCCACGCTGCCTCGGGAAAGCAGCAAACATAATCGGCCTACGGGATCTCCAGGTTCCCATTCTCATTTCCATATTGACCTTACTGTCCTGGGCCACCTCCATTGTCAGAATTAGGCAAAATGTAAATTAGAAACATAGAAACATAGAAATTAGGTGCAGGAGTAGGCCATTCGGCCCTTCGAGCCTGCACCGCCATTCAATATGATCACGGCTGATCATCCAACTCAGTATCCTGTACCTGCCTTCTCTCCATACCCCCTGATCCCTTTAGCCACAAGGGCCACATCTAACTCCCTCTTAAATATAACCAATGAACTGGCCTCAACTACCCTCTGTGGCAGAAAGTTCACCACTCTCTGTGTGAAAAAAGTGGAAGAATGGCACCTCATATTTTGCTTGGGCAGCTTACAACTCAGCGGTATTAATATTGATTTCTCTAACTTCAAATAACCCTTGGATCCCCTCTCTCTCCATCTCTCCCCCACCCATCGTCATACTAGTTTCACTGTCATCCTGTTGAGTCTCCTGATAGTTATACTGTCTGTATAACTCGTTATCATCTATCCAACAGCCAGCAATGGACTATTGTGGGCTCCACCTTTCCTTGATTTTCATTGTTCTGCATATCTTCCATTAATTTGTCCTATGTACCCTTTATATCTCTCGTTTCCCTTCCCCTGATTCTGTCTGAAGATGGGTCTCGACCCGACATGTCACCCATTCCTTTTCTCCAGAGATGCTGCCTGACCCGCTGAGTTAATCCAACTTGTTGCGTTTGTCTTCAACATAATCAAAGACTGCTCGCACCCGGAACATTCATTCGTCTCCCCCCTCCCGTCAGGCAGAAGGTAGAAAAGATTGAAAGTACATCTTAGTAAATTCAGGAACAGCTTCTACTCCACTGCGATCATCCTTTAACTGACCTCTTATATACTGAGGATGGAATTCCCAATCTTCTAATCTATCTCATTGCACCCATTGCATTATGTTTTAATCTGTACTTTCGCTGCAGCTATAACATTATATTCTGTTAATATAACCATATAACCCTATAACAATTACAGCACGGAAACAGGCCATCTCGACCCTTCTAGTCCGTGCCGAACACATAATCTCCCCTAGTCCCATATACCTGCGCTCAGACCATAACCCTCCATTCCCTTCCCATCCATATAACTATCCAATTTATTTTTAAATAATAAAAACGAACCTGCCTCCACCACCTTCACTGGAAGCTCATTCCACACAGCTACCACTCTCTGAGTAAAGAAGTTCCCCCTCATGTTACCCCTAAACTTCAGTCCCTTAATTCTCATGTCATGTCCCCTTGTTTGAATCTTCCCTACTCTCAGTGGGAAAAGCTTTTCCACGTCAACTCTGTCTATCCCTCTCATCATTTTAAAAACCTCTATCAAGTCCCTCCTTAACCTTCTGCGCTCCAAAGAATAAAGCCCTAACTTGTTCAACCTTTCTCTGTAACTTAGTTGCTGTAACTTAGTTGCTGAAACCCAGGCAACATTCTAGTAAATCTCCTCTGTACTCTCTCTATTTTGTTGACATCCTTCCTATAATTAGGCGACCAAATTGTACACCATACTCCAGAATTGGCCTCACCAATGCCTTGTACAATTTTAACATTACATCCCAACTTCTATACTCAGAAGGTGTTCTGCTTATTTTCTCTTTTGTCCAACCTGTTGTACTCATGTGCAGTATGATTTGCCTGGATAGTATGCATTGTGTGTTGGTACACCAAACAATAATAAACCATTACATCCTCCATATTTGACTTTGGATTCCAGTTGCCATGTATTGCATTGACTGTTGCTTAGTGACTGAATTGTAATCTATTTGTGTTTCATGCACTGGGTTTAAATGCTCACAGTGTGGTGTACATTTACGGTAGCTTAGAGGCACCAACCTCACAAAGGTATGGTAGTTTTGCTGTTGTTTGGTGAGTTTTGATCTTGTGACATTTAGTTACTGATTGGCCTGGGTGTTTACTATGAGTTTATAACCTGAATGTTACTGAGGCGGTTTACATTTGAGGTAAATATTCATTTTCACTACTTCAAACGCAACGGTATGCTGCCCGATCTGAGAGACACCAGCATATGGTAACTGACCCAAACTCCTTCCCTGGAAGCCACACTGCTTCCCCAGAAACCACACTGCTTTGAAGGCTGAAACTCTGACTGCAGTCTGTGCAACCACACTTCACACTCTAAACCGCTCACATCTAACCTGGGCATGCCATTGTATTCTATTCCATCTCTACGCTCAAAACTAATTTCCAATGGAAGGAGATATGTTTACACCTGAGATAGCTCTGGCTGGATGATAAAGAGTGGAAAAGCTTGTGTAGCTTACAATCCAATGGTATGAACATGAATTTCTCTCATTTTAGGCATCCTCTATCACCCCCTCCCCCCCTTCAAAGTCCAATGTCCGCAATGAGGTAGGTTATATTGACACTGTACCCGAGGAATTGTTCAGAAGTCTGATAACTTTAAGTCTGAGGGGATGAAGCTGTCCCTGAGTCTGGTGCTATGTGCTTTCAAGCTTCTGTATCTTTTGCAGGTAGAAGAAGGATTGTCCGGGATCAAAAGGTTTTTGGTGATGCTAGCAGCTTTCACGAGACAGTGTGAAATGTCGTGGTCTGGCTGCATCCACAACTCTCTGTAACCTCTTGCAGAGCTGTTCCCAAACCAAGCTGTGGTGCAACCTGATAGTATGCTTTTTCACCACGCATCTGTAGAAGTTTGTAAGAGTCATTGGAGACCTGCCAAATTTCCTTAGTCTCCTGAGAAAGTAATTTTTTTGCTGTTGTTTCAATATATTTAGTCCATGACACATTGCGGTAATTTATGCTGAGAAATTTGAAGCTCCTAATCATTTTCACTTCGCACCACGGTTGCAAATTGGGGCACATACTCCACCATGCTTCCTGAAGATTCAGATTCAGATTCAGATTCAATTTTAATTGTCATTGTCAGTGTACAGTACAGAGACAACGAAATGCATTTAGCATCTCCCTTGAAGAGCGACATAGCAAACAATTTGAATAAAAAATAATAAGTGTCCGGGGGGGGGGGGGGGGGGGGGGGGGGGGGGGGTGGTGATTGGCAGTCACCGAGGTACGTTGTTGAGTAGAGTGACAGCCGCCGGAAAGAAGCTGTTCCTCGACCTGCTGGTTCGGCAACGATAACTGAAGTCGATAACTTGCTGACATTCAGGGAAAGGATGTTATTCTGACACCTGAAACCAAGTTCTCCAACTCCTTCCTGTCCTCTGCCTCATCATTGATTGTGAATTGGCCCACCATAGTGGAGTCATCTGCAAATGTGTAGATGTAGTTGAAGCAATTTGTCCTCTCAGTTGTGAGTGTGTGGGGAATGTAGTCAGCGACTGAGAATGCAGCCTTGCACATCTTTCCTTACGTATCGAATTCCATAATCAACAGCCCTTTGGTGTCTCCACCTATCACTCCCAACCTGTCATTATCTCCACCCCTCCCTCCACCTGCCCATCTTTGCTCTCATAGAAACATAGAAATTAGGTGCAGGAGTAGGCCATTCTGCCCTTCGAGCCTGCACCGCCATTCAATATGATCATGGCTGATCATCCAACTCAGTATCCCGTACCTGCCTTCTCTCCATACCCCCTGATCCCCTTAGCCACAAGGGCCACATCTAACTCCCTCTTAAATATAGCCAATGAACTGGCCTCAACTACCCTCTGTGGCAGAGAGTTCCAGAGATTCACCACTCTCTGTGTGAAAAAAGTTCTTCTCATCTCGGTTTTAAAGGATTTCCCCTTTATCCTTAAGCTGTGACCCCTTGTCCTGGACTTCCCTAACATCGGGAACAATCTTCCTGCATCTAGCCTGTCCAACCCCTTAAGAATTTTGTAAGTTTCTATAAGATCCCCTCTCAATCTTCTAAATTCTAGAGAGTATAAACCAAGTCTATCCAGTCTTTCTTCATAAGACAGTCCTGACATCCCAGGAATCAGTCTGGTGAACCGTCTCTGCACTCCCTCTATGGCAATAATGTCCTTCCTCAGATTTGGAGACCAAAACTGTACGCAATACTCCAGGTGTGGTCTCACCTCATCTGATTCCACCTATCGCTTGCCAGCTCCAGTTAAACTACTCCATCGCACTTCTTTATACCTGCTACCTCACTTCTACACACCAAGTCCTGATGCAGTCACCACCCAAAAAGTTGACCGTCACTCTGCCTCCACATATGCTGCCTGACCTGCCGCCTTCCTCCATCATCACGCTGTTTACTCCAGATCCCAGCATCTTTACTCTTGTCTCTCCACCATAACTACCAGAGGTTCCAGTTGGGCACACAGTGGCATCGCTGGTAAATCCATTGCCTCACAGAGACCCTGGTTTGATGCTGAGACCAATGCTGTCTGTGTGGCGTTTGCCTGTTCTCCCTGTGACCACATAGATTTCCTCAGTTTTCTTTCAACATCACAAAAAAGTGCAATTGGTAGGCAAACCGAACGCTGTAAATTGCCTGTAAATTGCCAGTCAGTGGTAGAATCTGGGGACAGTTCGTTAGAATGAGAGGAAAATATTACAATGGGATCAATTCAGCATTAGTGTAACATAGAAACATAGAAATTAGGTGCAGGAGTAGGCCATTCTGCCCTTCGAGCCTGCACCGCCATTCAATATGATCATGGCTGATCATCCAACTCAGTATCCCGTACCTGCCTTATCTCCATACCCCCTGATCCCCTTAGCCACAAGGGCCACATCTAACTCCCTCTTAAATATAGCCAATGAACTGGCCTCAACTACCCTCTGTGGCAGAGAGTTCCAGAGATTCACCACTCTCTGTGTGAAAAAAGTTCTTCTCATCTCGGTTTTAAAGGATTTCCCCTCTATCCTTAAGCTGTGACCCCTTGTCCTGGACTTCCCTAACATCGGGAACAATCTTCCTGCATCTAGCCTGTCCAACCCCTTAAGAATTTTGTAAGTTTCTATAAGATCCCCTCTCAATCTTCTAAATTCTAGAGAGTATAAACCAAGTCTATCCAGTCTTTCTTCATAAGACAGTCCTGACATCCCAGGAATCAGTCTGGTGAACCGTCTCTGCACTCCCTCTATGGCAATAATGTCCTTCCTCAGATTTGGATGTGTAAATGGGTGGTTGATGGTCAGCATGGCCTATGTGAGCTGAAGGGTCTGTTTCCAATGCTGTATCTCTCTGTGACTTCAAGTTAGGTTTGACGGGAGTGAAGGAGAGAGGGCCATATTTTGTGTATGTGTTGGAGGGAGAGGCAGCAGCAGAGTTTGAGTGCCGATGATCCAGAGGTTGCTGATGCAACATATAGGGTTGGTGGACTCACCCATTCAACAATAAACAGCCCATTGATGTCCAATTTGTGTTCTAGATCAGATTAGAACCTCAGTCGAATAAATTTTCTCCATCACAAGATCAGTTGGGGGTGCTTGCTTTCACGCCCTTCATTTCCATTTGCAACTCCCAAGATAATTAAGTGGTCCAAACCTGCATATGGAAAGACGTGAGGAACATTCATGTACGACTCAAAGTAACTCCAGCGCTGCACCACCGTGCCGCTCACAAGTGGCAAGAAACATTTTCACTTATCCAACAAGAGGAGTATTAACAATTTCTCTAAACATGCAATATACTCCATAGTATAGGTGTCTAAACGTTGACTTTAGTTCAAAGATATAGCATGGAAATATCCCATCGGCACACCCTGTTCACTCTGACGATCGATTACCAGTTCACGCTAGTTCTGGAGGGAACTTGCAATAGATTCTGAAGTAGGGTCCCAATCTGAAACATCATCTATCCATGTCCTCCAGAGATGCTGCCTGACCCATCGTGTTAGTCCAGCACTTTCAATTTTTTTCGTAAACCATCTGCAGTTCCTTGTGTCTGGGTGTTCTATGTTATCTATTTCTATGTTAACTATTGGACTGAAAACCTGTAAGCAAGGGTCAACATCATCAGGGAATTTGCTATTCTATGCTATTCCATTTTCTCATCCACTACCCATACCATATAACCATATAACAATTACAGCACGGAAACAGGCCATCTCGACCCTTCTAGTCCGTGCCGAACACATAATCTCCCCTAGTCCCATATACCTGCGCTCAGACCATAATCCTCCATTCCCTTCCCATCCATATAATTATCCAATTTATTTTTAAATGATAAAAACGAACCTGCCTCCACCACCTTCATTGGAAGCTCATTCCACACAGCTACCACTCTCTGAGTAAAGAAGTTCCCCCTCATGTTACCCCTAAACTTCAGTCCCTTAATTCTCATGTCATGTCCCCTTGTTTGAATCTTCCCTACTCTCAGTGGGAAAAGCTTTTCCACGTCAACTCTGTCTATCCCTCTCATCATTTTAAAAACCTCTATCAAGTCCCCCCTTAACCTTCTGCGCTCCAAAGAATAAAGCCCTAACTTGTTCACCCTTTCTCTGTAACTTAGTTGCTGAAACCCAGGCAACATTCTAGTAAATCTCCTCTGTACTCTCTCTATTTTGTTGACATCCTTCCTATAATTAGGCGACCAAAATTGTACACCATACTCCAGAATTGGCCTCACCAATGCCTTGTACAATTTTAACATTACACCCCAACTTCTATACTCAATGCTCTGATTTATAAAGGCCAGCACAACAAAAGCTTTCTTTACCACCCAATCTACATGAGATTCCACTTTCAGGGAACTGTGCACAGTTATTCCCAGATCCCTCTGTTCACCTACATTCTTCAATTCCCTACCATTTACCATGTACGTCCTATTTTGATTTGTCCTGCCAAGATGTAGCACCTCACACTTATCAGCATTAAACTCGATCTGCCATCTTTCAGCCCACTCTTCCAACTGGCATAAATCTCTCTGTAGACTTTGAAACTCTACTTCATTACCCGCAACCCCACCTATCTTAGTATCATCTGCATACTTACTAATCCAATTTACCACACCATCATCCAGATCATTGATGTACATGACAAACAACAGTGGACCCAACACAGATCCCTGTGGCACCCCACTCGTCACTGGCCTCCAACCTGACAAACAACCATCCACCATTACTCTCTGGCATCTCCCATTCAGCCACTGTTGAATCCATCTTGCTACTCCACCATTAATACCCAACCATTGAACCTTCTTAACCAACCTTCCATGAGGAACCTTGTCAAAGGCCTTACTGAAGTCCATATACACAACATCCACTGCTCTACCCTCATCAATTTCCCGAGTAACATGTTCAAAAAATTCAGAAGATTAGTTAAACATGACCTTCCAGGCACAAATCCATGTTGACTGTTCCTAATCAGACCCTGTTTATCCAGATGCTTATATATATGATGTTAGGGCAGGTTTACAGAGACCAATTAACTTACAAATCCTCATATCTTTGGGACGAGGGAGTAAATCAGTGTACCCAGGGGAATTTCCACACATTCACAGGGAGAATGTGCAAACTCCACATTGACAGCACCCAAGATCAGAATCGAAACTGGGTCTTTGGCACTGTGAGGTAACGGCTGTACCAGCTCTGCCATTCTTCCCCCGCACAATTAAATCGTGGAATAATCTCCACCCAACTATAGTTACCCAACCAGATGCAACTAAATTTAAAGTAGCTCTTTCTTCCCAATAACCCTTTCTGGCTTAAGCCCTCCCTTCACCACCTCCAGTTTAAATTCCATTTGGAATATTTTGGAGGACCAAGAAACCAAGAATTGCGCTGCCCTGTAATGATGTGTGTAGTTGGAAAGACACAATTGCACTGGAGAGAGTGCAGATGAGATTTACCAGGATGTCTATACATTTGTGACAGTGATATCCCCAATCCTCACAGTAGCAATGAAGATGTAATTGGAGCAAGATTCTTCAAGAACACAGAAATCATGTAGGTAGTAACTCAAGTAAGTAGCAATGCTGCATTTTTGGTGGCATACAGCAGCAACAAGCTACTCTTCAACATTTATGTGAGTGACTTGCCAACCACCTCGTCCAAGATGTTTGCATACGCAGATGACCTTGCCCTCACCTACCAGGGAGCTGCCCTTGAGGATATCAGCAGAGTGCTAACCCAAGACTTGAAGGGGATGGAGGAATACATCACCTTCTGGCGACTTCGCCCCAACCCATCTAAGACAACTGTCACTGCCTTTCACCTCAGCAATCAGCTCGCCAATGCAAAGCTCCGAGTGTCTCTTTGTGGTAAGCCGGTGAAGAATGAAGAATTCCCTAAGTACCTTGGAGTCACCCTGGATCGCACCCTCACCTATCGTGAATACCTGAAGTGGGTGGCTGAAAACCTGAAAGCAAGGGTCAACATCATCAGGAAACTTGCAGATGTGGGAGGAAAACGGAACACCTGGAGGAAACGGGTCTAACTCTGATCTCTGGAGCTCTGTCTTCAGACCAGGTGTCCATCCAAAATGTCACCCGTTCCTTCCCTCCAGAAATGCTGCCCGCCCCACTGAGTTATTCCAGCATTTTGTGTCTATCTCACACAACCCTATGAGTTAGCTCCACCATGCATGATTATATTTGATCTTCTACCTCAGCGCCATTTTTCTAAACTACCCTTCAATTCCCATTTGGAATGCAAGGTCCTTCATTTCAATGCACTGTGGTATCGGGGGATGATGCCGGGTTCAGCAGTGACCACACCGTCACTCGCAGTTGGGTGAACTTACATGATATATTTTATTTACAGTGGTAAAAAAGTCCAGGACCGCAGATGGATGCTGTCCCTCACCATTAGAGGGCATGTACAACGATGCTGGCATATCTTGGTCTTGTCCCAACAGCTTACTGGTCAGAAGGAGGTGGCATGACGATCTCAGGCTTCTTCTTGCAGTTCACCCTTGCCTCATGAGGAGGCGCTGGCAGACGCAGGTTTCTTCCTGGCAGCTCAGCTATGAGCTTGAAGAGGCAACTCAGGCGGACTCTGAAGTAAGTGTGTGTTCGTGGGCAGATAGAGGTTCTGATGTCTCAGCATTGCTCGGGCCACTTATCCTTTGCCTCAGTACAGGTGCTGAGTGTCTAGAATTTCTTCCCGGCAAACTAGTCTTCATCACATAGTTGTGCTCATGGTCTTGGGTTTGTCTCAGTACCTTGGAACAGAGGGTGCAAAGAGATCAAAAACATATGTAAAATCATGAAGGGTGTAGACAGCTAGAATTAAGGGACAGAAGTTTAGGGGTAATATGAGGGGGAACTTCTTTACGCAGAGAGTGGTGGCGGTGTGGAATGAGCTCCCAGTGGAAGTGGTGGAGGCAGGTTCATTGGTATCATTTAAAAATAAATTGGATAGGCATATGGATGAGAAGGGAATGGAGGGTTATGGTATGAGTGCAGGCAGGTGGGACTAAGGGGAAAAAAAAAAATTTGTTCGGCATGGACTTGTAGGGCCGAGATGGCCTGTTTCCGTGCTGTAATTGTTATATGGTTATATAGAGAAACTGGTGGAAGGCAATAGAATGAGGGTTTAGTTTAGTTTATTGTTATTGTCACATGTAACGAGATACAGGGAAAAGCTTTTGTTTGTGTGCGATCCAGTCCAAAAAAAGTAGATACAGGCACTCTCTGATTTATGCAAGTGTCATGTTCCGAGAACCTTTACGTAAATTGGATTTTATGTAAGTCGGGTTCACCGTTGTGCTGAAGGGGAACTCACCGTGGCGCGCAGCCTTCTGGGTAAATACTGCCGCCATTGCCGGCTTGTGGTCTGTCTCGCCCTTGGGGCACTTTCTGCGGCGCGTGGCCTTCTGGGTAAGCACCACCACCATTGCTGGCTTGTTTCCGATGCAAACTTGAGTGATTGTGCAGTGTTGTGGAAATGACCATCTGCGATAATGACTAAGTGCAGATTGGTTACATAAGAGCGATCTTATGCAAGTCACCCATTGTGTAAGTTGGTGAGTGTCTGTACATAAATACAATCAGACCGTCCACAGTGAAAAAGATAAAGGGTAAAGAGTACAACATTTAGTGTACTCAATTTAACCGGGCATATAACTTTTGGATAGTTATATGGATGGGAAGGGAATGGAGGGTTATGGTCTGAGCGCAGGTATATGGGACTAGGGGAGATTATGTGTTCGGCACGGACTAGAAGGGTCGAGATGGCCTGTTTCCGTGCTGTAATTGTTATATGGTTATTATATGGTAAAGGTATAACATTGAATATAGACATCAGTCACTGAAAGTAAGCATGCAGGTACAGCAGGGAAAAAGCTGGGAAGAAACTGTCCTTGAATCTGGAGGTTTTTGCGTTTTCAAACTTGGGTATCACCTGTCTGATGGAAGAGGGGAGAAGAGGGAGTGTCCGGGATGAGGCTGGTCCTTGATTATGCTGGTGGTCTTGCTGAGCAATATGGTGCAGATGCAGTCGATGGAAGGGAAGCTGGTTTGTGTGCTATATCCACACGTCTCTGCAATTTCTGGTATGTTGGATGGAAACCCAGCAGCTATTTTGCTAAAGGTTCCTACACATGCCAGTCTTGCATACAATAAGCAGATAATACTGTGTGAGGGTTGATGTTGGCTGGAACTCCAGGGGTAAATTGCCACAGGTCCACATGGAGTGGAATACAATCTTTCATAATGAGCCCTCAATTTAACCGGGCATATAAAAGTGCAACACTCCTTCATTATGGATAGGAAAGGATGAGATGGATGAGAGCAAACGGGACATGCCCAAGAAGGCATCTTGGTTGGCATGGCATGGCGAATTTTGTTTAAAGAGCCTGTTTCCTTGCTGTACAACTCTGACTATTGTGTTGGAGTATCACCCTATGCTTTTGTGTACTGGAAACTAGTACATGGCCCCATGCACCCATTGTTTAGTTTGGTTTAGTTTAGTTTGGAGATATGATGTGGAAACATGGCCTTTAGCCCACTGAGTCCACGCCGACCAGCGATCTCCACACACTAGCGCTATCCTACATACATTAGGGAAAATTTTACAACTATATCAAGCCAATTAGCCTACAAACTTGCACGTCTTTGGAGTATGGGAGGAAACCGGAGATTTCTGGAGAAACCTGGAATTTCTATATTTAAGAGGGAGTTAGATGTGGCCCTTGTGGCTAAGGGGATCAGGGGGTATGGAGAGAAGGCAGGTACGGGATACTGAGTTGGATCATCAGCCATGATCATATTGAATGGCGGTGCAGGCTCGAAGGGCCGAATGGCCTACTCCTGCACCTAATTTCTATGTTTCTATGAACTGTTCCTAAAACAGGCCGTGAGGCATCTCAATAACATGCTTTCTGTGGCGCATCTGTAGAAGTTGGTGAGGGTTCATAGAAACATAGAAAATAGGTGCAGGAGTAGGCCATTCGGCCCATCGAGCCTGCACCGCCATTCAAAATAATCACGGCTGATCATCCAACTCAGTATCCTGTAACTGCTTCCTCTCCGTACCCCCTGATCCCTTTAGACACAAGGGCCACATCTGCCTCCCTCTTAAATATACCAAATTAACTGGCCTCAACTACATTCCGTGGCAGAGAATTCCAGAGATTCACCACTCTCTGTGTAAAAAATGTTTTTCTCATCTCAGTCCTAAAAGATCTCCCCTTTATCCTTAAACTGTGACCCCTTGTTCTGGACTTCCCCAACATTGGGAACAATCTTCCTGATTCTAGCCTGTCTAACCCCTTAAGAATTTTGTAAGTTTCTATAAAATCCCGCCTCAATCTTCTAAATTCTAGCGAGTACAAGCCGAGTTTATCCAGTCTTTCTTCATATGAAAGTCCTGACAACACAGGAATCAGTCTGGTGAACCTTCTCTGTACTCCCTCTCCACATCAACACTCCACCTGTCATTGGAATTTGCTCCACACAAATTCCCAGCTGATCTATGGACCACTGTGTCCTTAGTTAACCTTGTGTGATGGAGAGTTACGTGGTCAGAGATTTCATGAATGGTGAAGGGATTTTCGTAAGCTTCATCATCCATTGCTCCACTGACAACAATTCATAAAAGCTTGTGTTGGAGAGGGGAGTGTTATGCATTGTTGAAGGAAGTGTAGGTTTAAAAGGAACGTGGGAGCCCATCTAAAGCACTCAGTTAAAGCTTAAGGCAGTGCACTGGGGGAACATAGTAATCGACAGAAACCAAAGTTGTCAGCATCCTGCTCTCTGTAGTATGCTGGGAAACCGCTGTGCCTGAACTCCCAGCCAGATGGGGCTTTCCGAGCAGCCCACACCCCCGGGCTGGCCTGCAGTAAAGGGACAGTTTCATTGAACACTGCAGAGGTCATGTAGTGTAAACCTCTGGCCGCCATTCTCACCTACACTCTACGGGGGACCACTGTTCACGACGTGCTTCATATTCAGCAGCCACATATTCAGAGCTGCACAGGTAGAGCTGCTGCCTTACTGCGCCAGAGACTCGGCTTGGACCCTGACCACGGGTGCTGTTTGTTTGGAGTTTGTGCGTTCTTCCCATGACCTGCGTGGGTTTTCTTTGAGATCTCCGGTTTCCTCCCATACTCCAAAGACGTGCAAGTTTGTAGGCTAATTGGCTTGATATAGTTGTAAAATTTTCCCTAATGTATGTAGGATAGCGCTAGTGTGTGGAGATCGCTGGTCGGCGTGGACTCTGTGGGCTAAAGGCCATGTTTCCACATCATATCTCCAAACTAAACTAAACCAAACTAAACAATGGGTGCATGGGGCCATGTACTAGTTTCCAGTACACAAAAGCATAGGGTGATACTCCAACACAATAGTCAGAGTTGTACAGCAAGGAAACAGACTCTTTAAACAAAATTCGCCATGCCATGCCAACCAAGATGCCTTCTTGAGCATGTCCCGTTTGCTCTCATCCATCTCATCCTTTCCTATTCATAATGAAGGAGTGTTGCACTTTTATATGCCCGGTTAAATTGAGGGCTCATTATGAAAGATTGTATTCCACTCCATGTGGACCTGTGGCAATTTAGAAACATAGAAACATAGAAATTAGGTGCAGGAGTAGGCCATTCGGCCCTTCGAGCCTGCACCGCCATTCAATATGATCATGGCTAATCATCCAACTCAGTATCCCGTACCTGCCTTCTCTCCATACCCTCTGATCCCTTTAGCCACAAGGGCCACATCTAACTCCCTCTTAAATATAGCCAATGAACTGGCCTCGACTACCCTCTGTGGCAGAGAGTTTCAGAGATTCACCACTCTCTGTGTGAAAAAAGTTCTTCTCATCTCGTTTTTAAAGGATTTCCCCCTTATCCTTAAGCTGTGACCCCTTGTCCTGGACTTCCCCAACATCGGGAGCAATCTTCCTGCATCTAGCCTGTCCAACCCCTTAAGAATTTTGTAAGTTTCTATAAGATCCCCTCTCAATCTCCTAAATTCTAGAGAGTATAAACCAAGTCTAACCAGTCTTTCTTCATAAGACAGTCCTGACATCCCAGGAATCAGTCTGGTGAACCTTCTCTGCACTCCCTCTATGGCAATAATGTCCTTCCTCAGATTTGGAGACCAAAACTGTACGCAATACTCCAGGTGTGGTCTCACCAAGACCCTGTACAACTGCAGTAGAACCTCCCTGCTCCTATACTCAAAACAGTGGCAATTTACCCCCGGAGTTCCAGCCAACATCAACCCTCACACAGTATATCTGAGGAAACATATTATCTGCTTATTGTATGCAAGACTGGCATGTGTAGGAACCTTTAGCAAAATAGCTGCTGGGTTTATATTTATATTTATAAACCCAGCAGCTATTTTGTGTACTTGGGGACTTGCCGAACTTCCTAAGTCTTCTAAAAAGAAGAGGTGATGGTGTGCTTTCTTAGTTTCGATGAGGCTAGTCTAGTAAGATTCTGGGGATATTTATTCCCAGGAACTTGAAACGTTCGACCATCTCCATTTTGGCACCATCAATGTAGACTGGGATGTGTGTACTGCTGCCCTTCCTGAGGTTAATCACTATTTCTTTTGTCTTGCAGACATTGATGGAGAGGTTATTCTTTGGGCACCAAGTAACTTGGTTCTCAATCTCCACTGTCATTATGCGATATCCGGCCCACTACTTGTAAATTGAGGTGGTTTGGTATTTGGCTGCACAAGTGTGTGTGTGTATAAGGAATATGGTAGAGGGCTAAGAAATCATCCTTACATTCACCAGTGTTGAATGTCACTGCAGTGCCATACTCATTCAAGCTGGCCGAAGATTCTCTATGGACCAGTCCACTGACTCCCATCAGTCGCATAGGATGTCATCCATTTCCCCACTGGCACGAAACGACTTTCTCTACCGGATCCTCCCATTTCAGTTCCTATTTGTAGACAGGGAGTAGAAGCACAGTTAGATGATCAAACTTCATGCAATTTGGTCATGGAATGGAACGGTAGGTACTTTTTATGGATGTGTACCAGTGGTCGAGGGATTCTGAGAGTATTTTGGTAGTACACTTGAGGTTGGAATGATTAAATAACTGGCGGTGTTTTGGCTCAAGACTATTTTTTAACAGAGTACAGTTCATTCAGAACAAGCTTGACATCAGCATAGGAAGGAATATAGACTACAGTCAGGATAGCTGAGGTGGATCTTGCCCACAGCAAGTAGTAGGAGTGGCACTTTACTGTTATATATTGCAGGTCCGGGGAGCATGAGCTCGCCAGGACAGCCACGAGGTGTTGATTAGGAAGCAGACCGCTCTGCCTCTAACCTTGCCTGAAGACGCTGTGCGTTCCATCTGGTGAAGGGAGAAACTCTTGGGACGAATGGCACAATCAAGCATTCAGGGGTGAGCAAGGACTCTGTGAAAGAGCATGTAGCAGTCTCTCAATTCTCCAACATAGGTTAGACTGGCTTTAAGGGGCAAGAGAGAGGTAGATTTAGCTCTTAGGGCTAAATGAATCAATGGATATGGGGGGAAAACAGGAACGGGGTACTGATTTTATAAAGATGATCAGCCATGTTCATATTGAACAGTGGTGCTAGCTCAAAGGGCCAAATGGCCTACTCCTGCACCTTTGTTTCTATATTTAAGTTAACCATATAGCCATATAACAATTACAGCACGGAAACAGGCCATCTTGACCCTTCTAGTCCGTGCCGAACACATAATCTCCCCTAGTCCCATATACCTGCGCTCAGACCATAACCCTCCATTCCCTTCCCATCCATATAACTATCCAACCAAGTTCATCCAGCTTGTTATCTATAGCCTCACATTAGCAAGTAGTATGCTGGGGAAGGAGAGACTTGATTGACAAAAGAACCAAAAATACCTAAAGATTTTTTTAGAAGCACATTTGAGTGGTTTGGGATCTAAAATGTACTGCACTGCAGATGTAAACTGGAGCTGGATATGCTGCTGAAAGAATTTGCAGGGTAACAAAAAAACCCTACAAGGTGCTGGAGTAACTCAGCTGGTCAGGTAGCATCACTGGAGGTGTCACCTTTCCTTGTACTCCACAGATGCTGCCTGAGCTGCTGAGTTACTGCAGCACTCTGTTTTTTTGTCAGTGCCCAGAGATGATGGGCGAAATGGCCTCCCTCTGTGCTGCAACCAATTTGTGGTTCTAACTCTCATTAGAGTCCATCAATTTGAGTACTCTGAAGATAGGCGCAAAGTGCATATACCAAAATAACTCAGCAGGGCTGGCAGCTTCTCTGGAGCGTTTTAATGAGTGATGTTTCGGGTCGAGTCTGAAGATCTCAACCCGAAACGTCACCCATACACCCATCTAGGGCAGCACGGTGGCGCAGTGGTAGAGTTGTTGCCTTACAGCATCAGAGATACAGGTTGATCCTGAATATGGGTGCCGTCTGTACGGAGTTTGTACATTCTCCCCATGACCAGGTGTGTTTCCTCCAACATTCCGAAGAAGTGTTGGTTTGTAAGTTAATTGGCTTCTGTAAATTACAAATTGTCCCTAGTGTGTAGGATAGTGTTAGTGAGCTGGGATCGCTGGTCAGTGCAGATTTGGTGGGCCGAAGGGCCTATTTTCGCACTGTATCTTCTAAACAAAACAATTTGAGTGCTCCGTGTTTTTATTCACATAACTAATGAAGAGGAAGATTCACCAGCAACCATGTCCACTGCTCTCAATCCACATGTACTCTTAATTGTTTTTACATTTTAAAAATAGCACTGGATAGTGATTCTCCCAGTGACTTTAGATCCTAACTTGGTCCCTCAACATGTTTTCAGCTGCAGTTTGTGTGGAGTCGCTGAATGACTTTGGGAAATGAGAAATGGAGGTTTCAAACCATGTGTATATCCTATGCCCGCTGTTATTGATTCATTCAGCAGATGTTAAATGTTAAGCTTGCATATTCTAGGTCATTACAATTTTTTTAATTTTTACTTACTTTACACTTAATTAATCATGCATTAGATTTAACGTTCAGCATATCATATTCAGTTTGTGTTCTCCTTGGTGGAAAATGTACCTTTTCAGTCCTATCTTTGCTAAACAGTTTTGTTTTGTCAGACATTTTTAGTGCAATATTTTTGGCACTGCGGGTGTTGAATGAGCCATTTTCTGCCTGTGTACAGCGTTTGCAAATTACGCTCAGCTCCACACTGAACGTGTTTTGTGCCTAGCTCTTAACTTTGCAGCAAAAAGGTTGCGTGCATGGCCCGAAACCCTGCTAAACATAGAAACAAAGGTGTGAGAGCAAGTCCATGAGGACAAGGGGAAGGGGGCGAGTGCGCGTGCGCACAGCCCTGCCCGCTCCCTTCCTCCTCTCTCTGCACATGCGCAGTGCGACGCCGAGCGGGACCACGCCGACATTAACCCGAAGCCGCCATCACAGTCGAGACACCCGAGAGGGTTAAAGAACGTGTAAACGCCGCTGCTGCAGACCCGATACTCACGGGAGTCGATGCATCGCGATGTCACTGTTGCATTTCGAGGGAGGAAAGCCGGAAAAAAGCCGACGGGGGAGAAGAAAAAGTGTTTAAACGACGGGAGCGCGTCACGTGACGCGCGGCGGCCAATGGGCGGGCGCCTGCGGGGCGAGCGCTGACGTAGCCGGAGATTTTCTTTGTTAACATTTTGTGGAAAATGGAGGAAAAAATGCGGTTAAAATCGAGCTGCCGGAGCCGGGCGCGACGCAGGGGACGGGAGAGAAGGCGGCCGAGGCGCAGGCAGCGTCTTCGTCGCGGCGAAGGTGAGGCAATGGTTTGATTTCAGGGCGAAATTGTCGGCGAGGGGAGGCTGCGGGGGTCATGTGACCGGCGGCAGCCAATCAGCCGTCGAGTTGGCGGCTGCGGCGGCCGTTAGGAAATGGAAGCTTGAGCTGGATTTTAAACTAAATTCAAAATTAATCGCCGGTTAACCGTCCTCCGGCGCAGGCAGACCCCGTCCTAAAAACCTCTCCTTTATTTTAAAACAAAATAGATGCATACAACGGGGTTGGGGCAAAAAAAAAATCCCTTCAGGATATTTCAATCTCTAATTTTAAAACAATCTCTCTTTTGGCGAGGCTTTAAAGTGAAGGGGGCCGTCGTTGTTTGTACAGAAGGGAGGCTGGTTGTCTGGTTTTAATGGGATATATATGTGGGGGGGAGGGGAGAGACAATCCCCTTCCCCCGCCTTTTGTGACATGGCGGCCGCCCTTGTTGTTTTGTTTTAAAGGTGAGAAGGGGAGAGTGAGAGGCAAGGGAGCACCATTGCTGTAGTTGACCGGTCGGTTCCCAAACTGCTTCTTTCTCCACCTCCCCGGGGGTGAGAGTGTGGGCGGGTCGATGACTTTCATCTCCCCCTCGCCTCTTTATATTTTGCTGTGTAATGGTACCCAAGATGGCGGGCGGGAGGGAGGGCCCGGACCGGACCCCGCTGTGGGAGCCCGGTGGAAAACCTCGGGTTGGCCGCGGGCAGAGTGTTTCATACCCTTTATCACTCTCTCTCTCTCTCCGGCCTTTTATCTTTCACCCCGACGTGTTATCATCACCCCTTTGCCTTCCCCACAGCGGGGCAAACTCCCCCCCCCCCCCCCCCCCACACACACGTGATGGCCGCCATCATGTCCTCCATTCCCCTCACAGATGGATCTCGCTTGTGTGTTTTGAGTGGGACGGTGGCGGCTACTAATAATCCTCTCTCGTATTATATTTCTCTCCCCGGCCTGCCTATGCTTTTGCAGCCACCGCCTGGAGAGGCCTGCGTGTTTTTTTTCCCCCACTGCCCCTGTTGTGTAATGGCCGACTTGTCCTTTCTTCGCCCCCGCCAGCGGCTCGACCGCGTGACTCGGCCGCTCGCTCTTTCCAATGGCAGCCGGCTGCGCCCTGGGCCCCGCGCTCACGTGACATTTGGCGGCCAATGGCGACGCGCGGCGTGGGCCGGGCGGGCGGGCCGGCCGCCGAGCTCGGCCAATCAGGCGCGGCCGCCGGGCAGCGCCGGCTATAAAAAGGCGGGGTTGAGCGCTGCGGCGCCATTTGCTTTTTGCCGAAACCGGGAGAGGTGGAGAGACGTGGAGAGAAGCGAGTGGACGCGCAATCAGGCGGCATCTGATGGAAACGGCCACTCATCCGGGGCTCGACAGGTACGGCAGAGCAGTGCAGACCCTCGGCCGTGTAACGGAAGGAGTATTGAAGAGAATTGCAAGGGCAGACGGGCAGAAAACCCCAGACGCGGAGAGCGTACCCAGGGAGCTGAAGCAGGCCCGGCAGCCGGGGCCGCCATTTTCTGCCATTCACAAACAGTATACATACAGTACATATCCGGGCTGGGATGCAGGGGAGTGCGGTGACTGAACCAGGGCCGATACCATAATCAATAAATTTGTAGGCTTCATTTCGAACACTATTTCTATTTATCTGAAAGGAACCGCCTGTCCAAAAGCATAATATTTATCCGTTCTGCATGTGTAGTTTTATCAGGTTTTTGTAACCACATTTCCAAACGCTGGGGCTTTGAGTTATGAATTTTTCTGTTCTGCATATTTTATTTACAAAAATGACTGCCTGTTTTTTCGGTCATTTTCCTTATTATGCAATTCTCGGAATATATTGTATTACAGAAGTTCTCAGCTCTAGAAGTTCTGTCCCGCGTTTAATAGTGTTTTCCAGTTTGAAAGCTGACTTGAAAATAGCCAAAGTAGGGGCAATTCAAATTATTTAATTTACCATTTAATGTTGTCTCCATTCTGCTAGTCCAGTATATGCATTTGTTTAATATTAATCTTGATACACGGCTTTGTGGATTTATTCTAACAACACATGGGTTCATGTACACAAATTACAGTGATGGGATCAATGAAAGGCAATCTAGTGTGGTGCTGTATCATTGTTCAACTATTTGCACTGTACTGATTATATATTTGTTAAATTAAAAATGATCAAACTGTCATGTCATCCCTTGTTTTTCTTTGGATTTCTTTCAAATTTCAGTACTGTTTAAATTGATTATTTATTTGTATTGGCTGATGCAGTCTTATGTAGAGTGTAGTTATAAAGCATTTTTCCCCTGGAGATCAAACTAGATGTTTTTATTGAAGGGAAGAGGGAGGGGCTCCAGGACAAGTAGCCATGTGGAAATGTCTAGTGTCATTGTAGCATAGTGGGCGTGTGCTGGCACATCAAATGTCCTGCTGTGGATACTGTCTCTCAAGTCTGGACTGCATATATGTCTTGACTGGGGATGTTTTCGTCTTAAAGTCCATATTCGTGGAACTACTTTTTAAACTGGGTTCAAACATAATGTCAGCATGCTATTTTTTAGAGTAAATAGTTTTCAAAGGCTTTCACCTTTGCTCATCCCCAAAAATAATGGATGCAAACATATCCTTAACATTAGGATTCCACACCGCCCTGACCTGTATATTATTTTTCCTGAATTTACAATTTCTGTGACTGTCCGGTATGATTTTAGCCTGAGATTGGAGTTTCATTCTGCCAGTTTAATGGATTTAATTTAAAAAATCCCATTTTACTGCTGCTTATGTGTGTTCATATGCCAAGTTCAGTAAATTTGTTTTGAACGATACTGGGGATTAGCTATAGCATTTTGTGGGAAGTAGGAAATGCATAGTCTGTGACATGGATTACTGAGACTTTGGTTTTGGTGAAAAATATCTCCTTAGTTTAAGTGGCGGTTGGAAGAAGTTTTGTACTGTACTAAGTCAGTGGGAATTAGTTGGTTGCTCCACATGTTCCTTCCTTGCTGGAGGATATGATCATTGTTGCTGTATGTTACAATCAACTGAATTGATTTGACCCATGGACATAACAAAGTGTAGAAGATGGTCTGATTATTCTGTTGATTTGGCAAACCTTGTTCCTGCATGTGGGTGTGTTTGTATATATTTTTTAAATCTTGCAACTGTGCAAATGAGCTATGCTTTTGCTGTTTCCTAGTTTTTCAGTGTTGAAGTGTTCCTATTGGTGTTTCTATATTTTCAGGCTGCTCAGCGACCACTGCATTCATTGGACACTAACTGTTCTCTGCTAACTGCAAACAATTGTTTTCTGATCTGGATGTGTTGCTCCTGTCCTGATCCTGGAGTGCTGGTACGGTTGGTTAGTTGCTGATATTATTGGCTGATAGTGATTGGATAATTTGGAAACGTGATTGTACACTTGCCACTGCACTTAAATGCTGTTGTACTGTTCATACAAGGTGCACCTACTGAATTGTTCATTGAGAAGGGAATATTAAAAATTTTAAATGACCCTTTTACTGCAGCTGAATCATCCTGGCATATTAATATAAAGGTGCTTGGCAATGGGCTCTTTTGTAGTATTAGACAATTTATACCCATTTTACACGATAATTTACACATGTCCTTAAGTAGTTCTAAACCTAATTGTGTATATACTTGCAATATTTGGCAGTGACCATATAGAGATAGAATTTATCAAATTGTAAGAGTTCAGTTTATTGAATACAATGAGACAATGGTCTACATGTACTGTAGAAATCTGCAGCATAGGAGAGGTGAGAAACTTGTATAGAGCTTATTTGAAAAAGACATTGCTGTAACTCAGCAGGTCAGGCAGCATCCCTGGAAAACATGGATAGGAGATGTTTCGGGACATGGTCATGCTGGAATATAGTTGTATGCTTTCTGTCTGGGATTAAATAATGATCATGTGATACTAATTTAGATTCCTGTTTTTGATTTTATAATTTGCATCTTGAGTAGCATATCTATTTTCCCTCTGAATTCGATTACTGGCTTGGTCATGTCCTGTGTTGACTTCATAATAGTACTTACAGCATCCCTTTGGCCAATGTTTAGAAAGTTTATTGTAGTTTTGGAAATTGATTGTTTCTGGGTGTAAGTGACAAATGAAATGCTGTTTTTTTTTTTTAAAGCACTTGAACTTCTATATATTTTTTGCTTTGTTTTGTTTCTTATAGCAAAATTTCCCATGACGAACTTAGAATTATCAGGACTGAAAAGTACTGACGGCAGAGAAGACGATCTACAGCCAGGCCTTTAAGTAGTTGCCTCTGTAGGGGATCCTCAGCAAACAAGCAACTGTTAGCCTGGTTTCCTCGTGGTTGGTATTTTTTGTTTTATTTTATTATTTTTGTAAATTACATGATGCAAAGAGCAAGTTTGGAGTGGTGATCACCATCAGGATAAAGCAGTTAATTGTGATGGGAGGGCATGCGTTGGAATTCTTTATGATTATGGGTCTCAAATATTTCTGCATCGTCCTGCAATATGCAAATTAAATTTGCCACTTAAGCATAGTGAACAGGAATGGTCTCTAAGAAACCATCCGAACACGATGCTCAGTGGATTAAATGTACTGTTGAACCCATGTGTTGTATAAATATAATTGTGAAGTTTGTAAAGATTTTAGTGCTGCATTGAGGTATTCAATGTAGCAATTATTGAGTCCCTTCTCTTGTGTTTTGATCTAAGGTTGCAGGGGGTCGCTGGTAATGGGATAACTGGCGTGTCTGGCGATCCAGGGTCCGGGAAGCGCATCCGCAAACCATCTATGCTATATGAAGATTTTGAGAGTCCTACAGTGGCCATGTCTACATCTGTTCATTCTCAGAACAATTTTGTTGTTAGTCCTCCTCCACCCGAGGTATCAAACCCTAAGAAACCCAGCCGAATGACTAACCAGGTGCAGTACATGCAGAAAGTGCTAATGAAAGCCCTTTGGAAGCATCAGTTTGCATGGCCGTTCTACCAGCCTGTGGATGCAATGAAACTCGGTCTCCCGGTGAGTGAGAAGTCTATGCAAGTTGTGTGTCTGTTTGTAACGTACCATAAATTCCTATGCAGTTTATCAAGAAATGCTGTGTATATATATACTACTATAAGTGCCTGGGGAGGCAAAAGCGTACAAAGTTGTTGTGGGTAGCCAGTTTGCTGTATGTAATGGCTATGTTGACATGGGCTTGATTTTGTACTCCATCTTGTTCATTGCATCTTGTTCAAGACTTGAGATTTCTCTTTCATTAGAATAGTTGAAAAGGCATTAGAAAATTTGTCCTGGAGAGGGTATCTAGCTCATCATTTTCATACCAGCTCTTGGGATTCCACCATTTCATTACCAAGACTTAACTCTCACTTGAAGGCCATGCGTGTTGAAAAGGGGCTGAACAGACTAAAGGTACACAAAAATGCTGGAGAAACTCAGGCGGGTGCAGCAGCATCTATGGAGCGAAGGAAATAGGCAGCGTTTCGTGCCGAGACTAATCCTGGCTTGCAGCATTTGATCCTTGGTCTTGCAGTTGTAACATTTTAATACTTTATAAATGGCAGGACTTCTCTCCGAACTCTGCTTCATAGGAATTTTGACCTTCCTACTACATCTGAGCCACCTTTGTCTCTGATGGGGTTAGGGTTAGAAACTGGAGTGAGGTGGGTGAATACCAATAGAGGATATGATATGCATAAGAAGGAACTGCAGATGCTGATTTAAACCGAAAATGGTCACAAATGGCTGGAGTGACTCAATGGGACAGGCAGCATCTCCGGGGAGTAAGAAAGGGTGATGTTTAGGGTCGAGACCCATGTTCAGACATGTAGATTTCTGAGCCACTTCCCTGCTCTTTTTGTTTGTTTGGTAGACACAAAGTCATTCCCATCCCACACTTGATATTGTAGAATGTGCTCTCTCTATATGTATTTTTAATCGGCCAGATTTATAAAACTATTTCTGTTCTAATTAACTACATGGAGAATAAAGTGATTTTGGGGATTGATTTCCTCGCTCAAATAATGCGGGGGTATATTTTGCATATACAACATGAAAAGGTTTATTTTCCTTGTAGTATGTTTCTTGCCATTGGGTTGGGTAGCTGCACTGTTTCATGATCACATGTTGTGTCAACTGATCCCAAAGCTCATCAGGTGACACGTTGTTAGTGATGTTTGTTCGTGGAGCATTTTGGGAATGTGGTCATGCTGTCTTCTGAAAACACTTCCTGCCAACACGATACAATGTTCAGTTAGAATGGTGCCACACATTGTATTGCTGTGGCTCTCATATGTGAAAGCGGCTGGATGCCTTTGAAATTGACTCTGCTAATACAAAGTTCGCATCAGATTTTCTCTTGGTTTTCCACCTTTTTTTTTTTTTTAATGTTAACATTGTGTTTAAACTTGAATCAACTTAGAATACCGCCCGCTTCTATTTGCATTTCTATTAGGAATTACTGAGGTCCTGCAATTCTTAAGTTTTATTTATTTTTGCTTGCATATCTGCACACTGTGTACTCTTGACAGGAAACAAATGCCTCTCTGCATAGTGTGTTTATTATATTCAAATTAGCAGGCAATTTGAGTTTTTTATAAATGTGGCGTCTTTTTCAAGTAGATAGGAGGAAATTTCAAAATTGGTAATGTTGTGGACAGCAATATTAGTTAGTTTAAATCCTATAGAAACGGTTGAGATTCATTGTTTATCAATGGTTTGGCCAAATGACTATGATTTGGAACATGGAGATACAAGTGCTGTTGCAATTTCACACACTCACTTGAGCAGTATGTTCAATACCGCACTCAGTAAGTGCATTGCAATGACTGCATGGGGACTGTTTTCAAAGACATGGAGGCATGCCCAAAGTTGGGGTGCTACCACAGAGTACGGTTGAGGTCAACTTTCTGTGAAACCTCTGATTTCCGCAGCTATAGCTTTTGAGATTTGGATGCCAATCAGTTGTGGACTGTGATGTAATTGTCTGAACCATAGAAGCAAGTTTAACCGCTAAAATTTATATTAAATTAATAAATTCCGGTAATTATGAAGCTTCTGGATTATCATAAAATCCTACCAGGTTTGCTGATGAGTTTTGGAGACAGGAAATCCTGCTAATCGCATCCAGCATGAATCTGGTGCCCAACTACCTCTTTATTTAATGGTTCAATGGTGTTCTTATTGTCATATATGTGCAAATGCACAGTGAAATCATTTTCTTGCACACAGTCCAGTAAAGGGAGCTTTCCTAGAAAATACTAATATTGGCAAGAGTGTATGTGCATAGTGGCAAATTGAAAACGCCGGTTGGTGCTTGATACTATGCTATATTTGCGAAGTGTCATCTAAAAGTTTTACCTTTCTGTTGCAGGATTACCACAAAATAATCAAACAACCAATGGACATGGGTACTATCAAGAAGCGTTTAGAGAATAATTACTACTGGAGTGCCAGTGAGTGCATGCAAGACTTCAACACAATGTTTACTAACTGTTACATTTACAACAAGGTAAACACACCTATTCACGTAAGATCTTTAATTCTGCTTCTGTTATTAATGCGAGATGAATGTATTAAATTTAGTTTGGTTGCATTCCAATTATGGTGTGATGTTTGTTAATGAAGAGATTTCCTGGAAGGTGTAACTGTTTCTTATTGTTCACAGCCTACAGATGATATTGTGCTGATGGCTCAGACTCTGGAGAAGCTTTTTCTGCAGAAGGTGGCACAGATGCCCCAGGAGGAGGTGGAGCTAGCGCCAGCGCCAAAAGCAAAACATTCAAAAGGCCGTAAAACAGGGGGTAAGGAATTGGAATGGGCGGTATTTTATTTTTTAATTATGTGCTTAAACCAGGTGATCATCTTCAACTTGATACGTTCAGTTTCTCTTTTCATAGATGCTGACTGATCTGAGTGTTTCCCGCATTTTTTGTTTTTATCTGCACATCAGATCATTTTATTAGTCAGCTCTCCCCTTAAACATCTGAATCATAGAATGTTTTCCTGATTTGTGTAACTTTCCTTTGTACTTTAACCATTTGAGTTAGTGTGTCATTCTGATAAATCTTTTGCACTTCCCTTCAAGGCCTATATGTCCATCTTAAAGTGTGGTGCCCAGAACTACTCGCAGTACTCCAGGTGTGGTGTAGCCAGGGATTTGCGTAGCTTCTACCTGCTTGTGTTCCAGTCCTGTAAGGCCAGCCTTCTATTGGCTTATTTGATTATTTTCTGGTCCTGTAACATTTTAATCTGTACATTGACCCACTGAGTCTTTTTTGACCTCGGTTGAATCCAGCATCTCGCTATGTAGAAACTGATGTTCTCTCCTTTCTTATTCCAATGTGAGAGAGTTTAATTTAGGCTCCATATCATTTGGCAAGTTTTATCAATTTGTATAATAATTCTCTTTGCTGTGAACCATTTCATCTGCGCTGCTTAAAATAGTACTTTGCTTGGAATCAACAAAACCGTTGTTTGTGGCTTCTCATTCCATCTGCTAAGTATTTTATTAACAAGATTTACAGTTGGGAGTCCTTGCCCACCTGTACTCCCCTATCACTTATAGGCTTTGTCCTGCACCTCTCATCCAGCATTCTTATCTTTCCCACCCACCACCACCCAGTCTGTCTGAAAGTCCTGTACTGAAACAGTCACATATTCCTGTTCTCCAGAGATGCTACCCGAGTTACTCCAGCACTTTGTTGGGATGACTGGAGGCTTTAGTTTTAAAATATTGACAAAACCTTGTTTTTATTTGCATCATCGGTTCTATTCTTTGGGATTTATTTTAACGTTCCCAATACACACACAGACTTTTTGTGCTAAGTGTGATTTCCTTGCAAGTTTCATATCATTATTACTTTACCTTTTTATACTTTTGCCAATAGTCAGGACTGGTGCTGCCCTTTGATTTATAATTCATGATGTTCCATGCCAATTTGTTGGGATCAATAGTAACTTGTTTGTAATCACTTTGTTTCATACTATACTGGTCTATGTAAATGTTTTACTTCCCTATTGAAACCATGTGGCCTGCAGATTTAATCGATGCATCTGTAGAGCCCTCCATTTTACAGCTGCCACTAGGGGAGCTCTGTATTTCCCACTAGTGTCTGAAATCATTTTCTGCCCATTATGTTTTCGTTACATGATATTTCATTGTATGAAATTCATTTAGAGAATACAATCTAATTCAAAGGTGACATCAATACTTATTTCCCACTACCTTCCTCAGTCAGTTTCCCTATTTTTCTCGGTTAGCAGTCAACATGCCTTTCAAATGTTGTCACTTTATATGCATTTACCCCAGCCTCTGGTATATGTATTCATTTTAACCATCAACCCTCTTTATAAATAAATAAACAACCAGACTTACCCCTCAGCTCATTTAAATTGCTTCTCTATTCTCACCTTGAGACTATGCCCTCTAGTTCTAAATTCACTGACCAGGGGAAAATCTATCTTATCTGTGCTCCTTATAATTTTATAAACTACTATGACATCCCACATTTTCCAGTGAGCATAAACCCATCCTTCCAATCTCTTTGCCTGGTATTGAGTGCAGTAGTTACAATGTCGTGGTGAATCACTCCCGCACTCTATTGCTGCCACATCTTGTAGTGTGGCAACCAGAACTATAAATTTTACCAGTCCCAGTGTGGTATTTGATATCTTGGTATTTGACCCCAATGCCTCGCCCTATGGGGGCAAGCTTAACAAATGCTGCCTTCACTGCCCTTTCAACCTTTAATGCTACTTCCACCAAACTATACACTTGCATCCATATATCCCAGTGTACATTAACACACAAGGCCCTTGCAATTAACTCTATGTCCTAGGATTTGATTTTCCAAAATACATTAGCTCATACCTGCCTGCATTAAATTCCATTTGCCACCATTCCATTCAACTTTCCAGCTGATCAATGTCCTGTTGCATCCTAGTTGTGTTGGTAATGGCTGCCCCATCATTTTCTACGAGTCAAAGTCAAATCGGCACTGGTTATTTGTTCAGTTTATTTCTTGAACTCTGTTTAAGGAGCTTTCAACACTTGGGGCGCATTTTATATTTTTGGCTTTTTCTCTTGTTGATAAGTTGCAGGAGTAGAATTAGGCCATTCGGCCCTAGTCCACTCTGCCACTCAATCCTTCCCTCTCAGCCCTAATCCCCTGCCTTCTCCCCATAACCCCTGACACCCGTAAAGATAAATAGCGTTTATTGCTACATCAATTTGCTCGTAGCCCAGAGATAGAATCTTGGCCCTAATCTTTATTTTAGCTCATCGTTTCCTTAAGCATGACTTCTTGCCTATTGGTTTACATTTTGAGGGGCACATCAATATTCCTTTTATCTCAATTATATTCCCCTTGATACATATACTTTCTGCACATGTCAGCCCTGTCATACCACAGTCTTGAGGGCAGATTGATGTACTGAATAAATTGTCTGCATCTTTGTATTGGAGCGTCCATTCCAATTCAGTGATTGTTTCTACTATTTTTGCACAATATTAATTTTAGACTTCATTAGGCACCGAAACACTGCAAATGTTTTAATTGTGCCTTAAGCCCGCATGCACTTTGCACAATCTTCTCTTGGCCATATTTTCAGTTTGGTCTATTTAGAGGTCACTTTAAGTTTTTAACAGTCTAGAATTGACATTAGGGTTTGTAGATTGGCATTGTTAGTAGGTAGAATACTATGTTGAGTGGAGAACTAAAGTAGGTAGGTGCATTTTTCTAGTTTCTTATGTGGATAAGGCAGCATTACAATAATTAATTCTTTGCTACCTGCAATTTAAAAATCCATGTATTTCAAATGTGATCAGTACAGTTTTACTATCCACTTTCATGCCCAGGTTTTGCATTTAATCCAGTATAGAAATCCTACTTGGACTGAAAGTGAGATGTGAATCTGTTGCACTGTACCATTTTATGATGAACACATGCGTGTCAACTGATCTCAGAGTTTCTGTCTTGTGCCTGGCTCCTTGCTGATGTTTTGTCACCAAGTGATGCTGGTTTACTGGATGATTCTGGGAACATGATCATGCTTTGAATTCTGAAAATGGATAATTGCCCATTTAAATGTAGAGACAAGGTCCAAAGTAATTTATTTTGTGTGGAGCGGGTGAAATTACTTTGAAACAAGCCCAATAAATAGTTGCAGTGAGTTATGTCAGTACTAATGGCTTCTTTTCCACAGGGGTGCCTTCTGTCCCAGGAGGGGTGACCGTATCTCAGGTCCCAATGATATCATCAGTGTCTCAACCGACTGCCTACTCTCCTCCAACGCCAGAAGTCCCCACACCGATCCTTGAAGTTTCTCAGACTTCAGTCATCTCTGCACCGATCATGCATAAGTCTTCACATTCGCCTCCCCAGTCTGCCTTAGCAGTATCTCCCCCTGTGCAGCCTGTCACTAAGGTAAGCAGCACTATGTTGAGAGCTCAGAATATTTGGCGATACGGAAACAGGTCCTTCATCTTACCAAGTCCGCACCAACCCGCTATCACTGCACATTAACACTATCCTACACGCACACAAGGGACAATTTTTATATATACCAGGCCAATTGACCTACAAACCTGTATGTCTTTGGAGTGCGGGAAGTTACAGATCATCTTGGAGAGAACCCCACGCAGGTCACGTGGTTTTCCCGTGACCCCTGTAGGGTTTTCTCCAAGATCTTCGGTACAACATCCCTTCTATGATTGAACTCGGGTCTCTGGCACTGTAAGGCAGCAATTCTACTGCAGCGCCACAGTACCGCACAGATCTACCAGCTTTCAAAAAAGATTGGTGTTAGAAGGTCAGCTGTCAGTAATATTTTGACACGTTTCCCCAAAAAATATTGGGACCAATGTTGGTTATCAGAGTTGGAAATGGTCCAGGTGTATTTGAGGGCCGGTTATCATAGTGTATATTCCAAATAAATTAGTTGTCCTGATGTGGAAATTTGAAACCAAATGAATGCTGTTGTGATTTACAGCAAAAGCGTGCTTGATCTCATAATTGCCCGTCAGTTTCAGTGCTTTCCAAATCCTTTATAAATAGTAAATTAACCTGTTAAAGAAGTATATTGCATTCTTTACATGGTTAGCTTTATCTTTTGTTTGAACCAGACTTGGATGGAAGTATGTAAGTGGATTCCTTGTAAATTTGTGTCTGTTTTATGGATTTTGTCAGCCCATGCCTGGCTAGGACTTTGAAAATTCCCGTGAGTGGCTAGACAGCTTGCTTCTTCATTCTTAGTGCCTAGCTTTCTATGACTTGAGCAACTTTGGCTGCTTGTTGATTGTGGGAGGTAATACAATAACAATGAATCACAGATCTGTTTTATTTACAGAAGAAAGGAGTGAAGAGGAAAGCAGATACAACAACTCCAACCACTTCAGTTGTCACCACAAGTGGCGAGTCATCTCCGTCAGTACCTGAAAGCAAGGCTGCAAAGATTCCACTTCGGCGAGAGAGTGGCAGACCAATCAAACCACCAAAGAAGGATTTGCCAGATTCGCAGCAGCACCAGAGTTCAAAGAAAGGCAAATTGAGTGAACAGCTGAAGTACTGCAATGGCATCTTGAAAGAGCTGCTGTCAAAAAAACATGCCGCATATGCCTGGCCCTTTTATAAACCCGTGGATGCCAACGCTCTTGGGCTTCATGACTACCATGACCTAATCAAGCATCCCATGGACCTAAGTACAATTAAAGTATGTGGCACCCAAGCAACGCATTCTCTTATCGCAATACTATACTCGAATACAGTGAAACCTGTACATTAAATTGGTTCCTGTCTTCATGGTGCTGTTTCTCAGCCAAGGGCTTTTCTCACTGAATTAATTGTCTAGTTCCAACTCTAAGCAACTCTGCCAGTGAGGCAACATTAGTTTAAGAAAAATAAACTACCATATTTCCTGGCGTCGAAGGCGCTATTTTTTTACCCATAAATTTACCTGCACCGTTACTTAGCCAAGAGAGTTGGTCGAGCAATGCCACTCTCGTAGCGACTGCTCTGCGGAACTGCCACGCCTTTGACCCTGGAACTTTGTGAAGTTGTAAGCGGCTGTAAAAGGACAGCACCCGGGGGGGGCAGGCAAAAGTGGAAGGGGTCCTCGTTGCCTCCTTGAAGGAGTTTCACATCTTCCTTTATACTGACTAAACCAACCCCTTGATCCTGTTCTGCCAGCCGGGAAATACGTTAGTAATTTTAAGCGAGGGAACAATTTTAATATAAATGAATTACCCGTGCAAAAATACAGAAACATTTCAAATACTTATGCAGGTCCTCTTTCCGGCTCTCCCGACTGAATAGACAATATGTGCAGGAGTAGGCCATTCGGCTCTTCTAGCCAGTACCGCCATTCAATGTGATCATGGCTGATAATCCCCATCAGTTCCTGCCTTCTCCTCATATCCCTATCTTTAAGAGCCCGATCTACTTTTCTTGAAAGTAGCCAGAGAACAGCCCTCTGCGGCAGAGAATTCCACAGACTCACTGTGAGAAAAAGTGTTCTCTGGAGATTTCTCATCTCCATTCTAAATGGCTTACCCCGTATTCTTAAACTGTGTCCCCTGGTTCTGGACTCCCCCAACATCGGGAACATGTTTCCTGCCTCTAGCGTGTCCAAACCCTTAACAATCTTCTATGTTTCAATAGATTCCCTCTCATCCTTCTAAACTGCAGTATACAAGCCCAGCCGCTTCATTCTCTCAGCCCATCCCGGGAATTAACCTTGTAAACCTACCCTGCACTCCCTCAATAGCAAGAATGTCCTTCCTCAAATTAGGGAACCGAAACTGCACACAATGCTGCAGGTGGTCTCACTATGGCCCTGTACAACTGCAGAAGGACCTCTTTGCTCCTATACTCGACTCCTCTTGATATAAAGGCCAACATGCCATTTGATTTCTTCACTGCCGGCTGTACCTGCCCACTCCCCCAACCTGTCCAAGTCGCCCTGCATTCTCATAGCATCCTCCTCACAGTTCATACTGCCACCCAGCTTTGTGTCATCTGCAAATTTGCTGATGTTACTTTGAATCCCTTCATCCAAATCATTGATAGCTGCTGTCCCAGCATCGAGCCTAGCTATACCCCACTACCTACTCTTCGTTTCCTGTCTGCCAACCAATTTTCTGTCCATGTCAGCACTCCACCCCAATAGCATATGCCCTAATTTTGTCCACTAATCTATGAATGAACCGCTAATAACAATTGCAGAAATAGAAAAGTCCATGATCTATTGATATTGAGATCAGGTAGCATTATTAGGAGTTGCATACATTCTGATTTCCTTTTGAAACTCAAATATTTCCTCTGATCTTTTTATTCAATAAAATTAATCTGCAGAAAACATTGAAGTTTTAGATAGGAATAATTAAAGTGTGCACTTAACAGACAAATTGATGCACCCACTGGGTATATAAAACAAGTGGCTGCTGTTTGACATTGTGAAATCACAGCACCATGGGTCAGTCCAGGAGTTCCTTAAAACACCCTCTATCTTTCCCCTTATTCCTGTGCTGTTTCACGTTACAGCGAAGGACTGACATCCCGGTTCTCGGACATCTCTATATACCAACACATTTTGTTTGTTTTAGTGCTTTTCTCCCATTCAGTGCCCTGGATAATTGCCAAACTAATTGTGGATTTTTCTGTAAGCTGGTTGAATGCTATGTTCATATGTCATTGGGGTAGAAATAGCCTATCGAATACTTCTCGTAAACCTCTGAACCCTCTCAATGCCAGCAAATCTCAGATATGGGGCCCAAACCTGTTCATAGTATTGCAAATGTGGTCTGACAAGTGCCTTATAAGGACTCAGCATTACATCCCTATATTTATGTACTAGTCCTTTTGAAATGAATGATAATGTTGCATTTGCCTTCCTTACTACTGATTCAACTTGTAAATTAAATTTTTGGGAATTCTGCATCGGCACTCCCAAGTCCCTTTGCTACTCCACTTTCTAAATTCTTTACCCATTTAGAAAACAGTCTATGCTTTTATTCCTACTACCAACGTTTATGACTGCACACTTTGCCATGTTATACGCCAGAGCTGTTAAAATGTGACTTTCTATGCAAGATGATCTAACCGTCACTTGTATGCGCTGATGTGCTACACCCAGGCACTATAAACTGCTTTTTATTGTGGGTTTTAATGGAAAATGCATTAATCGTGGGAAAGTGGCAATATGATGTCTCCACTATTAATGTAGATGTATTAAATATAGCAAATTTTACTTTTGATGCATGTTGGGTGGGCAGTGCATGGAGGATTTAGGTGCCACTTTTATCCTGCCTTGAAATTGAAGTGCAGAAACAACTTGTTAATTATATTGAGGGTCCAATACAATTCTTGGGTATGAATGCAGATATCCAGTCGGTTTTAAATTAATGCACTGGTGGCAGATAAAGCTGCACTTTCTTGCTGTGGTGCAGCTTGTTAAATGTCTTTTATATCTTTCCTCTTAGAGGAAGATGGATGAACGTGAATACCAGGATGCACAGGAATTTGCAGCTGATGTGAGATTAATGTTCTCGAATTGTTACAAGTATAACCCACCTGATCATGATGTGGTTGCCATGGCCAGGAAGTTGCAGGTACCTTCACCTTTAGTGTGATAGGGATGTGTGCTTCAATAAGCCCGATGGCCTGATTCGCTGTCACTGAATCCACAGATTGCCTGCATTTATGTTATGGGGGAAAAAAGCCAAGCTTTTATGAAACAAAATTAACACACTTCAGCACAGAAGCAAATAACGGCAGATGTTCGAAGGCCAAAATGAAAATTGCTGGAAATGCTCAGCTGGCCTGTTGCAAGTAACATGTTCAGCATTGACAATGTGACGTTTTGCATCCGGGTCTTACCCAGCCTTTACCATCTAGCTTTGGGTTTGAAGTATTCTATGGCACTACTAAACAGACTTTCATATTTATTCACGACCATATATATATATTTCGTCCCTCTGCAGTGTCGTCTAGTGTATTAGCCAGCTTGTCTCTGGGGTGACCTCAAATCAGTTTTGCTGCTGGCTTGCGTCACTTCAAAGATGTATTGGAAGTTTCCCATTTTAGCAATGGATCTGCTCCCTCGCCTTTTCCTTTGGACCTTTTCTTGCAGAGCTTTAACCTCACAGGCTTTTTGCACAAATCCTCTTTAGAGCTGTCATTTATAGACCAAATGCTGTCTCATATTTGGTTACACCATCTGAGGTTCTTTAATTTCCCCCATCCCAATGTAGACTCATTTCTCCCACTACCCAGCCCCCTTTCCCCTCCCTCTGGCTTTCCATTTCGCTCCTTATCTGACATCTGCCAATCAAATCGCATCTTCTCTTAAGTCATCTATAACTTGCCAGGCTTTGTCCCATCCCCAGCACTTCCAGCTTTCTCTGAGTCTGAAGAAGGGTCCCCACTCAATGTCTCCTATCCATGTCCTGAGATTTCCCCTGTCTATTACTCCAGCACTTGGTGTTTTAGCATTCTAGCATCTGCAGTTCCTAGCATCTCCTCGAATTGTTGTTGCACTCCAGTGTTTTGTTTTTTATAAAGACCCTTTGATTGTTTCAGGATGTCTTTGAATTCCGTTTTGCCAAGATGCCGGATGAGCCTTTGGAATTTGCATCTCCGCCTGCACCAACCAGTCTCCCTCCCGCTGCGTCTAAATCCTCATCTGATTCATCCAGCAACAGCAGTAGCGGGAGCTCATCGGACACTGAGACTTCTGATGATTCAGAGGAAGAGCGAGCTAATCGTTTGGCTGAGCTGCAGGAGCAGGTACAGACTAATACTGTTGATTAACTTTGCAGGGCTTGTCTTGCCACTGGATGTTAAAATAAAATTATTCGTCCATGCGCAAGTAGTTTGGAAAGCCATGCAATGTTTTGATAGCTATCAGACTTCTTGCTAATAATATAGTGGGTCTAACATACTGTAAAAAATGACAAAGTTGTAACTGAAAAAATGCACACTCATTATCCCACATGCCCAACCTTGCAAATTAATGGGATTCATTTGAATAATATTTTGCAAACATTACTGTCTGGCTCAATTTTCTTAATGAATGTAATTTCCAATTTCTGTTTCCTCTTGGTGATTGTTGCCTTGTCTAATCACCATAACATACAGTGCCCTCCATAATATTTGGGACAGATGCATCAATTATTTATTTGCCTCTGTACTCCACAATTTGCGATTTGTAATAAAAATAAATCACATGTGTCAGATTTTATTAAAGGGTAGTTTTATTTTTTATACATTTTGGTTTCACCATGTAGGAATTACAGCTGAGTTTATATGCAGTCGCTCCCCCTTCCCCCCCCCCCCCCCCCCCCATTTCAGGGCACCATGATGTTTGGGACACATGGCTTCACGGGTGTTTGTAATTGCTCAGGTGTGTTTAATTGCCTCCATAATGCAGGTATAAAAGAGCTTTCAGCACATAGTCTTTCCTCCGGTCTTTCCATCACCTTTGGAAACTTTTATTGCTGTTTATCAACACGAGGACCAGAGTTGTGCCAATGAAGTCAAAGAAGCCATTATGAGACTGAAATGAAAATAAAACCGTTAATAAAGACGTCAGCCAAACCTTAGACTTACCAAAATCAACTGTTTGGAACATCATTAAGAAGGAGAGCACTTAGTGAGCTTACTAATCGCAAAGGGACTGGCAGGCCAAGGAATACTTCCACAGCTGATGACAGAAGAATTCTCTCTATAATAAAGAAAAAAAACCCAAATACCTGTCCGACAGATCAGAAACACTCTTCAGGAATCAGGTGTGGGGTTGTCAAGGATCTCTCTGCAACAGACTTCATGAACAGAAATACAGAGGCTACACTGCAAGATGCAAACCTTTGGTTCGTCGCAAAGATAGGATGGCCAGGTTACAGTTTGCCAAGAAGTACTTAAAAGAACAACCACATCTGTGGTCAGATGAGACAAAGATTAACTTATATCAGAGTGACGGCAAGAGCAAAGTATGGAGAAGAGAAGGAACTGCCCAAGATCCAAAGCATAACACCTCATCTGTGGAACATGGTGGTGGGGGTGTTAAGGCCTGGGCATGTATGGCTGCTGAAGGTACTGGCTCACTTATCTTCATTGATGATACAACTGCAACAAAATACTAAACATGACTACTTTCATTTACATGACATTGCTGTCACAAACATTATGGTTCCCTGAAATGGGGGGACTGTCTAAACACTGCTGTAATTACTACATGGTGAAACCAAAATGTATAAAAATGGCCTTCTTAAACACTTTGTATAAAAATGGCCTTTATTACAACCTGACAATGTGCACTTTTCTGTTAAATGATGGGTGTTTGTCCCAAACATCATGGAGGGCACTGTACGTTGCATAATTCCGCGTTCTAAGCACGTCCAAATCATTTGATACCAGTGAGATGGAGTTCTGTTTTAGGATGGACTCATGGAATGATATTTCTTCTTGCAGCTGAGGGCTGTTCATGAGCAGTTGGCAGCCCTCTCTCAGGCTCCCATGTCAAAACCAAAGAGAAGGCGAGACAAGAAAGAAAAGAGAGACAAAAAGAAAAAGAAGGAGAGGCACAAAGTGAAAGATGAAGAGGACAAGCTGCTTAAACCATCCAAGTCAAAAGCGGCACCCAAAAAGCAATCCAAAAAAGCATCTGGAGGCAGCAGTTCGGGTGGTAACAATAAGTGAGTGTTACATGGCCAGAGTGCTATTATTAATACTTTTGTTCCAATTTGTATGGCTTGCATGTCTGGAAAATCTTACAAACATAATGTTGATGTTGGATTACTAGATCCATAGAAATAGTACACATTTGCAAGAAAGTACTGTGGCGCAGCAGTAGAGTTGCTGCCTTACAGCACCAGAGACCCGGCCGGGTTCGCTCCTGATTGCAGGGACTGTCTGTACGGAGTTTGTATGATCTCCCCATGACTGGGTTTTCCCCAGGTGCTCTGGTTTTCTACCACACTCCACAGACCTACAGATTTGTAGGTTAATTGACGTGTAAAGATTGTGAATTGTCCCTAGTGTGTAGGATAGTGTGAGTGCATGGGAGTCGGTGGGGCCGGGTGGACTGAAGGGGCTGTTTCCGCGGTGTATCTCTAAGCAATAACATCATTTGGTGATTGGGCTGTGGCCCCTTGGGCATCGCTGTGGTATATATTGGTGCCAGCTCCAGAATTGCCTTTAATTCTCTGGTAGCCGGTGAAAATCATGAATTGTGCACACTTACCCGGTAGAGCATTTGTTCACATTTGTATTTTGGTTTCTTTATAGGCAATCCAAAAAGGCGAAGCAGCCTCCCCCTCCACCGCCGCCTCCCCCTCCTGGCTATGACTCTGAAGAGGAGGACAACTGCAGGCCCATGACATACGATGAGAAGAGGCAGTTGAGCTTGGACATTAACAAACTGCCAGGTGACAAACTTGGCCGTGTGGTGCACATCATCCAGTCCAGGGAGCCGTCGCTACGAGACTCCAACCCTGATGAGATTGAGATAGACTTTGAAACACTTAAACCATCCACTCTTCGGGAGCTGGAACGCTATGTAATGTCCTGTTTACGGAAGAAACCTCGGAAACCTTACTGTAAGTTTAAAGCATGTGCATTTCAGGTATTCCCCAGCCAGTATTTGTTGAGCTTATCATTGTGTTATTGAACATTACAAGTGTGTAAAATTAGTTGCAGGTCGTGCCCGGTCGAGTTCTGGGTAGGTGGTGAGGTTTGAATTCCTAAATAAACAATCCGTAGCAGAGCTGCACCTGACTCAAGAAAGGAGTTTTAAAAAGTTAAAATATACTGTCTCACGATTGCCATGAGCAAGTTTTATTCAGCGCCTCAACTTTTTGGCTTGTGACATCCATAAAGGTGAATTTCCGTTACCTGTGTGGCCATACGAGTGGTTTGCCTCTTTGGTGGTAGCATTAGAAGTTGTGTTGCGGGTCTCTGAGGGAGCTTCTGAGCGATTGCCCGATCTAATGAGGGAATGGAAAAGTTCCTGAGTCGAACTGTTAGCAGGAATTATTCTTATTTCATGCTCTAAATTTGCGACGATGTGTCTCGGATGTCTTGAGAGCGACAACAAATTAAGAACAAGCTAATTAATGGGTTGGGAGGAGAGGATTCTTGTCTGGTACATTTTAGCATAACTGGGCTGGATTGACAAACAGGGTTGCAAAGCTGTTTATTCTTCAGCTCATACATCTGAAAATCTCCCATGTGGTGAAGCTCTTTCTGTTAACCAGTTGCCCATTTTTTCATCTGGCTGAAGATAAGAAACTGAATTCCCAGTGGCCACGTGGAATATCATGGTTGTGATTAACTTGCTTGGTAGTGCACAGCTTCAATAGCCTTGATCACAATGCCATCCAGGACAAAGCAACCACCTGATATGGCTAACTTAGAATATGGGGGAGTCCAGAACCAGGGGCCACAGTTTATGAGTAAGGGGAAAGCCATTTAGAACGGAGATGAGGAAACACTTTTTCACACAGTTGTGAGTGTGGAATTGTCTGCCTCAGAGGACAGCTGGTTCTCTGGATACTTTCAAGAGAGCTAGATAGGGCTCTTAAAGATAGTGGAGTCAGGGGATATGGGGAGAAGGCAGGAACGGGGTACTGATTGTGGATGATCACATTGAATGGCGGTGCTGGCTCGAAGGGCCTAATGGCACCTTTTGTCTATTGTCTCCCCATTGCATATACAATGAGTCCCTGTTGCACAGTTGGGGGCTACAATACAGGCCATCTGCAGGCGCAGCAACTGTTGGACTTCCTTGCCAAGTGCTTGCCAGACAAATGGCGTGGTTTGTCGCCACCGTTGAGTGCAATGCGTGGCTTTTCTTGCAAGCTGTCTTGTTCTGTGAATTGGGTAAGTCTATATCTGGTCGTTATATTTCAACTGTTGCATTCATCGATATTCCAGCCAAAAAACAAGCAGGGAAGACCAAGGAAGAACTTGCTATGGAGAAGAAGAAAGAGTTGGAAAAACGCTTGCAGGATGTGAGTGGCCAGCTGAATCCCAGTAAAAAACCTCCGAAGAAAGGTATGTCAGTAATTCGAGAACTCAACGAATTCTATGCATCCTATTCTTGATGGGTCATCTACAATAATGTGATGTTGGGATTTAATTATGATGTGGGTGGCAAACAGTCTGCAGTGGATGGACTGTAATGTAAATCCAGTGGAATTAATCCAAGCGTGACCTTGAAATTTGTTTGAAAGTCACATAGTACATGACTGCTCAAAGTTAAGTTCACTGTTGGGAGGCTGGGTGGCACTGACGAGGTCTTTAATATCATAATCACATGGTCTTGCAGTGTGGAAACAGGCCTTTTGGCCTGTTCCATCCATGTTCCATCCGGACTAGTCCCACCCGCCTGCATTTGGCCCATCTATATTGCTAAAACTATCATTGTTTTTGTTTGTGTGGATGTCTGCGTATGTGATCCTGAAGCTACTCCCAAACGGTACATGTAAGCACTACCACTTTTTGGACCACCTTACTCGCAATTGTCCTGTGGTGTTTCACGTTTTGCTCGGATTGATCTTATATTTTACAAGTTATTCACATTTTAAACTTTACAAAATCCAATTTGAAAAAATCACTTGAAGTTGCAGTGGCAGTTAGCAGCTATAATGTCACAATGGGATCTCATTTACATAAACTGCCGACTTAACTTTTCACTGTACAAAATCGAATTGCACTTTCTGGCCCTGCCTGTTAAAAATGTTGCAAATCACAGGTCACTGAGTTGCTAGTGCAATTGGATTTTAAGTGAAAAGTCAATTTTTTAAAGTTTGAAAAGAGGGAGGATGAAGAGGAGGGGGAGGGAGTGCTGGGGATAAGGGGAAATGAGCCGCCCCTTGCACAGTTGGGAGCTATGTGTGGGTGGTGGAATATTGCGTTGGGGGAATGGGTGCGCGGTGGAATATTGCGTTGGGAAACGGGTTGCGTTGGGGGACCCGTTGAGTTTTTTTTTTTTTTTAATCTATACCTGCAAGAACCTCCTCCAGATTCTTAGGTTACACAAAAAAGCTGGAGAAACTCAGCAGGTGCAGCAGCATCTATGGAGTGAAGGAAATGGGCAACGTTTCGGGCCGAAACCCTTCTTCAGACTGATCGGGGGCGGGGGTGGGTGGGGACAAGAAAGGGAAAAGGAGGAGTAGCCCGAAGACTGGGGGATGGGAGGAGACAGCAGGGGGGCTGAGGAAGGGGAGGAGACAGCAAGGACTAACAAAATTGGGAGAATTCGATGTTCATGCCCCCGGGATGCAGACTCCCCAAACGGAATATGAGGTGCTGTTCCTCCAATTTCCGGTGCTGCTCGCTGTGGCCATGGAGGAGACCCAGGACAGAGAGGTCGGAGACGGAGTGGGAGGGGGAGTTGAAGTGCTGAGCCACCGGGAGGTCAGCTTGGTTATTGCGGACCGAGCGGAGGTGTTCGGCGAAACGATCGCCCAACCTCCGCTTGGTCTCACCGATATAGATCTGCTGACATCTAGAGCAGCGGACGCAATAGATGAGGTTGGAAGAGATGCAGGTAAACCTCTGTCGCACCTGGAACGATAGCTTGGGTCCTTGAACGGAGTCGAGGGGGGAGGTAAAGGGACAAGTGTGTGGAGTTGTGTATTTTAGTTGCTTTGTTTCAACTACGATTGAGTGAGGAAATGTTGCTTTAATTGAGTTTTTCTCTTTGCAGCGACTGAGAAGCCAGATCCTATTCAGCCAGCGGGTCCATCGCGCCTCAGTGCCAGCAGCAGCAGTTCTTCGGGATCTGACACTAGTAGCACTTCAAGCGGATCAAGTTCATCAGACACTAGTGATTCTGACTCTGGTTAGAGTTGGTAGATGCTTTGGTTTCTTGTTGAGGAAATTTGGTGCCGGATTGGTTCGAACTAATCTGCAGGGTCGGAAGAAGTATGAACCAGACTGCGGGGAGGTATCCTGTCCGCACGTGCCCATCGTTACTGACTGCAGTGTACATGGTTTGATGTGATTTTAATTTTACAAAAAAGGAAAAAACTACAAGCGCTGCATCGCAAGGACAGACCCGGTAGAAGATTATCCACTCTAACACGTCAGCTAGATCTCATAATCCGTCTGTCTCAAAAATGTGTGCTGTATTTGGGGCCAAGTGGGGACTAGGGTGGGTGGGACGGTACTATGGGGTGCTTGAGGCTGTTGCTTGGTTCCTCCTCTCTTCAGTGGAGGCAACTGGGCCAGGTCAAAAGTGACCGCAGCCTCTAAACCTAGAGTCCTCCTCTTGCTTAAAATCATGTGGAGAATCCAATGTGAGGGGCACACAGTTTTGAACTCGCCTGTAGAGTCGCTGTACGCAGTTTTATTTTGTTTTGAAAGGTATTTTTCCATTTTGAAAACATTTTAAGCTGTTGGTCTCTGAGCTGTCACCCTGAAACCCATGTACTGTGACGATCTTCCGTGGAGGTGTTGAGATGTTTTAGAGACTTAAGTTGTAGTTCTTTGCATCTTTTAAGATGGTTCGAGAGGATTGGATGGCCACTGTCCAGAGGCCACTTAGCTTTCACTGTGTTTACTGGTTTGGTTGATAACTATTTTCAGAGAAAGAACAACATTAATCCAACTGAATAAGTAGAAGAGCTTGAGCTCTAACCATTTTTCCCCACATCCAGTACTTGAATGCAGAGCAGTAACGCTGTACCAAGGTGGTGTTGGTCAGTGCACAGTTTGTAAGCAATTGCATTGTGCCTATCTTATTTCCCCTCCTCTTTTGGTTTGGACTAGGCTGTTTGGATAGTCTTGCTGGTTATCCTACTTGGTGCTGTCTTACTGAGTTGCACGACTTAGTTTGGAGGGGCGTATTTGTTTTTAATGTGTACAGTTTAGTTGTAGTCTTCATTTCTGCAAAGGTTACAGGAAAAGCTGACAGCTAAATTTAATCTTTTTTCATCCAGTTATGTGGTGTTTTATTTATTTTGTTACAAAATAATTATGTTTTATATTGTAAAGACTGAACCAATGTGCCTGTTGATGCAGGTCACAAGAGTGTAGAGTGAGATTTTAACAAGTATTGTATATATAAAGATGCACAATTGAGAAGCATGTTTCTTAATGTAAAGGTGATTTTTATTTTTTATCTTAATCTGTAAAGTTTTTTTTCTACAGTCCGTTCTTGTTTTTTTTTGTTAATTGTAGAATTGGACCTCATGTAGCAGTTAACAACTTGTATGTGACAATGTATTTGTTAAACCTTGAGTTCTCAACGCTGTACAGTAAAAATGTTCTTTAAAGCCGCATCAATTTATTAAATTGTTAGATTCATTGCTTATCGAGGGGTGAAAGATGAAACCTGATAATTAAGATGGTATTGCTTGCATAGATGAAGTATTTGGTCTCCAAATCTGAGGAAGGACATTATTGCCATAGAGGGAGTGGAGAGACGGTTCACCAGACTGATTCCTGGGATGTCAGGACTGTCTTATGAAGAAAGACTGGATAGACTTGGTTTATACTCTCTAGAATTTAGAAGATTGAGAGGGGATCTTATAGAAACTTACAAAATTCTTAAGGGGTTGGACAGGCTAGATGCAGGAAGATTGTTCCCGATGTTAGGGAAGTCCAGGACAAGGGGTCACAGCTTAAGGATAAAGGGGAAATCCTTTAAAACCGAGATGAGGAGAACTTTTTTCACGCAGAGAGTGGTGAATCTCTGGAACTCTCTGCCACAGAGGGTAGTTGAGGCCAGTTCATTGGCTATATTTAAGAGGGAGTTAGATGTGGCCCTTGTGGCTAAGGGGATCAGGGGGTATGGAGAGAAGGCAGGTACGGGATACTGAGTTGGATGATCAGCCATGATCATGTTGAATGGCGGTGCAGGCTCGAAGGGCTGAATGGCCTACTCCTGCACCTAATTTCTATGTTTCTATTACACATAAGGAGTCGGTAAGTGAGAAGAGATATAATATATATGACGTGGAATCCAGCCCCCCCTTCCAGACTGACCATCGATCACCTGTTCACACTAGTCCAATTATCCCACTTATGAATCTGCTTCCTACCCACTCTGGGCAATTTTATAGCGATCAACTAAACTTCAGATGTGGGAGTAAACTTGAGAACCAAGGAGAAACTTGTGGTCGCACGGAGAACATGCAATCTCCGCACAGACAGTACCTGAGGACAGGAGGTGCAATGAGGCAGCAGGCTACCATCTCTGCCTGCCGCTTCAGTGCAGATGGGGGCACAATTCCTGAGGTGTCCAGTAGAGCAACTGAGGGAAGGAGCCTTACTGGACCATGGAAATGTAGCTGGTCAAGTGGACAGTCTCAATTGGCGATCCTATCATTTTTGGAGATGGCAATGTAATAAAGATCTTAAAGCAAGATAAATGTCACCATAAAGGGATGATGTTGCAAAGATTAGGAGCATCCACTTGCAGGTAAGTATGCTTAAAACTATGCAGTAAAAGAAGTATAAAAGGGGTAACTGAGTGTACTAAAATAAGGAGCCGCTTAAGGAAATTAGGGAGGCCAAGTCTAACGAAAGACCACTGATGGCAGGATCAAGGCAAATCTGAGATCATCTGAAAATGAATAATAAAGTAGGTCCATCTGGGGCAGTCTGTGGAGTAAGAGGGTATAAGCGAGGTACTAAATGAAGAACTCATAAGTATTTGCAAAGGAAGCAGACTCGCTGGCGATTTCACTGGAGAGGTAGGTGGAAGTCTGGTGCACACATTCATAAACAAATGGATTTATCTGAGGGAAGGGGTTGCTTGGAGTGGCTGAGATTTTGCTTATTTGATGCACACTACCTAACGCCTGATGGTTAGTGAGTCTAGTCCTCTAGTTTCCAGCGGTAAGCATGGATATGGTGGGCCGATTGGCTTTTTTCCATGCTATATGATTGAATAACTGGTGCTGTCAGTGTGAAGTTTGCTCCATCTTTCTGTGACCCCATGGGTTCCCTCGATGTTCTGCATCCAAAGATGCGTCTAGGTTAATTGGCCTCTAAATTTCCCCTAGTGTGTAAGGAAGAGAGCAGGATAACTACTGGGTGATCGACTGGGTTGGGTTTTGTTGAAGGGCCTGTTTATCTTCCTTTCAATCAAATGAACAAGCCATGGGGGGGGGGGGGGGTGTCCTAATTCCCTGGGAGTGATGGTTTGGAATCTAAAATCTTCTAGCGGGCAATGGGTTGCAAGGTGAGCACATTAGTGATAACTTTAAACATTCCCTAGGTTTCTGGGCAGCACCAACAGTATGGCAACTGATTATAATGCAAAGAGCAAGTGAACTAACACAAGAAACCGATGCAAATGGCAACACTGGAACAGCCAGGGCTCTTTAGCCGGGCCTCCAGGTAAAGTTTACTACTTTCCTTTCCATCTCACCTGACCCCTGTGCTACCTTTTGACTTGTTTTCACTGTAGATGCTGCAAGGTATTATAAACTTTGTCAAAAAAAAAGTGTAGCAATGCTAGAACTCTGTCCAAGTGGTTCCAAAGTTCAAAGCATAGAGGGTTATCAGAATTTTATTGCAACTGGGATTTGTGAAAGTTATTGCACAGAACTTAGAATATGGATAGGGAATCGTTCAAAGGATAATTCAACAGTCTGTGTCCCTCTAACATGTTCTTCTTACATACTTGGCTAATAAATTTCCTTTTAATCCTTGTAATCTATTGATATATATTGCCTTTCAAGTTTATTTTAGTGATTGTGGATCGTTGTTCAGATGCTTGACTTTTGCATTTGCATGCACCTTCCCTTTAGAGATTGCATTTAAAGCTGCAACATTCTTGCCATGAATCCTATGTTCTTTTCCCGCTCAACCTGGGATGTATGTCATGTTGGTTTAAGTTCATCCACATTTAAAGCTGCTAGATCTGTGGGTATAGATGCCTTTTGGTTTAAAGAGAGATGGCTGGCCAAATATGTATTCCAAAGTGGGAATGCTGTCTTTTCCTTTCAAAATATTAAGTATAATTCAAGTGCCTCCTTGAATCATTCCACATACCTGAAAATAAGGTCATATGGAATAGTAGAATTGGGCCATTCGGTCCATCAAGTCTACTCCACTATTCAATTATGACTGATCTATCTTCCAATCTCTCCCCATTTAACTCCATTCTCCTGCCTTATCCCCTGACTCCTGTACTAATCCAGAATCTTATCTCTGCCTTAAATATCCACTGACTTGGCATTTATAACCTGTGGCAACGAATTCCACAGATCCCTCTGACTAAATAAATTCTCATCTCCCTAAACTCTAAAATAAACTCAAAGGATGTCCTATAAGCCTGAGAAATCACCCCATGATAAATCTTGGGAGTTGAGTGGACTGGGATTGGGCATGTGGTTATCAGCCCGCTCAACAGGGTGGGCTTAGGGCCTGAAATCTGGCAATTATGGCTTGGGAGAGACAGCTGACATTAATGCCTACATTCTTCGAATGATTAGAAGATCTTGAGACCACGCTGGCGGTAAGAGCTGCCTGCTGTCGCGAGCTCAACCTGGATCATGTCTGGCAGGTAATTTTTGAGGCAGGTTTAAGTTCTTGATTTTCAATTGTCTTTGCCCTCGGCCAAAGCTGCTGCCGGTGCCCTGTGGCTGCAGGTCTCCAAAAGATGTTCGAGTGCAAGAAATGCCCTGTTGGGCATTGCAATAAAGAAAGGACTGGAAGCCTATTTTTAACCTTAAACCATCTGATATAACCCCTTGTGTAAGAAGAAACTGTAGATGCTGGTTCAAACCGAAGATAGGTGCAAAATGCTGGAGTGACTCAGTGGGACAGGCAGCATCTCTGGGGAGAAGGAATGGGTGACGTTTTGGGTTGAGACTCCTCTTCTCGACCCGAAACATCACCCATTCCTTCTCTCCAGAGATGCTGCCTGTCCTGCTGAGTTACCCCAGCTTTTTGTGTCTCTGATATAACCCCTTGTTTGGGGTGGTTTCATTCCAATGCATTTCATGAATCCCGACTCGAGGTCACCTGTCCATTCCTTTCACAGATGCGGTTGGTCCCACTACGTTTAACCGGCATTTTGTATTTTGCTCGTTACTAATTTACCAATAACTACTTCGCAACCAATGAGTTGAGATGTATAAGCACGGAAACATACCTTTCAGTCCACATTGACCGTCGGATCACCTGCTCACACTTATCCCAGTTTCACATCCACTGCCTACACACTCCCTGCAGCCAGGGTACCCGGAGGAAACGCATGAGGGCATGAAGAGCGTGTTAATGCATTTCGTTGTCTCTGTACTGTACACTGACAATGGCAATTAAATTGACTCTGAATCTGAACCTACATCTGAATTGAATCTACACAGAAAATGTCAGCATCCAATCTAGGTTGCTTGCACTGAGAGGCAGCATCTGTACCAGCTGTGTCATTGTTGAAATCTATTAATGCCATTGCTTTTAGTTTAGGCTTTACAGAAATGTGTGTTTGTTCCTTTGTCCATGTGGTGGATGCTCCCTTAAGACAAGTGCTGGTTCAATGGGTCAGGCAGCATCCCCGGAGAACGTGGATAGGTGACATATCAGGTTGGGACCCTTTTTTCAAAAATGATACTTCCAGCTACTTTCAATTGTTTGGCTTTGTACTAACACCCTCCTGCCTACTGTAACCGATATTGCGGCATTCTCATTTTCCAACCATGTCAAATGCTCAAGGAGTGAGGACCAGAAGATACCAGAACATGGCAGATAGTGCCAAGCACGGGCAGGAAGGGAGCACTGTTAGGAGAAGCGATGGAAGGAATGCAATTACCCAAGGTCCTGGCTGCTCCCACATTGTGAAGCTTAGAATCGGAGCTGGAAGCCACGTGGGACAAAATAGTGGCCAAGGCAAGTGCTGAAGAAGATCTGAAGTGCTGACTGCCTGTTTCCCCCCACAGATGCTGTTCCGCCTGCTTAGTTCCTCCAGTTCCTTGTCTTTTGCCTAAGTCCAGCACCTGCAGACTCCTCTGTTACCTGAAGGGTCTATGGATACGAAGAGTGAGCATGTCCTTAGGCAACAGATTCAATGGTTCCAATCCAAATGAGATTAGTGGGTAAAATTAGGGCACATGGTATTGGGGGTAGAGTGCTGACATGGACAGAAAATTGGTTGGCAGGCAGGAAACGGAGTAGGGCCCCTTTCTGAATGGCAGGCAGTGCCTGGCGGGGTACCACAAGGCTCGGTGCTGGGACCGCAGCTATTTCCAATACATCAATGATTTGGATGAAGGGATTCAAAGTAACATTAGCAAATTTGCAGATGACACAAAGCTGGGTGGCAGTGTAAACTGAGGAGGATGCTATGCAAATGCAGGGTGACTTGGACAAGTTGGGTGAGTGGGCATGGTGCAGTTTAATGTGGATAAGTGTGAGGTCATCCACCTTGGAAGCAAAAACAGGAAGGCAGATCATTTGGGAAATGGGGAAGTACAACGGGATCTAGAGGTCCTTGTTCATCAGTCAATGAAATTATGCATGCAAGTGCAGCAGACAATGAAGAAAGCGAATTCAATAACGAGGAATTGAGTATAGGAGTGAAGAGGTCCTTCTGCAGTTGTATAGGGCCCTAGTGAGACCACACCTTGAGTATTGTGTTGCAGATTTGTTGAAGGACATTCTTGCTATTGAGGGAGTGCAGCGTGGGTTTTCAAGATTAATTCCCGGGATGGCGGGACTGTCATATGCTGAGAGAATGGAGCGGCTGGGCTTGTACACTCTGGAGTTTAGAAGGATGAGAGGACTTCTTATTGAAACATAAGATTATTAAGGGTTTGGACACGTTAGATGCAGAAAACATGTTCCCGATGTTGGGGGAGTCCAGAACCAGAGGCCACATTTTAAGAATAAGGGGTAAGCCATTTTGAACGGAGACGAGGAAACACTTCTTCACACAGTTGTGAGTCTGTGGAATTCTCTGTGTCAGAGGGCAGTGGAGGCAGGTTATCTGGATGCTTTCAAGAGAGCTAGATAGGGCTCTTAAAGATAGCGGAGTCGGTGGATATGGGGAGCAGGCAGGAACGGGGTACTGATTGGGGATGATCAGCCACGATCACATTGAATGGCGGTGCTGGCTCGAACGGCCGAATGGCCTACTCCTGCACCTATTGTCTAATCCCTTTGCTACAGCGCAGGGGCAGCGTTTGAGCCACAGGGAGAGAGGTTGGCAGGTCCATGATTTTGTTCCTTGGAGGGCAGGCGGCTGTGAGTGAACGTAAAATTATGAGAGGGGGAGTAGGTAGAATTCAATATTTTCCCCTACCCTGGGTAATCAAGAACTTGCGAATGTAGGTTTAAAGTTAGAGGGGAAAGAATTTACATGGACCAATTTGCCGGAGGAGGTAGTTGAGGCAGGTGTCTTCACGTAAATACATTTAGACAGGTACATGGATGAGAGGGATGTGGGTCAAATGAAGGGGAATTGGATTAGATTGAATATGGCATCTGGATCCGCATGGAGAAGCGGGAGCGGGGGCGCCGAGAACAAAGGGAAACAATATGGCACTAATTAGCACTTTTGTGACTCAGTCGGCGCTGGAAATGTGGCGACTCTGTGTAGTTTGTGCATTGTATGCAGGAACAAAGAATTTCCCTGTACCGAGGTGCATGTGATAATAAAATACATTTGAATCGTTGGGGGTGGATCGACTGAGGGCTTTTTCTTTGCAGAATAGGAGGCTGAGAAATTATGTTGGGGTGTAAAAGATGATGAGGGGCATGGATAAAGTGAATAACCATATATAACCATATAACAATTACAGCACGGAAACAGGCCATCTCGACCCTTCTAGTCCGTGCCGAACACATAATCTCCCCTAGTCCCATATACCTGCGCTCAGAACATAACCCTCCATTCCCTTCCCATCCATATAACTATCCAATTTATTTTTAAATGATAAAAACGAACCTGCCTCCACCACCTTCACTGGAAGCTCATTCCACACAGCTACCACTCTCTGAGTAAAGAAGTTCCCCCTCATGTTACCCCTAAACTTCAGTCCCTTAATTCTCATGTCATGTCCCCTTGTTTGAATCTTCCCTACTCTCAGTGGGAAAAGCTTTTCCACGTCAACTCTGTCTATCCCTCTCATCATTTTAAAAACCTCTATCAAGTCCCCCCTTAACCTTCTGCGCTCCAAAGAATAAAGCCCTAACTTGTTCAACCTTTCTCTGTAACTTAGTTGCTGAAACCCAGGCAACATTCTAGTAAATCGTACACCAAAATTGTACACCATACTCCAGAATTGGCCTCACCAATGCCTTGTACAATTTTAACATTACATCCCAACTTCTATACTCAGTGCTATGAATGCTCAGTCTTTTTCCCTATGGTAGCAGTTTCTAAAGCTCGTGGACTCAGCCTTACAGTGAGAGGAGAGGGATTTAAGAGCGACTGCCGGGGCAACGTTTTTTTTTTAGTTCATTCCATTTTTTTTTGGGGGGGGGCAATTTTACGGAGGAGAATTAAGCCGCAAGTTTTGGAAGTCATGGGAGGAAATCCACGCGGTCACAGGTAGAACGTGCGAACTCCACACAAACGGCAACGGAGGTCAGGAACAAACCAGGGTCTCTGACGTTGTGATGCATCAGCTCACCAGCTATTCCAATGTTACATAGAAACATAGAAACATAGAAATTAGGTGCAGGAGTAGGCCATTCGGCCCTTCGAGCCTGCACCGCCATTCAATATGATCATGGCTGATCATCCAACTCAGTATCCCGTACCTGCCTTCTCTCCATACCCCCTGATCCCCTTAGCCACAAGGGCCACATCTAACTCCCTCTTAAATATAGCCAATGAACTGGCCTCAACTACCCTCTGTGGCAGAGAGTTCCAGAGATTCACCGCTCTCTGTGTGAAAAAAGTTCTTCTCATCTCGGTTTTAAAGGATTTCCCCCTTATCCTTAAGCTGTGACCCCTTGTCCTGGACTTCCCTAACATCGGGAACAATCTTCCTGCATCTAGCCTGTCCAACCCCTTAAGAATTTTGTAAGTTTCTATAAGATCCTCTCTCAATCTTCTAAATTCTAGAGAGTATAAACCAAGTCTATCCAGTCTTTCTTCATAAGACAGTCCTGACATCGCAGGAATCAGTCTGGTGAACCGTCTCTGCACTCCCTCTATGGCAATAATGTCCTTCCTCAGATTTGGAGACCAAAACTGTACACAATACTCCAGGTGTGGTCTCACCAAGACCCTGTACAACTGCAGTAGAACCTCCCTGCTCCTATACTCAAATCCTTTTGCAATGAAAGCTAACACACCATTCGCTTTCTTTACTGCCTGCTGCACCTGCATGCCTACCTTCAATGACTGGTGTACCATGACACCCAGGTCTCGCTGCATCTCCCCCTTTCCCAATCGGCCACCATTTAGATAATAGTCTGCTTTCCCGTTTTTGCCACCAAAATGGATAACCTCACATTTATCCACATTATACTGCATCTGCCAAACATTTGCCCACTCACCCAGCCTATCCAAGTCACCTTGCAGTCTCCTAGCATCCTCCTCACAGCTAACACTGCCCCCCAGCTTAGTGTCATCCGCAAACTTGGAGATATTGCCTTCAATTCCCTCATCCAGATCATTAATATATATTGTAAATAGCTGGGGTCCCAGCACTGAGCCTTGCGGTACCCCACTAGTCACTGCCTGCCATTGTGAAAAGGACCCGTTTACTCCTACTCTTTGCTTCCTGTTTGCCAGCCAGTTCTCTATCCACATCAATACTGAACCCCCAATGCCTTGTGCTTACGCATTAATGTGTGTAAACACAGGTTTTTTTCCTTCTTGATCCTTGGTGTTACTTGTGGGTTTCATAATGCAGTCCCAGGTTTCGCCAGTGAGCTGGTCTGTGGCAGATTGGCGACATTAGCAACGCTATTTTCCGGGGTATTTAGGCTGGAGTCCTGCGCTCCGGGAGTTGATGGTCTGTAGCTAACCCGTGCCATCTACTGGAAGCAGCTGGAACTGCTGCAGCAATGTCTCTTTAGACCTCACAACATATACCAGCACAACGCAGACACAAGGAACAGGAGATGCTAGAAGTTTGCGTGGAACACAAAGTGCTGGAGTAACTCAGCGGACGAGACGGCATATGTGGAGGACATGGACACGTGTCGCTTTGTGTCAAGACCCTTCATTGGAATGACGTTTCAGGTTGGAACCTATTTGTTCACTGAAGGAGTGACCCGCCACAAAGCGAAGCCCATTCCCTTACTCGACCAGCGGACGGCGGGGGAGATCAGCACGACAACCAGTTTCGGGTTAAGACCTGAAGAAGTTGCATTCTAATCTGGTGCTCCGAGACTAGCTCGGAATCAAACTGTTACAATAAGAAGTCTTGGTAAACTGGGGGTGATAAGCACAGGAATATTCGCGATATTTTAGGGAGGTCGGGCACGCTAGCGGATCATTCCTTGAACCGCAGTAGATTGGGGATGATCCTGCAGAGGTGAATAAAATCATGAGTGGAATAGACACGGTAAATATTCATAATATTCCCAAAGCAGGGGAATGAAGAAAATAAGATGATCGGTTATGTGGCGAGAGGGGGAACTTTGTGATAAAAGGTGGAGTCAACTTGTTCACACAGAGGATGGCGTGTTTATGTTACGAGCTGCCAGAGCGAATGGTTGAATAAGGAAAAATAGCAATATTTGAACGGCATTTGGACAGGTACAGATATAGCTTCTGCCGCGCTGAAGACAATATCAATATCAGTTTTATTCGTCACTTGCACATAAAGTGCAAGCGAAATGAATTTGCCAGCAGCGGTACAATGAAAAAGAACACACAAAAACACAATTAAAATAATTTAACACCACCGTTCCAGCCAGTCTCTCATTACCACGGAAAGGATTTTATTGCTTCCCAAGGGATTTTATTGCCACTCGAGGATCACACCATGCCTCAATGCACCGCACCTCAACCCCAACCCCACACACGCCACCTATTGTTGCATTACAAATGCATCATTCCCACCAAATATCGAGCTGAACTGCCACAGTCCTTCGGGCTTGAATGGAGTAGACTTTGGACACGCTAGAGGCAGGAAACATGTTCCTGATGTTGGGGGAGTCTAGAACCAGGGGGGTCACAGTTTAAGAATAAGGGGTAAGCCATTTAGAACGAGGATGAGGAAACACACTTTTTCACAGAGTTGCGAGTCTGGAATTTTCTGCCTCAGGGCGGTGGAGGCGGGTTCTATGGATACTTTCAAGTGAGAGTGAGAGCTATCTTTAAGAGCCCTGTCTAGCTCCCCCTCTTGAAAGTTTCCAGAGAACTCTTTGTTTCCTGTTTCTTAAACTAATGTTCCCTGAAAGGTGTGTGGGGTGAGAGAGGTGATGGGAGAGAGAGAGAGAGAGACGGGGAGTAGTGGGGAAAGAGCGAGGCGAAGGTGAGGGAGAAATAGGAGCGGTGGGAGAGAGGGTATGTGTAATGTGTATGTCAGCTCGCAGCGCAGACGCGGCACTCAGAGCTCGCGGCACTCAGCCAGAGCCGCTGGGTTATTATTTTCAAGGACATTTCAGATTCTTGAACATTTTTATTAATAACTGAAGAAATAATGCACGATGAGAGGAATAGATAGAGTTGATGTGGATCAGCTTTTCCCTTTGAGAATAGGGATGACTCAAACAAGGGGACATGACTTCAGAATTAAGGGACAGAAGTTTAGGGATAACATGAGGGGGAACTTCTTTACTCAGAGAGTGGTAGCGGTGTGGAATGAGCTTCCAGTGGAAGTGGTAGAGGCAGGTTCGTTGGTATCATTTAAAAATAAATTGGATAGGCATATGGATGAGAAAGGAATGGAGGGTTATGGTATGAGTGCAGGCAGGTGGGACTAAGGGAAAAAAGATGTTCGGCACGGACTTGTAGGGCCGAGATGGCCTGTTTCCGTGCTGTAATTGTTATATGGTTATATGGTTATTTTCAGCTAAGCAAATTTTTGACTCCATAGAAACATAGAAACATAGAAATTAGGTGCAGGAGTAGGCCATTCGGCCCTTTGAGCCTGCACCGCCATTCAATATGATCATGGCTGATCATCCAACTCAGTATCCCGTACCTGCCTTCTCTCCATACCCCCTGATCCCCTTAGCCACAAGGACCACATCTAACTCCCTCTTAAATATAGCCAATGAACTGGCCTCAACTACCCTCTGTGGCAGAGAGTTCCAGGGATTCACCACTCTCTGTGTGAAAAAAGTTCTTCTCATCTCGGTTTTAAAGGATTTCCCCTTTATCCTTAAGCTGTGACCCCTTGTCCTGGACTTCCCTAACATCGGGAACAATCTTCCTGCATCTAGCCTGTCCAACCCCTTAAGAATTTTATAAGTTTCTATAAGATCCCCTCTCAATCTTCTAAATTCTAGAGAGTATAAACCAAGTCTATCCAGTCTTTCTTCATAAGACAGTCCTGACATCCCAGGAATCAGTCTGGTGAACCGTCTCTGCACTCCCTCTATGGCAATAATGTCCTTCCTCAGATTTGGAGACCAAAACTGTACGCAATACTCCAGGTGTGGTCTCACCAAGACCCCGTACAACTGCAGTAGAACCTCTCTGCTCATATACTCAAATCCTTTTGCAATGAAAGCTAACATACCATTCGCTTTCTTTACTGCCTGCTGCACCTGCATGCCTACCTTCAATGACCGCTGTACCATGACACCCAGGTCTCGCTGCATCTCCCCCTTTCCCAATCGGCCACCATTTAGATAATAGTCTGCTTTCCTGTTTTTGCCACCAAAATGGATGACCTCACATTTATCCACATTATACTGCATCTGCCAAACATTTGCCCACTCACCCAGCCTATCCAAGTCACCCTGCAGTCTCCTAGCATCCTCCTCACAGCTAACACTGCCCCCCAGCTTAGTGTCATCCGCAAACTTGGAGATATTGCCTTGAATTCCCTCATCCAGATCATTAATATATATTGTAAATAGCTGGGGTCCCAGTACTGAGCCTTGGGGTACCCCACTAGTCACTGCCTGCCATTGTGAAAAGGACCCGTTTACTCCTACTCTTTGCTTCCTGTTTGCCAGCCAGTTCTCTATCCACATCAATACTGAACCCCCAATGCCTTGTGCTTTAAGTTTGTATACTAATCTCTTATGTGGGACCTTGTCGAAAGCTTTCTGGAAGTCCAGATACACCACATCCACTGGTTCTCCCCTATCCACGCTACTAGTTACATCCTCGAAAAATTCTATAACATTCGGCAGACATGATTTACCTGTCGTAAATCCATGCTGACTTTGTCCAATGATTTCACCACTTTCCAAATGTGCTGCTATCCCATCTTTAATAACTGACTCTAGCAGTTTCCCCACTACCGATGTTAGACTAACTGGTCTGTAATTCCCCATTTTCTCTCTCCCTCCCTTCTTAAAAAGTGGGGTTACGTTTGCTACCCGCCAATCTTCAGGAACTACTCCAGAATCTAAAGAGTTTTGAAAGATTATTACTAATGCATCCACTATTTCTGGAGCTACTTCCTTAAGTACTCTGGGATGCAGCCTATCTGGCCCTGGGGATTTATCGACCTTTAATCCATTCAATTTACCCAACACCACTTCCCGGCTAACCTGGATTTCACTCAATTCCTCCAACTCCTTTGACCCGCGGTCCCCTGCTATTTCCGGCAAATTATTTATGTCTTCCTTAGTGAAGACGGAACCAAAGTAGTTATTCAATTGGTCCACCATATCCTTGTTCCCCATGATCAACTCACCTGTTTCTGACTGCAAGGGACCTACATTTGTTTTAACTAATCTCTTTCTTTTCACATATCTATAAAAACTTTTGCAGTCAGTTTTTATGTTCCCTGCCAGTTTTCTTTCATAATCTATTTTTCCTTTCCTAATTAAGCCCTTTGTCCTCCTCTGCTGGTCTTTGAATTTCTCCCAGTCCTCCGGTATGCTGCTTTTTCTGGCTAATTTGTACACATCATCCTTCGCTTTGATACTATCCCTGATTTCCCTTGTTATCCATGGATGTACTACCTTCCCTGATTTATTCTTTTGCCAAACTGGGATGAACAATTTTTGTAGTTCATCCATGCAGTCTTTAAATGTCTTCCATTGCATATCCACCGTCAACCCTTTTAGAATTAATTGCCAGTCAATCTTGGCCAATTCACGTCTCATACCCTCAAAGTTACCTTTCTTTAAGTTCAGACCCATTGTTTCTGAATTAACAATGTCAGTCTCCATCCTAATGAAGAACTCAACCATATTATGGTCACTCTTGCCCAAGAGGGGTAAATATGTAAACATGTTCCCGTTAGCGCGTCGTTTCTTCGAGTAGATGTGATCACACACACACACACACACACACACACACACACACACACACACACACACACACACACACACACACACACACACACACACACACACACACACACACACACACACACACACACACACACACACACACACTAACCACCCCCCACACACACTACCTCCCCCCCCCGATATTAAATTAATATTATTAATTCACTCCCTTTACCCCATCCCCTCACGCATAACCTCCAGCAGCGCAGGCGCGGCTGGTGAGGGGGGGATGGAGAGGGAAGGGGAGAGGGGTAGAGATGGAGAGGGAGAGGGAAGGGGTTTAGAGATTGAGGTGTGGGGGTGGGCGCGGTGTCACAGGGGAGGGCTGGTTCCCGAATGCAATCCTCCACCACTCACCCATAGGTTCCAATATTCACCACTCCATAGAGAGGGAGGGGGCGCAGAGAGGGAAGGGGGGCAGAGAGGGGGGTGCAGAGAGGGAGGAGGGGGCAGAGAAGGGAGGTCAGAGATGGAGGGCTCCCTCCCCCCTCTCATCTCCCCCTCTCCACCTCCCCTCTCCTGCTCCCACTCCCCCATCTCCTCTCCTCCCCCTCCGCAATCCTCTCCCCCCCCCTCTACACACCCTCTCCCCCTCCCTCCACCCCCCCCCCCTTCAGAGGCAATGATTACCTATATACAACCGCATGACCGCAATGGTGGCCGATTGGGAAAGGGGAGATGCAGCGAGACCTGGGTGTCATGGTACACCAGTCATTGAAGGTAGGCATGCAGGTGCAGCAGGCAGTAAAGAAAGCGAATGGTATGTTAGCTTTCATTGCAAAAGGATTTGAGTATAGGAGCAGAGAGGTTCTACTGCAGTTGTACAGGGTCTTGGTGAGACCACACCTGGACCCTAACAGAGGGTAGTCGAGGCCACACAGTTCATTGGCTGTATTTAAGAGGGAGTTAGATGTGGCCCTTGTGGCTAAGGGGATCAGGGAGTATGGAGAGAAGGCAGGTACAGGATACTGAGTTGGATGATCAGCCATGATCATATTGAATGGCGGTGCAGGCTCGAAGGGCCGAATGGCCTACTCCTGCACCTAATTTCTATGTTTCTATGTTTCTATGACGTTCCTCAATGTGTGCTCCTGGACCGTGCCACAATACAACAGGTAAAGGGGGGCAATATTTAATAGGAATCTGAAGGGAAACCTTTTCCACGCAAAGGGCGGTGAGTGTATGGAAGAAGCTGCCAGAGGAGGTAGCTGAGGCTGGGACTATCCCAATGTTTACGAAACGGACAGCTGCATGGGTTGGACAGGTTTGGAGGGATATGGACCAAACGCGGTCTAGCGTACCTGGGCTATGTTGGGCGTTGTGTGCAGATATCCTGTTCCCACGCTATATCACTCTATGACTCAACAACATCGTTCAATTTCAATGCTCAATTTCACTCGTTTATTAATGCGACGAACAGTCACTCTGAAAACAGGGATTGGCATTGGTTCCTCTTTGTCAAAGATTAGCGAGGGTCAATATTTTGTTTTACGTGCGAACCAGCCAAAGGATACGATACACGAGGACAATAACATCAAACACTCGTACAACAGGCGGTGAGAAGTCTCCCATTGGGTATCTTGTGAAAGGTGTCACAGAGCCAACATCCACCACACTGTCCTCATCGTGTGGTTATGTTATCACACCCAGAGCCTGAAGACTGCGTGTTCTGAACGTAGGCTTCGCAGAGTGAGGTGATCGTCGCTACGCCAGCCGTGTTTTGGCAATTGATGTGGGCGTTGGACGAGAGAGGGGAACCTCTACTCGCGAAATAACCATATAACCATATAACAATTACAGCACGGAAACAGACCATCTCGGCCCTACAAGTCCGTGCCGAACAAATTTTGTTCCCCTTAGTCCCACCTGCCTGCACTCGTACCATAACCCTCCATTCCCTTCTCATCCATATGCCTATCCAATTTATTTTTAAATGATACCAATGAACCTGCCTCCACCACTTCCACTGGGAGCTCATTCCACACCGCCACCACTCTCTGAGTAAAGAAGTTCCCCCTGATGTTACCTCTAAACTTCTGTCCCTTAATTCTGAAGTCATGTCCTCTTGTTTGAATCTTCCCTATTCTCAAAGGGAAAAGCTTGTCCACATCAACTCTGTCTATCCCTCTCATCATTTTAAAGACCTCTATCAGGTCCCCCCTTAACCTTCTGCGCTCCAGAGAATAAAGACCTAAGTTATTCAACCTATCTCTGTAACTTAGTTGTTGAAACCCAGGCAACATTCTAGTAAATCTCCTCTGTACTCTCTCTATTTTGTTGACATCCTTCCTATAATTTGGCGACCAAAATTGTACACCATACTCCAGATTTGGTCTCACCAATGCCTTGTACAATTTTAACATTACATCCCAGCTTCTATACTCAATGCTCTGATTTATAAAGGCTAGCATACCAAAAGCTTTCTTTACCACCCTATCTATATGAGATTCCACCTTCAAGGAACTATGCACGGTTATACCCAAATCCCTCTGTTCAACTGTATTCTTCAATTCCCTACCATTTACCATGTACGTCCTTTTTTGATTTGTCCTGCCAAGGTGTAGCACCTCACATTTATCAGCATTAAACTCCATCTGCCATCTTTCAGCCTATTTTTCCAAATGGCCTAAATCACTCTGTAGACTTTGGAAATCCTCTTCATTATCCACAACACCCCCTATCTAGGTATCATCTGCATACTTACTAATCCAATTTACCACACCTTCATCCAGATCATTGATGCACATGACAAACAACAAAGGACCCAACACAGATCCCTGAGGCACCCCACTAGTCACCTGCCTCCAACCCGATAAACAGCCATCCACCATTACCCTCTGGCTTCTCCCATTCAGCCACTGTTGAATCCATCTTGCTATTCCTGCATTTATACCCAACAGTTGAACCTTCTTAACCAACCTTCCATGAGGAACCTTGTCAAAGGCCTTACTAAAGTCCATATAGACAACATCCACTGCTTTACCCTCGTCAATTTCCCTAGCAACCTCTTCAAAAAATTCAAGAAGATTAGTCAAACATGACCTTCCAGGCACAAATCTATGTTGACTGTTCCTAATCAGACCCTGTTTATCTAGATGCTTATATATATTGTCTCTAAGTATCTTTTCCATTAATTTGCCCACCACTGAAGTCAAACTAACAGGTCTATAATTGCTAGGTTTACTCTTAGAACCCTTTTTAAACAATGGAACAACATGCGCAGTACGCCAATCCTCGGGGGCTATTCCCGTTTCTAATGACATTTGAAATATTTCTGTCATAGCCCCGGCTATTTCTACACTAACTTCCCTCAATGTCCTAGGGAATATCCTGTCTGGACCTGGAGACTTATCCACTTTTATATTTTTCAAAATTGTCAGTACTTCTTTTACTTTAAATCTCATAGTATCCATAGCTACTCTACTAGTTTCCCTTACCTCACATAATTCAATATCCTTCTCCTTGGTGAATACCGAAGAAAACAAATTGTTGAATATCTCCCCCATCTCTTTTGGCTCTGCAGATAGCTGTCCACTCTGTCTCTCCAATGGACCAATGTTATCCCTCCTTATCCTTTTGCTATTAATATAGCTGTAAAAACCCTTTGGATTGACTTTCACCTTACTTGCCAAAGCAACCTCATATCTTCTTTTTTTTTTTTTTTTTTTTGATGGAGGGGCAACGGCGCAGAAAACAGGATACTTGGCCGTTTGAGCTCTCCAACGCCAGCTGTTGTACGCCGGGCCGTCAATGGTACAAGGGAGATGGAGTTTCAAATGCATTTCTTTAAGCAGAGTTTAGTCAGACTATGCATCAATTCATAGGGTGATTTAATCAGAGTCGCCATCTCAGCTCTGAACTTGGTCTGCGCCACCGCGTAAATCACCGTGTTGGTGCAGGAGCTCAAAGACTGCAGCATGACCCCGATAATCGCAAGAATGCTGAAGACGTTGGTGACAGATTTCTGGAATAATACAGCATCGGTGATACTGATGCAGATTTTATGCACCACATTCACCGCCCACAGCAGGATGAAGCTGCCCGAGATGGCGAGCAGTAAAATGATGGATTTCCTTCGGTTCTCTATCTCGGGGTCACTGTGACTCTCGCCCTTCCCGCTGCCCCGGAGTTCCATCCTGACTCTGCTGGCCCGGGTGATGTGTCTGATGGTCAGAGCGTTGAGCAGCGCGATCAGCACAAACGGAACCAACGGGGTCAATGCTACCCGCAGCCAGTAATAAGCCGTCCAGAGAGGCGATGTGTAGAAGGTGGATTTTATAACACAGAACATTGGTATATTGTCAATTACTTTTGCCGGTTCAAATATGAAGTAAAAACCAACGTTCAGTGCAAGGCTGATCACACACACTGATGTTATAATCACAGTCGCGGTTTTCTCGGTACAGTATTTCACTTTAAATTTCTGGAAACCAATAGCGATAAACCTATCGAAGGTGAAGAGAACAGTAAACCAGACGGAACAGTCAATGGCCACCACACCCAGGTAGAAGATGATGCTGCAGACTGGAGTAATGTCCAGGAGTGACCCTGGGAAGTACATGGGCTTAATGAATTCGAGAGTGACGTTAACGAACAGGACCATGAGGTCGGCGAGTGCCATGGACAACAGGTAGCGGCTGATGCATTTGGAGAGGCCGCACCTTCCCCGGAACACAATAGCGACCGTCAGTAAATTTGCTGCAAGGAAGAAATGGGGAAAGTGGGAAACATGGTGATCAGAACAAGGGGCTGGGACAGGCGAGGAAGAAAGTGTTTTGTAGTGTTGGTCTACAATTGGTGTAATATTCAGTAGAGTGAAGGGTTGGTCCTGATAGATGAGTCTAAATCCCACCGGGTCAGAGTGGGGAATTAAATGCAACAAATAATAAATAAAGTCAGACGGTCATAAATGATAGGAACAGAATTAGGCCATTCGGCTACTCCGCCAATCCGTCATGGCTGATCGATATCTTCCTCCTAACCCCATTCTCCTGCCTTCCCTTCATCACTACCTTCCCATCAGCACCCCGTACTAATCAAGAATCGATCTATTAAAAATATCTATTGACAGCCTCGACAGCCTCCTCAGACTCACTGACCCGTCAGCGAACGAGATGTATCAGTTTCACCTTGATCGCTGTGCAATTGACTGTGCATCATCCGTTCACTTAGTTACTCCGGTCACTAACTTTATTTTCTCGCCTCCCGATTCGGTTGCTTTCGTTTCTCTATACGGTTATGTTATGGTTCATTACGGTGTCCGCGAACTGTTCGAACAGGAGAAAGAATTAAAGAGAAAGAATATAAGCTTGGGGCTGGGGAAGGGAGGGGGAGGAGGTTGTAGCTGCCGCCAGCTCCACCAACAGCACCAACAGCTCCATCGGGCGCCCGGCCCGCCCCTGGCCGCCAGGTGTCCGGCCGCAGACTCTAGCAGCAGCTGCTCCTAGTCGCCAGTCATCGAGCAGGGCCGGCGGCTGCCCATCTTCAGCGGGATCTATGTATCGGGCCGAGGGGATGGAGGTGGAGGGCTGTCGGCCAACCCGGCGGGACAGGCAGAGCAGAGCTGGAGCCAGCGGCTGCAGCGCCGGCTGCATGTCTGGGGCCACCTCACCCCGGACACCTCCGGACAGGGACGGGTCAAGTTGTGTGATGGACTTTGGAAAGAGGTAAATATACACCCGTTGGGGTTGGGTAATCAGTCTACAGACTTCGATATCTCGATAAGAAAGTCCATCTCAATGTTCTCTACTTTGTTTACCATTGACTGCCAGGGGAAAGGCGGGAGACTGGGAGTGGGCTGCGCATTTTCCGCCTTAGCCCATTCCCTTACTGGTCAGAAACAGCGGGCGGCGGGGGAGCACAGCTCGACAACATAGAAACATATAAATTAGGTGCAGGAGTAGGCCATTCGGCCCTTCGAGCCTGCACCGCCATTCAATATGATCATGGCTGATCATCCAACTCAGTATCCCGTACCTGCCTTCTCTCCATACCCTCTGATCCCCTTAGCCACAAGGGCCACATCTAACTCCCTCTTAAATATAGCCAATGCACTGGCCTCAACTACCCTCTGCGGCAGAGAGTTCCAGAGATTCACCACTTTCTGTGTGAAAAAAGTTCTTCTCATCTCGGTTTAAAGGATTTCCCCCTTATCCTTAAGCTGTGACCCCTTGTCCTGGACTTCCCCAACATCGGGAGCAATCTTCCTGCATCTAGCCTGTCCAACCCCTTAAGAATTTTGTACGTTTCTATAAGATCCCCTCTCAACCTCCTAAATTCTAGAGAGTATAAACCAAGTCTATCCAGTCTTTCTTCATAAGACAGTCCTGACATCCCAGGAATCAGTCTGGTGAAACTTCTCTGCACTCCCTCTATGGCAATAATGTCCTTCCTCAGATTTGGAGACCAAAACTGTACGCAATACTCCAGGTGTGGTCTCACCAAGACCCTGTACAACTGCAGTAGAACCTCCCTGCTCCTATACTCAAATCATTTTGCTATGAAAGCTAACATACCATACCATTCGCTTTCTTCACTGCCTGCTGCACCTGCATGCCTACTTTCAACGACACCCAGGTCTCGCTGCATCTCCCCTTTTCCCTGTCGGCCACCATTTAGATAATAGTCTGCTTTCCTGTTTTTGCCACCAAAATGGATAACCTCACATTTATCCACATTATACTGCATCTACTCCACTAGTCACTGCCAGCCATTGTGAAAAGGACCCGTTTACTCCTACTCTTTGCTTCCTGTTTGCCAGCCAGTTCTCTATCCACATCAATACTGAACCCCCAATGCCGTGTACTTTAAGTTTGTATACTAATCTCTTATCCACGCTACTAGTTACATCCTCGAAAAATTCTATAAGATTCGTCAGACATGATTTACCTTTCGTAAATCCATGCTGACTTTGTCCAATGATTTCACCACTTTCCAAATGTGCTGCTATCCCATCTTTAATAACTGACTCTAGCAGTTTCCCCACTACCGATGTTAGACTAACTGGTCTGTAATTCCCCGTTTTCTCTCTCCCTCCCTTCTTAAAAAGTGGGGTTACGTTTGCTACCCGCCAATCCTCAGGAACCTGTTAATTACAGGTGGTCTCTGACTCCCGCTCTCGTTTTCTTACTCGGCCCAATGATTGGGACCGTCCCCTCAACTCAGCTACTCATAGTTACTGAGACTGTTAAAAAAAATCGTTAAAACAAGCAGACCGCGCATGAACAAAAGGGTGAAATGTCAAAAGACGAAGTCACATTGACATGCGATAACAGGACTCACCTGGAACCCCGAACGCCACGAGAACAGGGTAGAAAACGGCCTTAATTTGTACAAGGATTGGTCTACTCATCTCTCTCTCCCAGAGAGTCGATGCTGCTGGAGGCGGTGCTCAGATCCACAGTCAGATCAAGCAACGTGAATCCAATCCTATATTTGTACCCGACGTAAATCTCCAGTGATACAATTAGTTTGTTCAATGACTAACATTAGTCATGGAACTTTAAACAAACAGACGAGGCAATTGTTTTTAATTTAATGAGACTTTACTATCATCAATCAGACTCTCCACTAACTTTAAACTGCGAGCTCTTTTTCTGTCTCTCTTGTTCAGTTGAGTTGGTCGCACATGGAATCGAATGAGGATGTCAATATAACGCGTAGATTTCAGAATCCATTTCCCATCACATTCATCAGACACACAGCGGTTCTTACAAGTTGTTGTTGTTGTTCTTGTCCTTGTTTTTCAGGCTGGGTTTAATGTACCAGTGTTTTATGGGTCAAGCAATCTCACACGTTCCCTCTTCCACTTGTATACCTTCACCCACTTCACAACGCCGTGTTCCATCGTTCGATTGATTCGACCAGACTGATTCCTGGGATGTCAGGACTGTCTTATGAAGAAAGACTGGATAGACTTGGTTTATACTCTCTAGAATTTAGAAGATTGAGAGGGGATCTTATAGAAACTTACAAAATTCTTAAGGGGTTGGACAGGCTAGATGCAGGAAGATTGTTCCCGATGTTAGGGAAGTCCAGGACAAGGGGTCACAGCTTAAGGATAAAGGGGAAATCCTTTAAAACCGAGATGAGATGAGAAGAACTTTTTTCACGCAGAGAGTGGTGAATCTCTGGAACTCTCTGCCACAGAGGGTAGTTGAGGCCACTTCATTGGCTATATTTAAGAGGGAGTTAGATGTGGCCCTTGTGGCTAAGGGGATCAGGGGGTATGGAGAGAAGGCAGGTACGGGATACTGAGTTGGATGATCAGCCATGATCATATTGAATGGCGGTGCAGGCTCGAAGGGCCGAATGGCCTACTCCTGCACCTAATTTCTATGTTTCTATGTTTCTATGATTCTGGTGTGTGGGAAGACACTGCAGATGCTGGGTTACATCGGAGATGGACAGAAAATACTGGATTAACTCAGCGGGTCAGACAGCTTCTCTGGAGTAAAGGAATAGGTGATGTTTCGGGTTCAGACCTGAAAAAGTTGCATTCTGATCAGGTGTCCACACAACATGGACACGGCGGCTTTAACCGAGATCACATTAGTTTACAAGCAGCCACCTTGTCTCATGATTATCCAAACCCTTCACTCTACTGAATATTACACCAATTGTAGACCAACACTACAACATTACATATCTCTCCCCTCGTTTTAATATTTCACCCTTCCTCATTCCTAATCTGACACCGCTTTGTCTTCTGATGATCTTCTGCCTTAGTCACTAACTCCACCCCTCCCCCAATCACTCCCTTCTCACTTGTATCGTCCATTCACTTGTCAGGATTAGCCTCGCTCACCGCTCCGCTTTTGCAGGTTTCACCGCCTCCAAAAATCGGTCTGAAGGAGAGTCGAGGCCTAAATCATCATCATCTGTAAATTCCCTCCCCAGATGCATGCGACCCGCTGATTTCAATGGATAGTGGATGTAGAGAGGACGTTTCCACTAGTGGCAGAGTCTAGGATGAGCGAAGGTAAACTCAGAAATAAAGAACGTTCCGTTAGGAAAATGAAGATGGATTTATTTTGTCAGAGGGAGGTGAGAATGACGTGGAGAACGTCAATGGATTATTTTTAAGGACTAGGTTGAATTGAATTTCCTTTATTGTCATTCAGACCTTTCAGTCTGAACGAAATTTCGTGCCTGCAGTCAAACATACAATAATACAATAATAAACAACGGAACAGACAGTAAACACAAATTAACATCCACCACAGTGAGTCCACCAAGCACCTCCTCACTGTGATGGAGGCAAAAACCTTAGGGCAGCAGTCTCTTCCCACCTCTTCTCCCTCTGCGCTGAGGCGATACCCCACCGGGCGAAGGTAAAATCAGTCCCGCGGCTCACCGAGCTCCGCGAACGGGCCGGCTCAGACACCGCGACCCGGGGTAGTCGAAGCTGCCGCCCTCCAGTCCAGCGGACGCTGCTGTTGACGACGTCGTCCACTGGCCCGCGGCCGAACCCCGGACTCGGGTCACCGCCGCCAGAAATCCGTCTCAGCCACCGGCGCACCGTTCCACCCTCGGGCTGGGCCGCCCACACGGGAGCGCCGGTTCCCTCGGGCTGGGCCGCCACGACGGGAGCGCCGTTTCCCTCGGGCTGGGCCGCCCCGACGGATGGATAGAGGTTTGATCAGTTCGGGTGGTAAGGGTCATGGGGAGGGCAGGAGAATGGGGTTACGAGCGACAGAAATTCCGCCTGGAAGCTCATACATTTTCTCTCCTCCCACCTCCCCTATCCCTGACAGTTTCCACATTTATCCGTTCCTCGAGCTTCACATATATCGGCTCTTCTATTCTTATCTCCTTAACACATACTGGCCCTTGTCCAACAGTCTGCAAATTAACCCCCCCCCCCCCCCCCCCCACCACGCCTGTATCCACCTATCTCTTGCCAGCCTCCATCTCGCCCCACCAACGTTTCGGGCAGAAACCCTTCTTCAGACTGAGGGATGGGGGGGGGAGAAGAAAGGAAACAGGAGGAGGAGGAGCCCGAGGGCTGGGGGATGGGAGGTGACGGCCCGAGGGCTGAGGAAGGGGAGGAGACAGCTAGGGCTAACAACATTGGCAGATTCAATGTTCTTGCCCGCAGGATGCAGACTTCCCAAGCGGAATATTAGGTGCTGTTCCTCAAATTTCTGGTGTTGCTCGCTCTGGCCATGGAGGAGACCCAGGACAGAGAGGTCTGATGTGGAATGGGAGGGGGAGTTGCAGCGCTGAGCCACCGGGAGTGCAGCTTGGTTAATGCGGACGGAGCGGAGGTGTTCGGCGAAATGATCGTCCAACCTCTGCTTGGTCTCACCGATATAGATCTGCTGACATCTAGAGCAGCGGATGCAATAGATGAGGTTGGAGGAGATGCAGGTAAACCTCTGTCGCACCTGGAACGACTGCTTGGGTCCTTGGACGGAGTCGAGGGGGGAGGTAAAGGGACAAATGTTGCATCTCTTGCGGTTGCAACGGAAAGTGCCCGGGGAGGGGGTGGTACGGGAGGGAGGGAAGAATTGACAAGGGAGTTATGGAGGGAGCGGTCTTTGCGGAAGGCAGACATGGGGGGAGATGGGAAGATGTGGCGAGTGGTGGGGTCACGTTGGAGGTGGCGAAACTGACGGAGGATTACTTGTTGTATGTGACGGCTGGTGGGGTGAAAGGTGAGGACTAGGGGGACTCTGCCCTTGTTACGAGTGGGGGGATGGGGAGAGAGAGCAGTGTTGCGGGATATGGAGGAGACCCTGGTGCGGTAGACCAGTGTCACAGAGCGCATCGCGTCGTCGCTTCCAGGGATCGCCACGAGGGGGCTCCTATCATGATCCCCGTGTCAACATTATGGCGTCTAAATCAGGGTGATTGGGCTCAGAGCTGTAGACTGAACGGGAATATAGTTCTACATTGGTACCCGGGCTACGAATTATTTCCCGCGGTCGAGGAGAAATTATATTTCTTTAAAAACAGACAAGGCGGGCACTGTATCGGTGGAAGGTGGTTGGGGGAATCTGGGAGGCACGAGAGTCGATTAAAGGCCGCAAGGCGTCGGGGATGAGTGAGTGCTCGGGATGATCAAGGGAAAATGAACCGGGGAGTTCAGATGTGGACGGTGCGTGGAGAATGTGGGTCCCCCACCTGGTGAGGTTGGAGAGCGATGTGGTCACTGTGCGAGATTGAGGAACCCTCTGCTCCAGAAACGGAGCAACGTGGACTCGCCAGCGCATCCAACCTCTTCATTCCCCGAGGCGAGAAGCAGCACTGAGCGATTTTTCCCGTTAAGGAGTTACATTTCAGGTTTATTTCTTCACACAGAGTTTAATCAGAGAATGCATCAGATCAAAGGGAAATTTAAGCAGGTTCACCATCTCAGCTCTGAACTTGGTCTGCGCCACCGCGTAAATCACCGTGTTGGTGCAGGAGCTCAAAGACTGCAGCATGTTTCCCGTGAAGCGAATGATTGTGAGGGTGTCAGTGATGTATTTCAGGTAGGAAGTAGTAGCGGCGATACTGATGCAGGTTTTATGCACCACATTCACCGCCCACAACAGGATGAAGCTGCCCGAGATGGCGAGCAGTAAAACGATGGATTTCCTTCGGTTCTCTATCTCGGGGTCACTGTGACTCTCGCCCTTCCCGCTGCCCCGGAGTTCCCTCCTGACTCTGCTGGCCCGGGTGATGTGTCTGATGGTCAGAGCGTTGAGCAGCGCGATCAGCACAAACGGAACCAACGGGGTCAATGCTACCCGCAGCCAGTAATAAGCCACCCAGAGAGGCGATGTGTAGAAGGTGGATTTTACAACACAGAGCATGGGTATATTGTCGATTACTTTTGCCGGTTCAAATATGAAGTAAAAACCAACGTTCAGTGCAAGGCTGATCACACACACTGATGTTATAATCACAGTCGCGGTTTTCTCGGTGCAATATTTCGCTTTAAGATTCTGGAAACAAATAGCGATAAACCTATCGAAGGTGATGAGAACAGTAAACCAGACGGAACAGTCAATGGCCACCACACCCAGGTAGAAGATGATGCTGCAGACTGGAGTAATGTCCAGGAGTGACCCTGGGAAGTACATGGGCTTAATGAATTCGAGAGTGACGTTAACGACCAGGACCATGAGGTCGGCGAGTGCCATGGACAACAGGTAGCGGCTGATGCATTTGGAGAGTCCGCACCTTCCTCGGAACACAATAGCGACCGTCAGTAAATTTGCTGCAAGGAAGAAATGGAAAAGTGAGAAACGTGGTGATCAGAACAAGGGGCTGGGGCAGGCGAGGAAGAAAGTGTTTTGTAGTGTTAGTCTACAATTGGTGTAATATTCAGTAGAGTGAAGCGTTTGAGTAATCATGTGTTGTAGACACTATAAAGAGGTCGGTATACACTCGCTGTGGTTGGGTAGTCAGTCTACGGACTTGGATATCACGATAAGAATATCCAGCTCAATGTTCTCTATTTTGTTTACCATTGACTGTCAGGGAAAATGCGGGAGGCTGGGAGCGGGCGGCGCATTTCCCGATGAAGCCCATTCCCTTACTGTAATTGTAATTGTAATTGTAATTGTAATTGTAATTGTAATTGTAAATCTTTATTGTCATTTCCTGAGTATTCGCATACTCAGAGGAAACAAAAAAACGTTTCTCAACCAGTGTCCATTCAGTTTTCGTTACAAAATAAATAGCAATTAAAATTAAAATACATGTCATGAACAATTTAACCCTCCAATAACATTCAATAACATTCAACAGCCGTTCCGACCGGCAGCGGCACAACAGTGGCTCTGCTGCAGTGTGGGGTGTTTGTGCGCGATACTTGGCAGGGGGGGAAGTTCATTTAACAGTCTTATAGCCTGTGGGAAGAAGCTGAGGAGCATCCTGCTGGTTTTGCAGCTAATGCTCCTGTACCTCTTCCCAGATGGGAGGATGGTGAAAAAGTCATGCGATGGGTGGTAAGGGTCTTTGATGATGGAGATGGCTCTGTTGATGCATCTCTTCTTGTATATGTCCAGCAGGAAGGGGAGTGGAGCACCAATAATCCTGCTTGCGGTCTTCACTATCCTGTCCAGTTGGTGCCGTTCGTACCCCTTGCAGCTCCCGAACCAGGAAGTGATGCCGTATGTCAGTGTGCTCTCGACAGTCCCCCTGTAAAAAGTCCGTAGATGTGTGGTGGGGAGGCCTGCTTTCCGTAGTCTTCGGAGGGGGTGAAGTCGCTGCTGGGCTCTCTTGACCAGAGCTGTGGTGTTGGCCGTGGACGTCAGGTCATCAGACAGGTGTAGTCCTAAGAACTTCATGCTGCTGACCCTTTCCACATCAGCTCCGTCGATGTGCAGAGGTGCATGGTGATGTTTCCCCGCCCTCCTGAAGTCAACCACCATCTCCTTAGTTTTTCCCACGTTAAGAATGAGGAAAAACCTTACTGATCAGAAAGCAAGACCCAGTGAGCGTGGGACCAGCGGGCGGCGGGATAGATCAGCTCAACAACCACTTACAGTTGGTTTTTAACCTCCCGTTCTCGTTTTCTTACTCTGACCCATGATGGGGACCCCTCTTTCCTCAACTCAGCTACTCATAGTTACTGAGACAGTTAAAAAACCTTGTTAAAACAAACAAACCGCGAATGAACAAGAGGGTGAAATGTCAAGAGACGAAGTCACATTGACATGCGATAACAGGACTCACCTGGAACCCCGAACGCCACGAGAACAGGGAAGAAAACGGCCGTAATTTGTACAAGGATTGGTCTACTCATCTCTCTCTCCCAGAGAGTCGATGCTGCTGGAGGCGGTGCTCAGATCCACAGTCAGATCAAGCAACGTGAATCCAGTCCTATATTTGTACCCGACATAAATCTCCAGTGATTCAATTAGTTTGTCCAATGACTAACATTAGTCATGGAACTTTAAACAAACAGATGATGCAATTGTTGTTAATGTAATGAAACTTTATATTCATCTCTCAGACTCTCCACTAACTTTAAACTGTGAGTTCTCTTTTTCCATCTCTTTTGTGTTGCTGAGTTGGTCGCACATGGAATCGAATGGGGATTTCAGTAACCATTCCCATTACATTCATCAGCCACACAGCGGTTCTTACAGGTTGTTGTTCTTGTCCATGTTTTTCAGGCTGGGTTTAATGTACTAGTATTTTATGGGTCACGCAATCTCACGCGTTCCCACTTCCACTTGTATACCTTCACCCACTTCACAACGCCGTGTTCCTTGCTGAATACTGGGAAATTATAGTTCGATTCTGGTGTGTGTGAAGGCACTGTAGATGTCGGGTCACATCGGAGATAGACAGAAAGTGCTGGAGTAACTCGGCGGGTCAGGCAGCATATAACCATATAACAATTACAGCACGGAAACAGGCCATCTCGGCCCTACAAGTCCGTGCCGAACAACTTTTTTCCCTTAGTCCCATTTGCCTGCACTCATACCATAACCCTCCATTCCCTTCTCATCCATATGCCTATCCAAGTTATTTTTAAATGATACCAATGAACCTGCCGACACCACTTCCACTGGAAGCTCATTCCACACCGCTACCACTCTCTGAGTAAAGAAGTCCCCCCTCATGTTACCCCTAAACTTCTGTCCCTTAATTCTGAAGTCATGTCCTCTTGTTTGAATCTTCCATATTCTCAATGGGAAAAGCTTGTCCACATCAACTCTGTCTATCCCTCTCATCATTTTAAAGACCTCTATCAAGTCCCCCCTTAACCTTCTGCGCACCAGAGAATAAAGACCTAACTTATTCAACCTATCTCTGTAACTTAGTTGTTGAAACCCAGGCAACATTCTAGAAAATCTCCTCTGTACTCTCTCTATTTTGTTTACATCCTTCCTATAATTGGGCGACCAAAATTGTACACCATACTCCAGATTTGGTCTCACCAATGCCTTGTACAATTTTAACATTACATCCCAGCTTCTATACTCAATGCTCTGATTTATAAAGGCTAGCATACCAAAAGCTTTCTTTACCACCCTATCTATATGAGATTCCACCTTCAAGGAACTATGCACGGTTATTCCCAGATCCCTCTGTTCAACTGTATTCTTCAATTCCCTACCATTTACCATGTACTTCCTATTTTGATTTGTCCTGCCAAGGTGTAGCACCTCACATTTATCAGCATTAAACTCCATCTGCCATCTTTCAGCCCATTTTTCCAAATGGCCTAAATCACTCTGTAGACTTTGGAAATCCTCTTCATTATCCACAACACCCCCTATCTTGGTATCATCTGCATACTTACTAATCCAATTTACCACCCCTTCATCCAGATCATTGATGTACATGACAAACAACAAAGGACCCAACACAGATCCCTGAGGCACCCCACTAGTCACCTGCCTCCAACCCGACAAACAGCCATCCACCATTACCCTCTGGCTTCTGCCATTCAGCCACTGTTGAATCCATCTTGCTATTCCGGCATTTATACCCAACAGTTTAACCTTCTTAACCAACCTTCCATGAGCAACCTTGTCAAAGGCCTTACTAAAGTCCATATAGACAACATCCACTGCTTTACCCTCGTCAATTTCCCTAGTAACCTCTTCAAAGAATTCAAGAAGATTAGTCAAACATGACCTTCCTGGCACAAATCCATGTTGACTGTTCCTAATCAGACCCTGTTTATCCAGATGCTTATATATATTATCTCTAGGTATCTTTTCCATTAATTTCAGCACCACTGAAGTCAAACTAACAGGTCTATAATTGCTAGGTTTACTCTTAGAACCCTTTTTAAACAATGGAACAACATGCGCAGTACGCCAATCCTCGGGGACTATTCCCGTTTCTAATGACATTTGAAATATTTCTGTCATAGCCCCGGCTATTTCTACACTAACTTCCCACAATGTCTTAGGGAAAATCCTGTCAGGACCTGGAGACTTATCCACTTTTATATTTTTCAAAAGTATCTAGCATCTCTAGAGAAAAGGAATAGGTGGTGTTTCTGGTGAAGACCTGAAAAAGTTGGATTCTGCTCTGGTGGTCTGAGGCTGGCTCGGCATAAAACTGTTAAAACAAGAATATTTGGTGTGTTCTCATTTTCTTTATTTATTTTGATCTTGGAGTCTACATTAACTGGGGGTAACGAAGACAAAAAAAAGCAGATTACTAAGGCCACCCTTTGTGATACTATTTCGGAATTCCTCCTCTGTCAAGGATTTCCAAGCAACTCGAATAAATGTTTACACCACAGAAAAAGTGTACGTATGATTGTATGGCAAATCAAATTCCTCGTATGTTGCAAAACATACTTGGATAATAATGTATGATTATGATTTTGATCAGTGCAGGAATATTCGTGTCACTTCAGGGAGAGGTCGGGCAGGCATTGATTGAGCAGCAGAAGACTGGGAGTGATCCTGCAGAGGTGAATACAGTCAGGACAGGCATGGGCAGGGTGAATGTACATATTTGTTCCCATAGCAAGGGGTGAAGAAAATTACAGTTACAATTTAGTTTATTGTCACGTCTACTGAGGTAAAGTGAAAAGCTTTTGTTTCCTGCTATCCGGTCAGCGGAAATAATATACATGATTGCAATCGAGGCATTTACATTGTACACATACGTCCCTTCTTCTTAAGCCCTTTGCTCCTCTAGGGAGCATCGGCCATTTACAAATGTCCTCCACCTCACTCGGTTGTTAGCAGTTCCTGCGGCGACCTCTTTTCCTTTTGCCTTGGGGGTTCCATTTCACGGCTTCCCATATAACCATATAACCATATAACAATTACAGCACGGAAACAGGCCATCTCGGCCCTACAAGTCCGTGCCGAACAGCTTTTTTCCCTTAGTCCCACCTGCCTGCACTCATACCATAACCCTCCATTCCCTTCTCATCCATATGCCTATCCAAGTTATTTTTAAATGATACCAATGAACCTGCCGCCACCACTTCCACTGGAAGCTCATTCCACACAGCTACCACTCTCTGAGTAAAGAAGTTCCCCCTCATATTACCCCTAAACTTCTGTCCCTTAATTCTGAATTCCCGGGTGATGTTTGTGGCACGTTTCCTGAGGGTGTGTCCAATCCAACTCCATTTTCTCCTTCAAATTTGTAGGTCAATGGGCTCCTGGCTTGTTCTTTTCCACAAGTCTACATTGCTTACTTTGTCTCTCCACCACATGTTAAGTATTCTCCTAAGGCAGGTGTTCATGAATGTTTGCAGCCTGTTTGTAGTGTGTTTTGTTGTTTTCCATGTCTCTGATACATACAGCATCATCTGTTTCACATTTGAGTTAAAGATACATATGTTGGTGTTGATTAAGATGTGTTTTGTGCTCCAGATCTTTTTGAGCATGTTAAAAACCGCTCTAGTGTTATTTATTCTACGTTTATGTCTGCCACTGCCCCTCCGGTGATGTCCACAACACTGCCTAGGTATGTGAATGTTTCTACCTCCTCTAGAGCAGTGCTGTGCATAAGGATAGGGTTGCTGGTTTTGGCGTGGATCCGCATCACCTATGCCTTTTCTGTATTGGGTGTAAGACCAAGTTTTGTTGCAGCTTGTGAGAGTCTGGCCGTCTTCTCCGACATTTGTATCTGTGTGTGTGAAAGGAGAGCTATGTCGTCTGCAAAGTCAAGGCCATCCCACATTGCTGCTCCCACATTGTCACTGAATTCCATTTCCTTTCTCTTCGGTTGTTTCCATCATGATCCAGTCAATTTCCAGGAGGAACAGCAATGGTGACCATACACATCCCTGCTTGACGCCCGTCCTGACACTAAAGCTCTGAGAGAGTTGGCCTGCAGGCATAACTGTGCATGAGATTCCATCACACGAGTTCTTGATTAACTTTATAATCTTGGTGGGAATTCCATAGTGGTCCATTAGACGCCATAGCGTTCTGTCTAAGTTGCCAAATGCTTTCTTAAAGTCGATGAAGTTGATGTACATGGACGTGTCCCATTCAATATACTGTTGAATGACCGTGCGTAATGTTGCTATATGGTCTGTGCATGAGCGATCTTTGCTGCATCCTGCCTGCTGGTCCCGTAGCCTCTTGTCTAGAGCTTCCTGAAGACGGTTGCGAATGACGCGGTTGAGAATTTTACCGGGTACAGGAAGTAGGATGATCCGTCGGTCGTTGTCACATTTACTTATGTCACCTTTTATTGACAGTTTCACGATGTATCCCTCTGCCCATTCTGTGATACCCACATAAATGCATATACGTGATAACGAAACAACGTGTAGTGCAAAGTAAAGCCAGCAAAGTCCGTTCAGGGAAAGCCCCAGGGTCACCAATGAGGTAGATAGTAGCACAGGAGTGCACTCCGGTTTGTAGAAGGACGATTCAGGTGCCTGATAACAACTGGGAAGAAATGGTCCCTGTATCTGGATGTGTGCGTTTTCACACCTCTATACCTTTTGTCTGATGGGAGAAGGGAGAGGATTTAGGGCAGAGATTTAAGGGGAGAGGGGATAGATGTGATGAAACGTGAGGGGGCAACATTTTCACACCGAGGGCGGTGAGCTGCCAGAGAGAATGGCTGTCACGGGTATAATAATACAGTGATACCCATTGGTATAAATGTTGGACAGATACATGGATAGATTCTGCACCGATGAATACAGCTCCATCCAGGCTCTCATTACGGAAAGGGTTTGATGATATTTTCTTCCTTTTTGAACAATGAGAGACATTGACTTCGTCAGTTCATCCGATCAGGTTTATTTGGTTTGACATTGGACCAGCGGGTGGCGCCGCAAAGGCCTGTCTTAGGCTTTTCCTTCTTTGTTGATTTTTTGTATGTGTTCGCTTTGTTTTATGTTGGGGGTGTGGGGGAGATTGAGCGAATTTTTTTTTAAATTTACCTCGATGGAGATGCGATTTCTTTTCCGTATCGTATCTCCGTCCGCACTGCGGCTTCAATCGAGCAGTCGGCGGTCATTTGGTTTCTGATCGACTTCGGGAGCTCCAACCGCGGGATCCTGCAGGACCTAACATCGTGGAGCTAGTGGTCCCTGCTCGACCACCCCGGTCGCGTGGGGCTGCGATCACCGCTACGCGGGAACTTCGATCGCTGACTGCGGTAGCTTCGTCTGCGGATGGTTCGGCTGCCCCTATCGCGGGAGCATAAAGAGGGAAGAAGGTTAGACTTCATATAACCATATAACCATATAACAATTACAGCACGGAAACAGGCCATCTCGGCCCTACAAGTCCATGCCGAACAAATGTTTTTCCCCTTAGTCCCACCTGCCTGCACTCGTACCATAACCCTCCATTCCCTTCTCATCCATATGCCTATCCAATTTATTTTTAAATGATACCAATGAACCTGCCTCCACCACTTCCACTGGGAGCTCATTCCACACCGCCACCACTCTCTGCGTAAAGAAGTTCCCCCTCATATTACCCCTAAACTTCTGTCCCTTAATTCTGAAGTCATGTCCTCTTGTTTGAATCTTCCCTACTCTCAAAGGGAAAAGCTTGTCCACATCAACTCTGTCTATCCCTCTCATCATTTTAAAGACCTCTATCAGGTCCCCCCTTAACCTTCTGCGCTCCAGAGAATAAAGACCTAACTTGTTCAACCTATCTCTGTAACTTAGTTGTTGAAACCCAGGCAACTTCATTGCCTTCCACAACAGTGAGGAATGTGGGAATCCGCGTTGGTAGATGTTTATGTTCCTTTTACGTAGTTCTGTGTCTTTTTGTTTTTTTCTAGTATGGTTGTACGGTAAATCTAGTTTCAATATATCTTAATTGGTACACGTGATAATAAAATACATTTGAAACGTTGGAAACCCTTGAAACATAAGTGTGATCACCTCTCTGCACTCTCCCATTGCCCATCGTTGTTGAATGTAAGCCAATGTGACCAAATGGTAAATGTACAATATTGGGCCATTAGGTCTATTGCGCCTGCTCCGCCATTCGATAATGACCGATCTATTTAGCCTTCTCAACCCCATGCTACTGCCTTCTCGCCCGAACTAATGAAGAACCGGTTCATCTTCGCTTTCAAAATACCCAATGACATGACCTCCACCACCATAAATTGCACAGATACACCACATTCTGGCTAAATGCTCTCCTCATCTCCATTTTCAATTACGCCACTTTTTTTCTGAGATTGAGCCCTCTTGTCCGAGACTTTCCCAATACTGAAAACGTCCCCTCTCCAGACACTCCATCCCGGCCATTGATTATGCGGTAGGTTTCAATTAGGTCCCCACCCATCCTTCTAATCCCCAGGGCCATCAAAAGCTCCTTGCACGGTAACTTAATCACCACTGGGTCCAAAGCCAGCGCATCCTTGGTCAGATATGGCCCACAACTGTCCACCATATTCCAAGTGGATGGAATGAACAAATGACTGGTGGGAAAAAGTTGGGCCAGTGGGCCAAAGGACAGGTATCCACGTTGTATCTTTCAATCGATTAATGGGTTCCTACTCTCCATGAAGACATGTGTATATATGGGGTGACGTAGGTTTGTAATCAGGCTTGTCATGGGATCATGCACTCTGTGTAAAATCCCAGATTGAACCAGAATTCGACTACCGTCGATTCATAAAAATGTCCCCAAAATATCAGTGGAGACGAGTGACATTGTATTGGGAGCAGGTACATAAAAATGCTGGCGAAACTCAGCGGGTGCAGCAGCATCTATGGGAGCAGTTTGTGTTGTATTGGGAGCAGTTGTATTGAGAGTTGGAGTCGTCCACATTTCGTGGATCAATTAGTTTATCCGTGGACAAGGAGATGGAACAGCTATCGTTTAACGTGGTTGGAGATATAAGGTTTTTGATACATTGGATGCCACAATCATGGAAGCACTTTCACTGTACTTAACTGGACTGAAAGTAACTCTACGAATTGTTTCCCCGCTGTCGAGGAGAAATAATGTTTCTTTAAAAACAGGCAGGTGGAAGGTGGTTTGAGGAATCTGGGAGACGCGAGAGACGCGAGCCGCAAGGCGTCGGGAATGAGTGAGCGCTCGGGGTGATCAAGGGAAAATGAACCGGGGAGTTAACCATATAATAACCATATAACAATTACAGCACGGAAACGGGCCATCTCGACCCTTCTAGTCCGTGCCGAACACATAATCTCCCCAAGTCCCATATACCCGCGCTCAGACCATAACCCTCCATTCCCTTCCCATCCATATAACTATCCAATTTATTTTTAAATGATAAAAACGAACCTGCCTCCACCACCTTCACTGGAAGCTCATTCCACACAGCTACCACTCTCTGAGTAAAGAAGTTCCCCCTCATGTTACCCCTAAACTTCAGTCCCTTAATTCTCATGTCATGTCCTCTTGTTTGAATCTTCCCTACTCTCAGTGGGAAAAGCTTTTCCACGTCAACTCAGACATTGGATAATGAGTTCAGATGTGAACGGTGCGTGGAAAATCTGCCCCCCCCCCCCCCCCCCACGCGGAGGTGAGGTTGGAGAGCGACGTGGTCACTATACAGGAATGAGGAACCCTCTGCTCCAGAAACGGAGCAGACACTGCGTAAACAGCAGCAACGGGGACTCGCCAGCGCATCCAACCTCTTCATTCCCCGAGGCGAGAAGCAGCACTGAGCGATTTTTCCCGTTAAGGAGTTACATTTCAGGTTTATTTCTTCACACAGAGTTTAATTAGAGTATGCATCAGATCAAAGGGAAATTGAATCAGGTTCACCATCTCAGCTCTGAACTTGGTCTGCGCCACCGCGTAAATCACCGTGTTGGTGCAGGAGCTCAAAGACTGCAACATGTTTCCCGTCATGCGAATGACTGTGAGGTTGTCAGTGATGTATTTCAGGTAGGAAGTAGTAGCGGCGATACTGATGCAGATTTTATGCACCACATTCACCGCCCACAACAGGATGAAGCTGCCCGAGATGGCGAGCAGTAAAACGATGGATTTCCTTCGGTTCTCTATCTCGGGGTCACTGTGACTCTCGCCCTTCCCGCTGCCCCGGAGTTCCCTCCTGACTCTGCTGGCCCGGGTGATGTGTCTGATGGTCAGAGCGTTGAGCAGCGCGATCAGCACAAACGGAACCAACGGGGTCAATGCTACCCGCAGCCAGTAATAAGCCACCCAGAGAGGCGATGTGTAGAAGGTAGATTTTTTAACACAGAACATTGGTATATTGTCAATTACTTTTGCCGGTTCAAATATAAAGCAAAAACCAACGTTCAGTGCAAGGCTGATCACACACACTGACGTTATAATCACAGTCGCGGTTTTCTCGGTGCAGTATTTCGCTTTAAGATTCTGGAAACAAATAGCGATAAACCTATCGAAGGTGAAGAGAACAGTAAACCAGACAGAACAGTCAATGGCCACCACACCCAGGTAGAAGATGATGCTGCAGACTGGAGTAATGTCCAGGAGTGACCCTGGGAAGTACACGGGCTTAATGAATTCGAGAGTGACGTTGACGACCAGGACCATGAGGTCGGCGAGTGCCATGGACAACAGGTAGCGGCTGATGCATTTGGAGAGTCCGCACCTTCCCCGGAACACAATAGCGACCGTCAGTAAATTTGCTGCAAGGAAGAAATGGGAAAGTGGGAAACATGGTGATCAGAACAAGGGGCTGGGACAGGCGTGGAAGAAAGTGTTTTGTAGTGTTGGTCTACAATTGGTGTAATATTCAGTAGAGTGAAGCGTTTGAGTAATCGTGTGATGTAGACATTATAAAGAGGTCGATATACACTCGCTGTGGTTGGGTAGTCAGTCTACGGACTTGGATATCACGATAAGAATATCCAGCTCAATGTTCTCTATATTGTTTACCATTGACTGTCATGGAAAATGCGGGAGACTGGGAGCGGGCGGCGCATTTCCCGCTGTAGCCCATTCCCTTACTGATCAGAAAGCAAGACCCAGTGAGCGTGGGACCAGCGAGCTCAACCATATAATAACCATATAACCATATAACAATTACAGCACGGAAGCAGGCCATCTCGGCCCTTCTAGTCCGTGCCGAACACATAATCTCCCCTAGTCCCATATACCTGCGCTCAGACCATAACCCTCCATTCCCTTCCCATCCATATAACTATCCAATTTATTTTTAAATGATAAAAACGAACCTGCCTCCACCACCTTCACTGGAAGCTCATTCCACACAGCTACCACTCTCTGAGTAAAGAAGTTCCCCCTCATGTTACCCCTAAACTTCAGTCCCTTAATTCTCATGTCATGTCCCCTTGCTTGAATCTTCCCTACTCTCAGTGGGAAAAGCTTTTCCACGTCAACTCTGTCTATCCCTCTCATCATTTTAAAAACCTCTATCAAGTCCCCCCTTAACCTTCTGCGCTCCAAAGAATAAAGCCACTTACAGTTGTTTTTTAACCTCCCGTTCTCGTTTTCTTACTCTGACCCATGATGGGGACCCCTCTCGCCTCAGCTCAGCTACTCATAGTCACTGAGACAGTTAAAAAACCTTGTGAAAACAAATAAACCGCGAATGAACAAGAAGGTGAAATCTCAAAAGACGAAGACACATTGACAAGCGATAACAGAACTCACCTGGAACCCCGAACGCCACGAGAACAGGGAAGAAAACGTAATTTGTACAAGGATTGGTCTACTCATCTCTCTCTCCCAGAGACTCGATGCTGCTGGAGGCGGTGCTCAGATCCACAGTCAGATCAAGCAACGTGAATCCAATCCTATATTTGTACCCGAGGTAAATCTCCAGTGATCCAATTAGTTTGTCGAATGACTAACATTAGTTATGGAACTTTAAACAAACAGATGAGGCAATTGTGGTTAATGTAATTAAACTTCTCTCAGACTCTCCGCTAACTTTAAACTGTGAGTTCTCTTTTTTCCATCTCTTTTGTGTTGCTGTGTTGTTTCGCACATGGAATCGAATGGGGATGTCAAAATAACGCGTTGATTTCAGTAACCATTCCCCCTACATTCATCAGACACACAGCGGTTCTTACAGGTTGTTGTTGTTGTTCTTGTCCATGTTTTTCCAGGCTGGGTTTAATGTACTAGTATTTTATGGGTCACGCAATCTCACGCGTTCCCTCTCCCACTTGTATACCTTCACCCACTTCACAACGCCGTGTTGCTTGCTGAATACTGGCAAATTATAGTTCGATTCTGGTGTGTGTGAAGGCACAGCAGATGTCGGGTCACATCGGAGATAGACAGACAGTGCTGGAGTAACGCGGCGGGTCAGGCAGCATTTCTAGAGAAAAGGAATAGGTGGTGTTTCTGGTTAAGATCTGAAAAAGTTGGATTCTGCTCTGGTGGGCCGAGACTGGCTCGGCATAAAACTGAAAACAAAAATATTTGGTGTGTTCTCATTTTCTTTATAGAAACATAGAAATTAGGTGCAGGAGTAGGCCATTCGGCCCTTCGAGCCTGCACCGCCATTCAATATGATCATGGCTGATCATTTGTTTATTTTGATCTTGGAGTCAACATTAACTGGGGGTAACGAAGACAAAAAAAAAGCAGATTACTAAGGCCACCCTTTGTGATACTAATTCGGAATTCCTCCTCTGTCAAGGATTTCCAAGCACCTCGAATAAATCTTTACACCACAGAAAAAGTGTACGTATGATTGTATGGCAAATCAAATTCCTCGTATGTTGCAAAACATACTTGGCTAATAATGTATGATTATGATTTTGATCAGTGCAGGAATATTCGTGTCACTTTAGGGAGAGGTCGATCAGGCATTGATTGAGCAGCAGAAGACTGGGAGTGATCCTGCAGAGGTGAATAAAGTCAGGACAGGCATGGGCAGGGTGAATGTGCATATTTGTTCCCATAGCAAGGGGTGAAGAAAATTACAGTTACAATTTAGTTTATTGTCACGTCTACTGAGGTAAAGTGAAAAGCTTTTGTTTCGTGCTATCCGGTCAGCGGAAATAATATACATGATTGCAATCGAGGCATTTACATTGTACACATACGTCCCTTCTTCTTAAGCCCTTTGCTCCTCTCGGGAGCATCGGCCATTTACAAATGTCCTCCACCTCACTCGGTTGTTAGCAGTTCCTGCGGAGACCTCTTTTCCTTTTGCCTTGGGGGTTCCATTTCACGGCTTCCCATATAACCATATAACCATATAACAATTACAGCACGGAAACAGGCCATCTCGGCCCTACAAGTCCGTGCCGAACAGCTTTTTTTCCCCTTAGTCCCACCTGCCTGCACTCATACCATAACCCTCCATTCCCTTCTCATCCATATGCCTATCCAATTTATTTTTAAATGATACCAACGAACCTGCCTCCACCACTTCCACTGGGAGCTCATTCCACACCGCCACCACTCTCTGAGTAAAGAAGTCCCCCCTCATGTTACCCCTAAACTTCTGTCCCTTAATTCTGAATTCCCGGGTGATGTTTGTGGCACGTTTCCTGAGGGTGTGTCCAATCCAACTCCATTTTCTCCTTCAAATTTGTAGGTCAATGGGCTCCTGGCTTGTTCTTTTCCACAGGTCCACATTGCTTACTTTGTCTCTCCACCACATGTTAAGTATTCTCCTAAGGCAGGTGTTCATGAATGTTTGCAGCCTGTTTGTAGTGTGTTTTGTTGTTTTCCATGTCTCTGATACATACAGCATCATCTGTTTCACATTTGAGTTAAAGATACATATGTTGGTGTTGATTAAGATGTGTTTTGAGCTCCAGATCTTCTTGAGCATGTTAAAAACCGCTCTGGTGTTATTTATTCTACTTTTTATGTCTGCCACTGCCCCTCCGGTGATGTCCACAACACTGCCTAGGTATGTGAATGTTTCTACTTCCTCTAGAGCAGTGCTGTGCATAAGGATAGGTTTGCTGGTTTTGGCGTGGATCCTCATCACCTATGCCTTTTCTGTATTGGGTGTAAGACCAAGTTTTGTTGCAGCTTGTGAGAGTCTGGCCGTCTTCTCTGACATTTGTATCTGTGTGTGTGAAAGGAGAGCTATGTCGTCTGCAAAGTCAAGACCATCCCACATTGCTGCTCCCACATTGTCACTGAATTCCATTTCCTTTCTCTTCGGTTGTTTCCATCATGATCCAGTCAATTGCCAGGAGGAACAGGAATGGTGACCATAGACATCCCTGCTTGCCGCCCGTCCTGACACTACAGCTCTAAGAGAGCTGGCCTGCAGGCATAACTGTGCATGAGATTCCATCACACGAGTTCTTGATTAACTTTAGAATCTTGGTGGGAATTCCATAGTGGTCCATTAGGCGCCATAGTGTTCTCTCTAAGTTGCCAAATGCTTTCTTAAAGTCGATGAAGTTGATGTACATGGACGTGTCCCATTCAATATACTGTTGAATGACGGTGCGTAATGTTGCTATATGGTCTGTGCATGGGCGATCTTTGCTGCATCCTGCCTGCTGGTCCCGTAGCCTCTTGTCTAGAGCTTCCTGAAGACGGTTGCGGATGACGCGGTTGAGAATTTTACCGGGTACAGGAAGTAGGAGGATCCGTCGGCAGTTGTCACATTTACTTATGTCACCTTTTATTGACAGTTTCACGATGTATCCCTCTGCCCATTCTGTGACACCCACATAAATGCATATACGTGATAACGAAATAACGTGTAGTGCAAAGTAAAGCCAGCAAAGTCCGTTCAGGGAAAGCCCCAGGGTCACCAATGAGGTAGATAGTAGCACAGGAGTGCACTCCGGTTGTATTGTATTGTATTGTATTGTATATCTTTATTGTCATTTCCTGAGTATTCGCATACCCAGAGGAAACAAAAAAACGTTGCTCAACCAGTGTCCATTCAGTGTGCATGAAAAAATAAATAGAAATAAAAATACATGTATCATGAACAAATTTAACACTCTACTAAACATTCATCAGCCGTTCCGACCGGCAGCGGCACAACAGTGGCTCTGCTGCAGTGTGGGGGTTTGTGCGCGATACTTGGCAGGGGGCAAAGTCCATTTAGCAGTCTTATAGCCTGTGGGAAGAAGCTGAGGAGCATCCTGCTGGTTTTGCAGCTAATGCTCCTGTACCTCTTCCCAGATGGGAGGATGGAGAAAATGTCATGCGATGGGTGGTAAGGGTCTTTGATGATGGAGATGGCTCTGTTGATACATCTCTTCCTGTATATGTCCAGCAGGAAGGGGAGTGGAGCACCAATAATCCTGCTTGCGGTCTTCACTATCCTGTCTAGTTGGTGCCGTTCGTACGCCTTGCAGCTCCCGAACCAGGAAGTGATGCCGTAGGTCAATGTGCTCTCGACAGTCCCCCTATAAAAAGTCCGTAGGTGTGTAGTGGGGAGGCCTGCTTTACGTAGTCTTCGGAGAGGGTGAAGTCGCTGCTGGGCTCTCTTGACCAGAGCTGTGGTGTTGGCCGTGGACGTCAGGTCATCAGACAGATGTAGTCCTAGGAACTTCATGCTGCTGACCCTTTCCACATCAGCTCCGTCGATGTGCAGAGGTGTATGGTGTTGTTTCCCCACTCTCCTGAAGTCAACCACCATCTCCTTAGTTTTTCCCACGTTAAGAATGAGGTTGTGGGATTTGCACCAACCTGTGAGCAGCTCCACCTCCCTAGAAGGACGATTCAGGTGCCTGATAACAACTGGGAAGAAATGGTCCCAGTATCTGGATGTGTGCGTTTTCACACCTCTATACCTTTTGTCTGATGGGAGAAGGGAGAGGATTTAGGGCAGAGATTTAAGGGGAGAGGGGATAGATGTGACGAAACGTGAGGGGGCAACATTTTCACACCGAGGGCGGTGAACTGCCAGAGAGAATGGCTGTCACGGGTATAATAATACAGTGATACCCATTGGGTTGACAGGTATAAATGTTGGACAGATACATGGATAGATTCTGCACCGATGAATACAGCTTCATCCAGGCTCTCATTACGGAAAGGGTTTGATGATATTTTCTTCCTTTTTGAACAATGAGAGACATTGACTTCGTCAGTTCATCCGATCAGGTTTATTTGGTTTAGAATAGAATAGAATAGAATAACCTTTAATAATCCTTTACAGGAAATTACAGTGCCACAACAGCTTCAAGACAGACATAACACCACACATTTCAACAGATATCTTCAATACATAATAAGTTAAAATTTTTGTGCATTATAAAACCTTATAGCAGCTGGTATACAAGACTTCCTATGTCTCTCCGTTTTGCACATTGGTGCAATCAGTCTCTGACTGAAGATGCTGCACTTGATCACCTTCAGGGCGTGGAGTGGGTGAGTGGGGTTGGTCATTATTGAGCCTAGTTTTTTCAGAGTTCTGGCCTCTGCCACCTGCTTGACCGTTAGTTGCTCTGCCCCAACCACTGAGCCGGCCTTCCTGATCAGCTTATCCAGTCTGTTTTTGTCCGCTATTCGGGCGCCTTCTCCCCAACAGGCCACAGCAAAAAACAGAGCACTGGCCACCACTGAATGGTAGACACTGCACAGTAGGGGTTGGCAGATATTAAATGACTTTAGCCTCCTTAAAAAATACAGTCTACTTTGTCCCTTCCTGTACACCGCCTCCATATGACTCTTCCAGTCCAGCTCACTGTCAAGCTGCACACCAAGGTACCTGTGGTTGGTGACCACCTCCACCTCAGTGCCCCTGATGGTGATTGGTGTTGGTTGAATCCTCCTCCTCCCCCTCCTGAAATCCACAACTATCTCCTTCGTTTTTTTGGTGTTGAGATGGAGATTATTGTGTGCACTCCACTCCACAAAGTTGTTAATTGTGTCTCTATACTCCTCCTCATTGCCCCCTTTGATGAGGCCTACAACAGCTGTGTCATCTGAAAATTTCTGCAAAAAGCAGCTGTTGGTGTTATATTGACAATCCGCTGTGTAGATGGTAAACAGGAATGGAGCCAGCACAGTTCCTTGTGGAGCCCCTGTGCTGCTCATGATGGTGCTTGAGACATTGTTCTGTAGGCGCACATACTGTGGTCTGAGGAAAAGGTAATCCAAACACCACAGTACCATTAATGGATCCACCTTCATCTTCTCCATCTTCTCCCCTAGCAGTCGAGGCTGAATTGTGTTAAAAGCGCTAGAGAAGTCAAAGAATGTAATTCTTACAGATGCATCAGGGATGTCCAGATGTGTGTACGCCCTCTGCAGCATGTAAATAAGGGCATCATCGACACTGATGTTGGGCTGATATGCAAACTGTAAAGGATCCATTTGAGTTGACACACTAGTCCTGAGGTAGGAGAGGACAAGTCTCTCAAATGTCTTCATAATATGTGAAGTGAGCGCTACTGGTCTGTAGTCATTGTGGTGAGTGGGATAGGTCTTCTTTGGGACAGGTACCAGGCAAGATGTTTTCCACAGCCTTGGGACCTTCTGTAGACGCAAGCTCAGGTTGAACAGGTGTGTTAGGATACCACACAGCTCTGAGGAGCAAGTCTTCAGTAGCCTTGGGCTGATGTCATCGGGCCCCACTGTTTTCCCTGGCTTCAGTCTGTCCAGCATCATCTTGACCTGAGCAGTATGAAGAGTCATAGGTGGGGCTGGTGGTGTAGTAGTAGGTGGGAAGGGGGGACCCCGTGCAGATGACATCTCAGGAGTATTGGAGAGAGGGAGGGGAGATGGTGAGGAAGCATCAACGGTCAGCAGACCAGGTGGGGGAGGCTGAGATTGTGTTGGGCAGTCAAATCTGTTGAAAAATCTGTTCAGATCATCAGCCAGACTCTGTTCACCATCAGGCAGTGTACCGCCCTTCTGCTTCATACCCGTGATCTTTTTCATTCCAGCCCATACCTGCTTCACCCCATCTTGCTGCAGCTGTCGTTCCAGTTTGAGCCTATATGCTTCTTTCCCCTCCTTAATCCTCACCTTCAGTTCCCTTTGAATTTCTTTGATTTTATTCCTGTCACCCACCCTGAAAGCCTTTTTCTTCTCATTTAGTAAGGCCTTCAGGCTGCTGGTAATCCATGGTTTGTTATTGGGGTAGCAACGAATTACCCTGGATGGCATGATGTCATCATAACAGAAATTGATGTAATGGGTAATGCATTCTGTTAGGCCGTCAATGTATTCCCCATACTCCTCACAGAACACATCCCAATCTGTTGTCTCAAAACAGCACCTTAGGGCTTCATCAGCCTCAGGATACCAGTCTCTTGATGTTCTGGTGGTGACAGGCAGCCTCTTGGCAGCTGGGGTGTAGGAGGGAGAGAGATGTAGCATGTTGTGGTCTGATCGACCAAGAGGGGCCAGTGCAGTACATTTGTATGCATTTTTCACATTTGCATACAAGAGATCCAGCGTTTTATCACTTCTAGTTGTACAGTCAATAAACTGTTTAAAAGTGGGCAAAAAAAGTGGGCTGGTTTGACATTGGACCAGCGGGTGGCGCCGCAAAGGCCTGTCTTAGGCTTTTCCTTCTTTGTTGATTTTCTGTATGTGTTCGCTTTGTTTTATGTTGGGGGTGTGGGGGAGATTGAGGGAATTTTTTTTTTAATTTACCTCGACGGAGATGCGATTTTTTTCCGTATCGTATCTCCGTCCGCACTGCGGCTTAAATCGAGCAGTCGGCGGTCATTTGGTTTCTGATCGACTTCGGGAGCTCCAACCGCGGGATCCTGCAGGACCTAACATCGTGGAGCTAGTGGTCCCTGCTCGACCGCCCCGATCGCGTGGGGCTGCGATCACCCCTACACGGGAGTTTCGATCGCTGGCTGCGGTAGCTTCGTCTGCGGATGGTTCGACTGCCCCTATCGCGGGAGCATAAAGAGGGAAGAAGGTTAGACTTCATATAACCATATAACCATATAACCATTACAGCACGGAAACAGGCCATCTCGGCCCTACAAGTCCATGAAAAACAAATGTTTTTCCCCTTAGTCCCACCTGCCTGCACTCGTACCATAACGCTCCATTCCCTTCTCATCCATATGCCTATCCAATTTATTTTTAAATGATACCAATGAACCTGCCTCCACCACTTCCACTGGGAGCTCATTCCACACCGCCACCACTCTCTGCGTAAAGAAGTTCCCCCTCATATTACCCCTAAACTTCTGTCCCTTAATTCTGAAGTCATGTCCTCTTGTTTGAATCTTCCCTATTCTCAAAGGGAAAAGCTTGTCCACATCAACTCTGTCTATCCCTCTCATCATTTTAAAGACCTCTATCAGGTCCCCCCTTAACCTTCTGCGCTCCAGAGAATAAAGACCTAACTTATTCAACCTATCTCTGTAACTTAGTTGTTGAAACCCAGGCAACTTCATTGCCTTCCACAACAGTGAGGAATGTGGGAATCCGTTTTGGTAGATGTTTATGTTCACTTTTATGTAGTTCTGTGTCTTTTTGTTTTTTCTAGTATGGTTGTACGGTAAATCTAGTTTCAATATATCTTAATTGGTACACGTGATAATAAAAGACCTTTGAAACGTTGGAAACCCTTGAAACATAAGTGTGATCACCTCTCTGCACTCTCCCATTGCCCATCGTTGTTGAATGTAAGCCAACGTGACCAAATAGTAAATGTACAGTATTGGGCCGTTAGGTCTATTGCGCCTGCTCCGCCATTCGATAATGGCTGATTTATTTAGCCCTCTCAACCCCATGCTCCTGCCTTCTCGCCCGAACTAATGAAGAACCGGTTCATCTTCGCTTTCAAAATACCCAATGACATGACCTCCACCACCCTCTGTTGCAATAAATTGCACAGATACACCACATTCTGGCTAAATATTCTCCTCATCTCCATTTTCAATGGCGACACTTTTTTTCTGAGATTGAGCCCTCTCGTCCGAGACTTTCCTAACACTGTAAACGTCCCCTCGCCAGACACTCCATCCCGGCCATTGATTATTCGGTAGGTTTCAATTAGATCCCCATCCATCCTTCTAATCCCCAGGGCCATCAAAAGCTCCTTGCACGGTAACTTAATCACCACTGGGTGCAAAGCCAGCGCATCCTTGGTCAGATATGGCCCACAACTGTCCACCGTATTCCAAGTGGATGGAATGAACAAATGACTGGTGGGAAAAAGTTGGGCCAGTGGGCCAAAGGACAGGTATCCACGTTGTATCTTTCAATCGATTAATGGGTTCCTACTCTCCATGAAGACATGTGTATATATGTGGTGACGTAGGTTTGTAATCAGGCTTGCCATGGGATCATGCACTCTGTGTAAAATCCCAGATTGAACCAGAATTCGACTACCGTCGATTCATAAAAATGTCCCCAAAATATCAGTGGAGACGAGTGACATTGTATTGGGAGCAGGTACATAAAAATGCTGGCGAAACTCAGCGGGTGCAGCAGCATCTATGGGAGCAGTTTGTGTTGTATTGGGAGCTGTTGTATTGAGAGTTGGAGTCGTCCACATTTCGTGGATCGGTTTGTTTATCCGTGGACAAGGAGATGGAACAGCTATCGTTGAACGTGGTTGGAGATATAAGGTTTTTGATACATTGGATGCCACAATCATGGAAGCACTTTCACTGTACTTAACTGGACTGAAAGTAACTCTACGAATTGTTTCCCCGCTGTCGAGGAGAAATAATGTTTCTTTAAAAACAGGCTGGTGGAAGGTGGTTTGGGGAATCTGGGAGACGCGAGAGACGCGAGCCGCAAGGCGTCGGGAATGATTGAGCGCTCGGGGTGATCAAGGGAAAATGAACCGGGGAGTTAACCATATAATAACCATATAACAATTACAGCACGGAAACGGGCCATCTCGACCCTTCTAGTCCGTGCCGAACACATATTCTCCCCTAGTCCCATATACCTGCGCTCAGACCATAACCCTCTATTCCCTTCCCATCCATATAACTATCCAATTTATTTTTAAATGATAAAAACGAACCTGCCTCCACCACCTTCACTGGAAGCTCATTCCACACAGCTACCACTCTCTGAGTAAAGAAGTTCCCCCTCATGTTACCCCTAAACTTCAGTACCTTAATTCTCAAGTCATGTCCCCTTGTTTGAATCTTCCCTACTCTCAGTGGGAAAAGCTTTTCCACGTCAACTCAGACATTGGATAATGAGTTCAGATGTGAACGGTGCGTCGAAAATGTGTCCCCCCCCCCCCCCCCCCCCACCCCCCACGCGGAGGTGAGGTTGGAGAGCGACGTGGTCACTATGCAGGAATGAGGAACCCTCTGCTCCAGAAACGGAGCAGACACTGCGTAAACAGCAGCAACGGGGACTCGCCAGTGCCTCCAACCTCTTCATTCCCCGAGGCGAGAAGCAGCACTGAGCGATTTTTCCCGTTAAGGAGTTACATTTCAGGTTTATTTCTTCACACAGAGTTTAATTAGAGTATGCATCAGCTCAAAGGGAAATTGAATCAGGTTCACCATCTCAGCTCTGAACTTGGTCTGCGCCACCGCATAAATCACCGTGTTGGTGCAGGAGCTCAAAGATTGCAACATGTTTCCCGTCATGCGAATGACTGTGAGGGTGTCGGTGATGTGACTCAGGTAGGAAGTAGTAGCGGCGATACTGATGCAGGTTTTATGCACCACATTCACGGCCCACAGCAGGATGAAGCTGCCCGAGATGGCGAGCAGTAAAACGATGGATTTCCTTCGGTTCTCTATCTCGGGGTCACTGTGACTCTCGCCCTTCCCGCTGCCCCGGAGTTCCCTCCTGACTCTGCTGGCCCGGGTGATGTGTCTGATGGTCAGAGCGTTGAGCAGCGCGATCAGCACAAACGGAACCAACGGGGTCAATGCTACCCGCAGCCAGTAATAAGCCGCCCAGAGAGGCGATGTGTAGAAGGTGGATTTTTTAACACAGAACATTGGTATATTGTCAATTACTTTTGCCGGTTCAAATATGAAGCAAAAACCAACGTTCAGTGCAAGGCTGATCACACACACTGATGTTATGATCACAGTCGCGGTTTTCTCGGTACAATATTTCACTTTAAGATTCTGGAAACAAATAGCGATAAACCTATCGAAGGTGAAGAGGACAGTAAACGAGACAGAACAGTCAATGGCCACCACACCCAGGTAGAAGATGATGCTGCAGACTGGAGTAATGTCCAGGAGTGACCCTGGGAAGTACACGGGCTTAATGAATTCGAGAGTGACGTTAACGACCAGGACCATGAGGTCGGCGAGTGCCATGGACAACAGGTAGCGGCTGATGCATTTGGAGAGTCCGCACCTTCCCCGGAACACAATAGTGACCGTCAGTAAATTTGCTGCAAGGAAGAAATGGAAAAGTGGGAAACATGGTGATCAGAACAAGGGGCTGGGACAGGCGAGGAAGAAAGTGTTTTGTAGTGTTGGTTTACAATTGGTGTAATATTCAGTAGAGTGAAGCGTTTGAGTAATCATGTGTTGTAGACATTATAAAGAGGTCGATATACACTCGCTGGGGTTGGGTAGTCAGTCTACGGACTTGGATATCACGATAAGAATATCCAGCTCAATGTTCTCTATATTGTTTACCATTGACTGTCATGGAAAATGCGGGAGACTGGGAGCGGGCGGCGCATTTCCCGATGAAGCCCGTTCCCTTACTGATCAGAAAGCAAGACCCAGTGAGCGTGGGACCAGCGAGCTCAACCATATAATAACCATATAACCATATAACAATTACAGCACGGAAGCAGGCCATCTCGGCCCTTCTAGTCCGTGCCGAACACATAATCTCCCCTAGTCCCATATACCTGCGCTCAGACCGTAACCCTCCATTCCCTTCCCATCCATATAACTATCCAATTTATTTTTAAATGATAAAAACGAACCTGCCTCCACCACTTTCACTGGAAGCTCATTCCACACAGCTACCACTCTCTGAGTAAAGAAGTTCCCCCTCATGTTACCCCTAAACTTCAGTCCCTTAATTCTCATGTCATGTCCCCTTGTTTGAATCTTCCCTACTCTCAGTGGGAAAAGCTTTTCCACGTCAACTCTGTCTATCCCTCTCATCATTTTAAAAACCTCTATCAAGTCCCCCCTTAACCTTCTGCGCTCCAAAGGATAAAACCACTTACAGTTGGTTTTTAACCTCCCGTTCTCGTTTTCTTACTCTGACCCATGATTGGGACCCCTCTCGCCTCAGCTCAGCTACTCATAGTCACTGAGACAGTTAAAAAACCTTGTGAAAACAAACAAACCGCGAATGAACAAGAGGGTGAAATCTCAAAAGACGAAGTCACATTGACAAGCGATAACAGGACTCACCTGGAACCCCGAACGCCACGAGAACAGGGAAGAAAACGGCCGTAATTTGTACAAGGATTGGTCTACTCATCTCTCTCTCCCAGAGACTCGATGCTGCTGGAGGCGGTGCTCAGATCCACAGTCAGATCAAGCAACGTGAATCCAGTCCTATATTTGTACCCGACGTAAATCTCCAGTGATTCAATTAGTTTGTCCAATGACTAACATTAGTCATGGAACTTTAAACAAACAGATGAGGCAATTGTTGTTAATGTAATGAAACCTTACATTCATCTCTCAGACTCTCCACTAACTTTAAACAGTGAGTTCTCTTGTTCCATCTCTTTTGTGTTACTGAGTTGGCCGCACATGGAATCGAATGGGGATTTCAGTAACCATTCCCATTACATTCATCAGCCACACAGCGGTTCTTACAGGTTGTTGTTCTTGTCCATGTTTTTCAGGCTGGGTTTAATGTACCAGTGTTTTATGGGTCAGACAATCTCACACGTTCCCTCTTCCACTTGTGTACCTTCACCCACTTCACAAGGCCGTGTTCCTTGCTGAATACTGGCAAACTATAGTTCGATTCTGGTGTGTGTGAAGGCACAGCAGATGTCGGGTCACATCGGAGATAGACAGACAGTGCTGGAGTAACTCGGCGGGTCAGGCAGCATATAACCATATAACCATATAACAATTACAACACGGAAACAGGCCATCTCGGCCCTACACGTCCGTGCCGAACAACTTTTTTCCCTTAGTCCCACCTGCCTGCACTCATACCATAACCCTCCATTCCCTTCTCATCCATATGCCTATCAAAGTTATTTTTAAATGATACCATTGAACCTGCCGACACCACTTCCACTGGAAGCTCATTCCACACCGCTAACACTCTCTGAGTAAAGAAGTTCCCCCTCATGTTACCCCTAAACTTCTGTCCCTTAATTCTGAAGTCATGTCCTCTTGTTTGAATCTTCCATATTCTCAAAGGGAAAAGCTTGTCCACATCAACTCTGTCTATCCATCTCATCATGTTAAAGACCTCTATCAAGTCCCCGCTTAACCTTCTGTGCTCCAGAGAATAAAGACCTAACTTGTTCAACCTATCTCTGTAACTTAGTTGTTGAAACCCAGGCAACATTCTAGTAAATCTCCTCTGTACTCTCTCTATTTTGTTGACATCCTTCCTATAATTGGGCGACCAAAATTGTACACCATACTCCAGATTTTGTCTCACCAATGCCTTGTACAATTTTAACATTACATCCCAGCTTCTATACTCAATGCTCTGATTTATAAAGGCTAGCATACCAAAAGCTTTCTTTACCACCCTATCTATATGAGATTCCACCTTCAAGGAACTATGCACGGTTATACCCAGATCCCTCTGTTCAACTGTATTCTTCAATTCCCTACCATTTACCATGTACGTCCTATTTTGATTTGACCTGCCAAGGTGTAGCACCTCACATTTATCAGCATTAAACTCCATCTGCCATCTTTCAGCCCATTTTTCCAAATGGCCTAAATCACTCTGTAGACTTTGGAAATCCTCTTCATTATCCACAACACCCCCTACCTTGGTATCATCTGCATACTTACTAATCCAATTTACCACCCCTTCATCCAGATCATTCATGTACATGACAAACAACAAAGGACCCAACACAGATCCCTGAGGCACCCCACTAGTCACCTGCCTCCAACCCGACAAACAGCCATCCACCATTACCCTCTGGCTTCTCCCATTCAGCCACTGTTGAATCCATCTTGCTATTCCGGCATTTATACCCAACAGTTTAACCTTCTTAACCAACCTTCCATGAGGAACCTTGTCAATGGCCTTACTAAAGTCCATATAGACAACATCCACTGTTTTACCCTCGTCAATTTCCCTAGTAACCTCTTCAAAAAAATTCAAGAAGATTAGTCAAACATGACCTTCCAGGCATAAATCCATGTTGACTGTTCCTAATCAGACCCCTTTTATCCAGATGCTTATATATATTTTCTCTAAGTATCTTTTCCATTAATTTTCCCACCACTGAAGTCAAACTAACAGGTCTATAATTGCTAGGTTTACTCTTAGAACCCTTTTTAAACAATGGAACAACATGCGCAGTACGCCAATCCTCGGGGACTATTCCCGTTTCTAACGACATTTGAAATATTTCTGTCATAGCCCCGGCTATTTCTACACTAACTTCCCTCAATGTCCTAGGTAAAATCCTGTCAGGACCTGGAGACTTTTCCACTTTTATATTTTTCAAAAGTATCTAGCATCTCTAGAGAAAAGGAATAGGTGGTGTTTCTGGTTAAGACCTGAAAAAGTTGGATTCTGCTCTGGTGGTCTGAGGCTGGCTCGGCATAAAACTGTTAAAACAAGAATATTTGGTGTGTTCTCATTTTCTTTATTTATTTTGATCTTGGAGTCTACATTAACTGGGGGTAACGAAGACAAAAAAAAGCAGATTACTAAGGCCACCCTTTGTGATACTATTTCGGAATTCCTCCTCTGTCAAGGATTTCCAAGCAACTCGAATAAATGTTTACACCACAGAAAAAGTGTACCTATGATTGTATGGCAAATCAAATTCCTCGTATGTTGCAAAACATACTTGGATAATAATGTATGATTATGATTTTGATCAGTGCAGGAATATTCGTGTCACTTCAGGGAGAGGTCGGGCAGGCATTGATTGAGCAGCAGAAGACTGGGAGTGATCCTGCAGAGGTGAATACAGTCAGGACAGGCATGGGCAGGGTGAATGTACATATTTGTTCCCATAGCAAGGGGTGAAGAAAATTACAGTTACAATTTAGTTTATTGTCACGTCTACTGAGGTAAAGTGAAAAGCTTTTGTTTCCTGCTATCCGGTCAGCGGAAATAATATACATGATTGCAATCGAGGCATTTACATTGTACACATACGTCCCTTCTTCTTAAGCCCTTTGCTCCTCTAGGGAGCATCGGCCATTTACAAATGTCCTCCACCTCACTCGGTTGTTAGCAGTTCCTGCGGCGACCTCTTTTCCTTTTGCCTTGGGGGTTCCATTTCACGGCTTCCCATATAACCATATAACCATATAACAATTACAGCACGGAAACAGGCCATCTCGGCCCTACAAGTCCGTGCCGAACAGCTTTTTTCCCTTAGTCCCACCTGCCTGCACTCATACCATAACCCTCCATTCCCTTCTCATCCATATGCCTATCCAAGTTATTTTTAAATGATACCAATGAACCTGCCGCCACCACTTCCACTGGAAGCTCATTCCACACAGCTACCACTCTCTGAGTAAAGAAGTTCCCCCTCATATTACCCCTAAACTTCTGTCCCTTAATTCTGAATTCCCGGGTGATGTTTGTGGCACGTTTCCTGAGGGTGTGTCCAATCCAACTCCATTTTCTCCTTCAAATTTGTAGGTCAATGGGCTCCTGGCTTGTTCTTTTCCACAAGTCTACATTGCTTACTTTGTCTCTCCACCACATGTTAAGTATTCTCCTAAGGCAGGTGTTCATGAATGTTTGCAGCCTGTTTGTAGTGTGTTTTGTTGTTTTCCATGTCTCTGATACATACAGCATCATCTGTTTCACATTTGAGTTAAAGATACATATGTTGGTGTTGATTAAGATGTGTTTTGTGCTCCAGATCTTTTTGAGCATGTTAAAAACCGCTCTAGTGTTATTTATTCTACGTTTATGTCTGCCACTGCCCCTCCGGTGATGTCCACAACACTGCCTAGGTATGTGAATGTTTCTACCTCCTCTAGAGCAGTGCTGTGCATAAGGATAGGGTTGCTGGTTTTGGCGTGGATCCGCATCACCTATGCCTTTTCTGTATTGGGTGTAAGACCAAGTTTTGTTGCAGCTTGTGAGAGTCTGGCCGTCTTCTCCGACATTTGTATCTGTGTGTGTGAAAGGAGAGCTATGTCGTCTGCAAAGTCAAGACCATCCCACATTGCTGCTCCCACATTGTCACTGAATTCCATTCCTTTCTCTTCGGTTGTTTCCATCATGATCCAGTCAATTTCCAGGAGGAACAGCAATGGTGACCATACACATCCCTGCTTGACGCCCGTCCTGACACTAAAGCTCTGAGAGAGTTGGCCTGCAGGCATAACTGTGCATGAGATTCCATCACACGAGTTCTTGATTAACTTTATCATCTTGGTGGGAATTCCATAGTGGTCCATTAGGCGCCATAGTGTTCTGTCTAAGTTGCCAAATGCTTTCTTAAAGTCGATGAAGTTGATGTACATGGACGTGTCCCATTCAATATACTGTTGAATGACGATGCGTAATGTTGCTATATGGTCTGTGCATGAGCGATCTTTGCTGCATCCTGCCTGCTGGTCCCGTAGCCTCTTGTCTAGAGCTTCCTGAAGACGGTTGCGAATGACGCGGTTGAGAATTTTACCGGGTACAGGAAGTAGGATGATCCGTTGGTAGTTGTCCCATTTACTTATGTCACCTTTTATTGACAGTTTCACGATGTATCCCTCTGCCCATTCTGTGACACCCACATGAATGCATATACGTGATAACGAAATAACATGTAGTGCAAAGTAAAGCCAGCAAAGTCCGTTCAGGGAAAGCCCCAGGGTCACCAATGAGGTAGATAGTAGTACAGGAGTGCACTCCGGTTTGTAGAAGGACGATTCAGGTGCCTGATAACAACTGGGAAGAAATGGTCCCTGTATCTGGATGTGTGCGTTTTCACACCTCTATACCTTTTGTCTGATGGGAGAAGGGAGAGGATTTAGGGCAGAGATTTAAGGTGAGAGGGGATAGATGTGACGAAACGTGAGGGGGCAACATTTACACACCGAGGGCGGTGAGCTGCCAGAGAGAATGGCTGTCACGGGTATAATAATACAGTGATACCCATTGGTATAAATGTTGGACAGATACATGGATAGATTCTGCACCGATGAATACAGCTCCATCCAGGCTCTCATTACGGAAAGGGTTTGATGATATTTGCTTCCTTTTTGAACAATGAGAGACATTGACTTCGTCAGTTGATCCGATCAGGTTTATTTGGTTTGACATTGGACCAGCGGGTGGCGCCGCAAAGGCCTGTCTTAGGCTTTTTCGTTCTTTGTTGATTTTGTGTATGTGTTCGCTTTGTTTTAAGTTGGGGGTGTGGGGGAGATTATGGGAATTTTTTTTTAAATTTACCTCGACGGAGATGCGATTTTTTTCCGTATCGTATCCCCGTCCGCACTGCGGCTTCAATCGAGCAGTCGGCGGTCATTTGGTTTCTGATCGACTTCGGGAGCTCCCACCGCGGGATCCTGCAGGACCTAACATCGTGGAGCTAGTGGTCCCTGCTCGACCGCCCCGATCGCGTGGGGCTGCGATCACCGCTACGCGGGAGCTTCGATCGCTGGCTGCGGTAGCTTCGTCTGCGGATGGTTCGACTGCCCCTATCGCGGGAGAATAAAGAGGGAAGAAGGTTTGACTTCATATAACCATATAACCATATAACAATTACAGCACGGAAACAGGCCATCTCGGCCCTACAAGTCCATGCCGAACAAATGTTTTTCCCCTTAGTCCCACCTGCCTGCACTCATACCATAACCCTCCATTCCCTTCTCATCCATATGCCTATCCAATTTATTTTTAAATGATACCAATGAACCTGCCTCCACCACTTCCACTGGGAGCTCATTCCACACCGCCACCACTCTCTGCGTAAAGAAGTTCCCCCTCATATTACCCCTAAACTTCTGTCCCTTAATTCTGAAGTCATGTCCTCTTGTTTGAATCTTCCCTATTCTCAAAGGGAAAAGCTTGGTGCACATCAACTCTGTCTATCCCTCTCATCATTTTAAAGACCTCTATCAGGTCCCCCCTTAACCTTCTGCGCTCCAGAGAATAAAGACCTAACTTATTCAACCTATCTCTGTAACTTAGTTGTTGAAACCCAGGCAACTTCATTGCCTTCCACAACAGTGAGGAATGTGGGAATCCGCGTTGGTAGATGTTTATGTTCCTTTTATGTAGTTCTGTGTCTTTTTGTTTTTTCTAGTATGGTTGTACGGTAAATCTAGTTTCAATATATCTTAATTGGTACACGTGATAATAAAAGACCTTTGAAACGTTGGAAACCCTTGAAACATAAGTGTGATCACCTCTCTGCACTCTCCCATTGCCCATCGTTGTTGAATGTAAGCCAACGTGACCAAATAGTAAATGTACAGTATTGGGCCATTAGGCCTATTGCGCCTGCTCCGCCATTCGATAATGACCGATCTATTTAGCCCTCTCAACCCCATGCTCCTGCCTTCTCGCCCGAACTAATGAAGAACCGGTTCATCTTCGCTTTCAAAATACCCAATGACATGACCTCCACCACCCTCTGTTGCAATAAATTGCACAGATACACCACATTCTGGTTAAATACTCTCCTCATCTCCATTTTCAATTACGCCACTTTTTTTTCTGAGATTTAGCCGTCTCGTCCGAGACTTTCCTAACACTGAAAACGTCTCCTCGCCAGACACTCCATCCCGGCCATTGATTCTGCGGTAGGTTTCAATTAGGTCCCCACCCATCCTTCTAATCCCCAGGGCCATCAAAAGCTCCTTGCACGGTAACTTAATCACCACTGGGTGCAAAGCCAGCGCATCCTTGGTCAGATATGGCCCACAACTGTCCACCATATTCCAAGTGGATGGAATGAACAAATGACTGGTGGGAAAAAGTTGGGCCAGTGGGCCAAAGGACAGGTGTCCACGTTGTATCTTTCAATCGATTAATGGGGTCCTACTCTCCATGAAGACATGTGTATATATGGGGTGACGTAGGTTTGTAATCAGGCTTGTCATGGGATCATGCACTCTGTGTAAAATCCCAGATTGAACCAGAATTCGACTACCGTCGATTCATAAAAATGTCCCCAAAATATCAGTGGAGACGAGTGACATTGTATTGGGAGCAGGTACTTAAAAATGCTGGCGAAACTCAGCGGGTGCAGCAGCATCTATGGGAGCAGTTTGTGTTGTATTGGGAGCAGTTGGTATTGAGATTTGGAGTCGTCCACATTTCGTGGATCGGTTAATTTATCCGTGGACAAGGAGATGGAACAGCTATCGTTTAACGTGGTTGGAGATATAAGGTTTTTGATACATTGGATGCCACAATCATGGAAGCACTTTCACTGTACTTAACTGCACTGAAAGTAACTCTACGAATTGTTTCCCCGCTGTCGAGGAGAAATAATGTTTCTTTAAAAACAGGCAGGTGGAAGGTGGTTTGGGGAATCTGGGAGACTCGAGAGACGCGAGCCGCAAGGCGTCGGGAATGATTGAGCGCTCGGGGTGATCAAGGGAAAATGAACCGGGGAGTTAACCATATAATAACCATATAACAATTACAGCACGGAAACGGGCCATCTCGACCCTTCTAGTCCGTGCCGAACACATAATCTCCCCTAGTCCCATATACCTGCGCTCAGACCATAACCCTCCATTCCCTTCCCATCCATATAACTATCCAATTTATTTTTAAATTATAAAAACGAACCTGCCTCCACCACCTTCACTGGAAGCTCATTCCACACAGCCACCACTCTCTGAGTAAAGAAGTTCCCCCTCATGTTACCCCTAAACTTCAGTCCCTTAATTCTCATGTCATGTCCCCTTGTTTGAATCTTCCCTACTCTCAGTGGGAAAAGCTTTTCCACGTCAACTCAGACATTGGATAATGAGTTCAGATGTGAACGGTGCGTGGAAAATGTGCCCCCCCCCCCCCCCCCCCCCCCCACGCGGAGGTGAGGTTGGAGAGCGACGTGGTCACTATACAGGAATGAGGAACCCTCTGCTCCAGAAACGGAGCAGACTGCGTAAACAGCAGCAACGGGGACCCGCCAGTGCCTCCAACCTCTTCATTCCCCGAGGCGAGAAGCAGCACTGAGTGATTTTTCCCGTTAAGGAGTTACATTTCAGGTTTATTTCTTCACACAGAGTTTAATTAGAGTATGCATCAGATCAAAGGGAAATTTAAGCAGGTTCACCATCTCAGCTCTGAACTTGGTCTGCGCCACCGCGTAAATCACCGTGTTGGTGCAGGAGCTCAAAGACTGCAACATGTTTCCCGTCATGCGAATGACTGTGAGGATGTCAGTGATGTATTTCAGGTAGGAAGTAGTAGCGGCGATACTGATGCAGGTTTTATGCACCACATTCACGGCCCACAACAGGATGAAGCTGCCCGAGATGGCGAGCAGTAAAACGATGGATTTCCTTCGGTTCTCTATCTCGGGGTCACTGTGACTCTCGCCCTTCCCGCTGCCCCGGAGTTCCCTCCTGACTCTGCTGGCCCGGGTGATGTGTCTGATGGTCAGAGCGTTGAGCAGCGCGATCAGCACAAACGGAACCAACGGGGTCAATGCTACCCGCAGCCAGTAATAAGCCGCCCAGAGAGGCGATGTGTAGAAGGTGGATTTTTTAACACAGAACATTGGTATAGTGTCAATTACTTTTGCCGGTTCAAATATGAAGCAAAAACCAACGTTCAGTGCAAGGCTGATCACACACACTGACGTTATAATCACAGTCGCGGTTTTCTCCGTACAATATTTCACTTTAAATTTCTGGAAACAAATAGCGATAAACCTATCGAAGGTGAAGAGAACAGTAAACGAGACAGAACAGTCAATGGCCACCACACCCAGGTAGAAGATGATGCTGCAGACTGGAGTAATGTCCAGGAGTGACCCTGGGAAGTACACGGGCTTAATGAATTCGAGAGTGACGTTAACGACCAGGACCATGAGGTCGGCGAGTGCCATGGACAACAGGTAGCGGCTGATGCATTTGGAGAGGCCGCACCTTCCCCGGATCACAATAGCGACCGTCAGTAAATTTGCTGCAAGGAAGAAATGGAAAAGTGAGAAACATGGTGATCAGAACAAGGGGCTGGGACAGGCGAGGAAGAAAGTGTTTTGTAGTGTTGGTCTACAATTGGTAGCAATGTTACAAAATTTTGAGATTTTAAAAATCAAGTCTGCAATTTATCCCATCAGATAAAGCATAACAATAAGTTTAATTTGACACCAAATTCACTTTCATATCTCAAGTATTAAAAAAGTTATGGCCATTTTCATACTCGGAAATTAGCATCTTGTTCCCTATTGATTTTCAATGGACATTACAAAAAAGCTGTGATCTTGGATAGTCAACAGGCCATTTCTTAAGGAAAGATTAACATTTTTAAATAGCCTAAGTGTCCAAAGATTATTCACAAATAATTCACATAACATGATTTTTATATCTAATTTACATTAATTTATAGGCCAAATGGAAGGAATTTAGTGTTCAATTGCTGTAAATAAATGCCCATTTAAATCGGCTTCCTAGTGGGTTCATGTGGAACGCGCTGGTTTAGAACGTTCACATCGCGCTGGATTAGTGCCCTCAAATGCCGAGAAAAATACTGCGGGATATAAAAAGCCCAAAATGAACTATTCGCTATAGATAACGTGATATATAGGGTTATATATATGCCCCATTTAATGTAAAAATAAGGTACATACCTTTAATTGTTTGCTTTATAAAACCCTGGGGCTGCGAGATGTTGCGGAATGAGACAGTAATTTAAAATTATTATAACTATATTATCGAGGCCTATAAAACTAATAATACCTTTTGCGACCGGGTCTTGCAGCGATTTTTCGTTAATGATTTACTAGGCTGAACATCTGCGATTAGTACAGCCTAGTAAAAATCGCGTTTTAAACCCGCCCCCTCCAAACAGCGCCAAAATCGCGCAAATGGCTGTGGGCAGATTCCCAATGGCGATTCAGGTAGGTTTTGTAACATACCTACAATTGGTGTAATATTCAGTAGAGTGAAGCGTTTGAGTAATCATGTGTTGTAGACATTGTAAAGAGGTCAATATACACTCGCTGGGGTTGGGTAGTCAGTCTACGGACTTGGATATCACGATAAGAAAATCCAGCTCAATGTTCTCTATATTGTTTACCATTGACTGTCATGGAAAATGCGGGAGACTGGGAGCGGGCGGCGCATTTCCCGATGAAGCCCATTCCCTTACTGATCAGAAAGCAAGACCCAGTGAGCGTGGGACCAGCGGGCGGCGGGGAAGATCAGCTCAACAACCACTTACAGTTGGTTTTTAACCTCCCGTTCTCGTTTTCTTACTCTGACCCATGATTTGAACCCTCCCCTCAACTCAGCTACTCATAGTTTATAGTTACTGAGACTGTTAAAAACCTTGTGAAAACAAACAAACCGCGAATGAACAAGAAGGTGAAATCTCAAGAGACGAAGTCACATTGGCAAGCGATAACAGGACTCACCTGGAACCCCGAACGCCACGAGAACAGGGTAGAAAACGGCCTTAATTTGTACAAGGATTGGTCTACTCATCTCTCTCTCCCAGAGAGTCGATGCTGCTGGAGGCGGTGCTCAGATCCACAGTCAGATCAAGCAACGTGAATCCAATCCTATATTTGTACCCGACATAAATCTCCAGTGATTCAATTACTTTGTCTAATGACTAACATTAGTCATGGAACTTTAAACAAACAGATGATGCAATTGTTGTTAATGCAATGAAACTTTACATTCATCTCTCAGACTCTCCACTAACTTTAAACTGTGAGTTCTCTTTTTCCATCTCTTTTGTGTTGCTGAGTTGGCCGCACATGGAATCGAATGGGGATTTCAGTAACCATTCCCATTACATTCATCAGCCACACAGCGGTTCTTACAGGGTGTTGTTCTTGTCCATGTTTTTCAGGCTGGGTTTAATGTACCAGTGTTTTATGGGTCAGACAATCTCAAACATTCACACTTCAACTTGTATACCTTCACCCACTTCACAGCGCCGTGTTCCTTGCTGAATACTTGCAAACTATAGTTCGATTCTGGTGTGTGTGAAGGCACAGCAGATGCCGGGTCACATCGGAGATAGACAGACAGTGCTGGAGTAACTCGGCGGGTCAGGCAGCATATAACCATATAACCATATAACAATTACAGCACGGAAACAGGCCGTCTCGGCCCTACAAGTCCGTGCCGAACAACTTTTTTCCCTTAGTCCCACCTGCCTGCACTCATACCATAACCCTCCATTCCCTTCTCATCCATATGCCTATCCAATTTATTTTTAAATGATACCAATGAACCTGCCTCCACCACTTCCACTGGAAGCTCATTCCACACCGCTAACACTCTCTGAGTAAAGAAGTTCCCCCTCATGTTACCCCTAAACTTCTGTCCCTTAATTCTGAAGTCATGTCCTCTTGTTTGAATCTTCCATATTCTCAAAGGGAAAAGCTTGTCCACATCAACTCTGTCTATCCATCTCATCATGTTAAAGACCTCTATCAAGTCCCCGCTTAACCTTCTGTGCTCCAGAGAATAAAGACCTAACTTGTTCAACCTATCTCTGTAACTTAGTTGTTGAAACCCAGGCAACATTCTAGTAAATCTCCTCTGTACTCTCTCTATTTTGTTGACATCCTTCCTATAATTGGGCGACCAAAATTGTACACCATACTCCAGATTTTGTCTCACCAATGCCTTGTACAATTTTAACATTACATCCCAGCTTCTATACTCAATGCTCTGATTTATAAAGGCTAGCATACCAAAAGCTTTCTTTACCACCCTATCTATATGAGATTCCACCTTCAAGGAACTATGCACGGTTATACCCAGATCCCTCTGTTCAACTGTATTCTTCAATTCCCTACCATTTACCATGTACGTCCTATTTTGATTTGACCTGCCAAGGTGTAGCACCTCACATTTATCAGCATTAAACTCCATCTGCCATCTTTCAGCCCATTTTTCCAAATGGCCTAAATCACTCTGTAGACTTTGGAAATCCTCTTCATTATCCACAACACCCCCTACCTTGGTATCATCTGCATACTTACTAATCCAATTTACCACCCCTTCATCCAGATCATTCATGTACATGACAAACAACAAAGGACCCAACACAGATCCCTGAGGCACCCCACTAGTCACCTGCCTCCAACCCGACAAACAGCCATCCACCATTACCCTCTGGCTTCTCCCATTCAGCCACTGTTGAATCCATCTTGCTATTCCGGCATTTATACCCAACAGTTTAACCTTCTTAACCAACCTTCCATGAGGAACCTTGTCAATGGCCTTACTAAAGTCCATATAGACAACATCCACTGTTTTACCCTCGTCAATTTCCCTAGTAACCTCTTCAAAAAAATTCAAGAAGATTAGTCAAACATGACCTTCCAGGCATAAATCCATGTTGACTGTTCCTAATCAGACCCCTTTTATCCAGATGCTTATATATATTTTCTCTAAGTATCTTTTCCATTAATTTTCCCACCACTGAAGTCAAACTAACAGGTCTATAATTGCTAGGTTTACTCTTAGAACCCTTTTTAAACAATGGAACAACATGCGCAGTACGCCAATCCTCGGGGACTATTCCCGTTTCTAACGACATTTGAAATATTTCTGTCATAGCCCCGGCTATTTCTACACTAACTTCCCTCAATGTCCTAGGTAAAATCCTGTCAGGACCTGGAGACTTTTCCACTTTTATATTTTTCAAAAGTATCTAGCATCTCTAGAGAAAAGGAATAGGTGGTGTTTCTGGTTAAGACCTGAAAAAGTTGGATTCTGCTCTGGTGGTCTGAGGCTGGCTCGGCATAAAACTGTTAAAACAAGAATATTTGGTGTGTTCTCATTTTCTTTATTTATTTTGATCTTGGAGTCTACATTAACTGGGGGTAACGAAGACAAAAAAAAGCAGATTACTAAGGCCACCCTTTGTGATACTATTTCGGAATTCCTCCTCTGTCAAGGATTTCCAAGCAACTCGAATAAATGTTTACACCACAGAAAAAGTGTACGTATGATTGTATGGCAAATCAAATTCCTCGTATGTTGCAAAACATACTTGGATAATAATGTATGATTATGATTTTGATCAGTGCAGGAATATTCGTGTCACTTCAGGGAGAGGTCGGGCAGGCATTGATTGAGCAGCAGAAGACTGGGAGTGATCCTGCAGAGGTGAATACAGTCAGGACAGGCATGGGCAGGGTGAATGTACATATTTGTTCCCATAGCAAGGGGTGAAGAAAATTACAGTTACAATTTAGTTTATTGTCACGTCTACTGAGGTAAAGTGAAAAGCTTTTGTTTCCTGCTATCCGGTCAGCGGAAATAATATACATGATTGCAATCGAGGCATTTACATTGTACACATACGTCCCTTCTTCTTAAGCCCTTTGCTCCTCTAGGGAGCATCGGCCATTTACAAATGTCCTCCACCTCACTCGGTTGTTAGCAGTTCCTGCGGCGACCTCTTTTCCTTTTGCCTTGGGGGTTCCATTTCACGGCTTCCCATATAACCATATAACCATATAACAATTACAGCACGGAAACAGGCCATCTCGGCCCTACAAGTCCGTGCCGAACAGCTTTTTTCCCTTAGTCCCACCTGCCTGCACTCATACCATAACCCTCCATTCCCTTCTCATCCATATGCCTATCCAAGTTATTTTTAAATGATACCAATGAACCTGCCGCCACCACTTCCACTGGAAGCTCATTCCACACAGCTACCACTCTCTGAGTAAAGAAGTTCCCCCTCATATTACCCCTAAACTTCTGTCCCTTAATTCTGAATTCCCGGGTGATGTTTGTGGCACGTTTCCTGAGGGTGTGTCCAATCCAACTCCATTTTCTCCTTCAAATTTGTAGGTCAATGGGCTCCTGGCTTGTTCTTTTCCACAAGTCTACATTGCTTACTTTGTCTCTCCACCACATGTTAAGTATTCTCCTAAGGCAGGTGTTCATGAATGTTTGCAGCCTGTTTGTAGTGTGTTTTGTTGTTTTCCATGTCTCTGATACATACAGCATCATCTGTTTCACATTTGAGTTAAAGATACATATGTTGGTGTTGATTAAGATGTGTTTTGTGCTCCAGATCTTTTTGAGCATGTTAAAAACCGCTCTAGTGTTATTTATTCTACGTTTATGTCTGCCACTGCCCCTCCGGTGATGTCCACAACACTGCCTAGGTATGTGAATGTTTCTACCTCCTCTAGAGCAGTGCTGTGCATAAGGATAGGGTTGCTGGTTTTGGCGTGGATCCGCATCACCTATGCCTTTTCTGTATTGGGTGTAAGACCAAGTTTTGTTGCTGCTTGTGAGAGTCTGGCCGTCTTCTCCGACATTTGTATCTGTGTGTGTGAAAGGAGAGCTATGTCGTCTGCAAAGTCAAGACCATCCCACATTGCTGCTCCCACATTGTCACTGAATTCCATTCCTTTCTCTTCGGTTGTTTCCATCATGATCCAGTCAATTTCCAGGAGGAACAGCAATGGTGACCATACACATCCCTGCTTGACGCCCGTCCTGACACTAAAGCTCTGAGAGAGTTGGCCTGCAGGCATAACTGTGCATGAGATTCCATCACACGAGTTCTTGATTAACTTTATCATCTTGGTGGGAATTCCATAGTGGTCCATTAGGCGCCATAGTGTTCTGTCTAAGTTGCCAAATGCTTTCTTAAAGTCGATGAAGTTGATGTACATGGACGTGTCCCATTCAATATACTGTTGAATGACGATGCGTAATGTTGCTATATGGTCTGTGCATGAGCGATCTTTGCTGCATCCTGCCTGCTGGTCCCGTAGCCTCTTGTCTAGAGCTTCCTGAAGACGGTTGCGAATGACGCGGTTGAGAATTTTACCGGGTACAGGAAGTAGGATGATCCGTTGGTAGTTGTCCCATTTACTTATGTCACCTTTTATTGACAGTTTCACGATGTATCCCTCTGCCCATTCTGTGACACCCACATGAATGCATATACGTGATAACGAAATAACATGTAGTGCAAAGTAAAGCCAGCAAAGTCCGTTCAGGGAAAGCCCCAGGGTCACCAATGAGGTAGATAGTAGTACAGGAGTGCACTCCGGTTTGTAGAAGGACGATTCAGGTGCCTGATAACAACTGGGAAGAAATGGTCCCTGTATCTGGATGTGTGCGTTTTCACACCTCTATACCTTTTGTCTGATGGGAGAAGGGAGAGGATTTAGGGCAGAGATTTAAGGTGAGAGGGGATAGATGTGACGAAACGTGAGGGGGCAACATTTACACACCGAGGGCGGTGAGCTGCCAGAGAGAATGGCTGTCACGGGTATAATAATACAGTGATACCCATTGGTATAAATGTTGGACAGATACATGGATAGATTCTGCACCGATGAATACAGCTCCATCCAGGCTCTCATTACGGAAAGGGTTTGATGATATTTGCTTCCTTTTTGAACAATGAGAGACATTGACTTCGTCAGTTGATCCGATCAGGTTTATTTGGTTTGACATTGGACCAGCGGGTGGCGCCGCAAAGGCCTGTCTTAGGCTTTTTCGTTCTTTGTTGATTTTGTGTATGTGTTCGCTTTGTTTTAAGTTGGGGGTGTGGGGGAGATTATGGGAATTTTTTTTTAAATTTACCTCGACGGAGATGCGATTTTTTTCCGTATCGTATCCCCGTCCGCACTGCGGCTTCAATCGAGCAGTCGGCGGTCATTTGGTTTCTGATCGACTTCGGGAGCTCCCACCGCGGGATCCTGCAGGACCTAACATCGTGGAGCTAGTGGTCCCTGCTCGACCGCCCCGATCGCGTGGGGCTGCGATCACCGCTACGCGGGAGCTTCGATCGCTGGCTGCGGTAGCTTCGTCTGCGGATGGTTCGACTGCCCCTATCGCGGGAGAATAAAGAGGGAAGAAGGTTTGACTTCATATAACCATATAACCATATAACAATTACAGCACGGAAACAGGCCATCTCGGCCCTACAAGTCCATGCCGAACAAATGTTTTTCCCCTTAGTCCCACCTGCCTGCACTCATACCATAACCCTCCATTCCCTTCTCATCCATATGCCTATCCAATTTATTTTTAAATGATACCAATGAACCTGCCTCCACCACTTCCACTGGGAGCTCATTCCACACCGCCACCACTCTCTGCGTAAAGAAGTTCCCCCTCATATTACCCCTAAACTTCTGTCCCTTAATTCTGAAGTCATGTCCTCTTGTTTGAATCTTCCCTATTCTCAAAGGGAAAAGCTTGGTGCACATCAACTCTGTCTATCCCTCTCATCATTTTAAAGACCTCTATCAGGTCCCCCCTTAACCTTCTGCGCTCCAGAGAATAAAGACCTAACTTATTCAACCTATCTCTGTAACTTAGTTGTTGAAACCCAGGCAACTTCATTGCCTTCCACAACAGTGAGGAATGTGGGAATCCGCGTTGGTAGATGTTTATGTTCCTTTTATGTAGTTCTGTGTCTTTTTGTTTTTTCTAGTATGGTTGTACGGTAAATCTAGTTTCAATATATCTTAATTGGTACACGTGATAATAAAAGACCTTTGAAACGTTGGAAACCCTTGAAACATAAGTGTGATCACCTCTCTGCACTCTCCCATTGCCCATCGTTGTTGAATGTAAGCCAACGTGACCAAATAGTAAATGTACAGTATTGGGCCGTTAGGCCTATTGCGCCTGCTCCGCCATTCGATAATGGCCGATCTATTTAGCCCTCTCAACCCCATGCTCCTGCCTTCTCGCCCAAACTAATGAAGAACCGGTTCATCTTCGCTTTCAAAATACCCAATGAAATGACCTCCACCACCCTCTGTTGCAATAAATTGCACAGATACACCACATTCTGGCTAAATACTCTCCTCATCTCCATTTCCAATGACGCCACTTTTTTTTCTGAGATTGAGCCCTCTCGTCCGAGACTTTCCTAACACTGTAAACGTCCCCTCGCCAGACACTCCATCCCGGCCATTGATTATTCGGTAGGTTTCAATTAGATCCCCATCCATCCTTCTAATCCCCAGGGCCATCAAAAGCTCCTTGCACGGTAACTTAATCACCACTGGGTCCAAAGCCAGCGCATCCTTGGTCAGATATGGCCCACAACTGTCCACCGTATTCCAAGTGGATGGAATGAACAAATGACTGGTGGGAAAAAGTTGGGCCAGTGGGCCAAAGGACAGGTATCCACGTTGTATCTTTCAATCGATTAATGGGTTCCTACTCTCCATGAAGACATGTGTATATATGTGGTGACGTAGGTTTGTAATCAGGCTTGCCATGGGATCATGCACTCTGTGTAAAATCCCAGATTGAACCAGAATTCGACTACCGTCGATTCATAAAAATGTCCCCAAAATATCAGTGGAGACGAGTGACATTGTATTGGGAGCAGGTACATAAAAATGCTGGCGAAACTCAGCGGGTGCAGCAGCATCTATGGGAGCAGTTTGTGTTGTATTGGGAGCTGTTGTATTGAGAGTTGGAGTCGTCCACATTTCGTGGATCGGTTTGTTTATCCGTGGACAAGGAGATGGAACAGCTATCGTTGAACGTGGTTGGAGATATAAGGTTTTTGATACATTGGATGCCACAATCATGGAAGCACTTTCACTGTACTTAACTGGACTGAAAGTAACTCTACGAATTGTTTCCCCGCTGTCGAGGAGAAATAATGTTTCTTTAAAAACAGGCTGGTGGAAGGTGGTTTGGGGAATCTGGGAGACGTGAGAGACGCGAGCCGCAAGGCGTCGGGAATGATTGAGCGCTCGGGGTGATCAAGGGAAAATGAACCGGGGAGTTAACCATATAATAACCATATAACAATTACAGCACGGAAACGGGCCATCTCGACCCTTCTAGTCCGTGCCGAACACATATTCTCCCCTAGTCCCATATACCTGCGCTCAGACCATAACCCTCTATTCCCTTCCCATCCATATAACTATCCAATTTATTTTTAAATGATAAAAACGAACCTGCCTCCACCACCTTCACTGGAAGCTCATTCCACACAGCCACCACTCTCTGAGTAAAGAAGTTCCCCCTCATGTTACCCCTAAACTTCAGTACCTTAATTCTCAAGTCATGTCCCCTTGTTTGAATCTTCCCTACTCTCAGTGGGAAAAGCTTTTCCACGTCAACTCAGACATTGGATAATGAGTTCAGATGTGAACGGTGCGTCGAAAATGTGTCCCCCCCCCCCCCCCACCCCCCACGCGGAGGTGAGGTTGGAGAGCGACGTGGTCACTATGCAGGAATGAGGAACCCTCTGCTCCAGAAACGGAGCAGACACTGCGTAAACAGCAGCAACGGGGACCCGCCAGTGCATCCAACCTCCTCATTCCCCGAGGCGAGAAGCAGCACTGAGCGATTTTTCCCGTTAAGGAGTTACATTTCAGGTTTATTTCTTCACACAGAGTTTAATTAGAGTATGCATCAGCTCAAAGGGAAATTGAATCAGGTTCACCATCTCAGCTCTGAACTTGGTCTGCGCCAGCGCATAAATCACCGTGTTGGTGCAAGAGCTCAAAGATTGCAACATGTTTCCCGTTAAGCGAATGACTGTGAGGGTGTCGGTGATGTGACTCAGGTAGGAAGTAGTAGCGGCGATACTGATGCAGGTTTTATGCACCACATTCACGGCCCACAGCAGGATGAAGCTGCCCGAGATGGCGAGCAGTAAAACGATGGATTTCCTTCGGTTCTCTATCTCGGGGTCACTGTGACTCTCGCCCTTCCCGCTGCCCCGGAGTTCCCTCCTGACTCTGCTGGCCCGGGTGATGTGTCTGATGGTCAGAGCGTTGAGCAGCGCGATCAGCACAAACGGAACCAACGGGGTCAATGCTACCCGCAGCCAGTAATAAGCCGCCCAGAGAGGCGATGTGTAGAAGGTGGATTTTTTAACACAGAACATTGGTATATTGTCAATTACTTTTGCCGGTTCAAATATGAAGCAAAAACCAACGTTCAGTGCAAGGCTGATCACACACACTGATGTTATGATCACAGTCGCGGTTTTCTCGGTACAATATTTCACTTTAAGATTCTGGAAACAAATAGCGATAAACCTATCGAAGGTGAAGAGGACAGTAAACGAGACAGAACAGTCAATGGCCACCACACCCAGGTAGAAGATGATGCTGCAGACTGGAGTAATGTCCAGGAGTGACCCTGGGAAGTACACGGGCTTAATGAATTCGAGAGTGACGTTAACGACCAGGACCATGAGGTCGGCGAGTGCCATGGACAACAGGTAGCGGCTGATGCATTTGGAGAGTCCGCACCTTCCCCGGAACACAATAGTGACCGTCAGTAAATTTGCTGCAAGGAAGAAATGGAAAAGTGGGAAACATGGTGATCAGAACAAGGGGCTGGGACAGGCGAGGAAGAACGTGTTTTGTAGTGTTGGTCTACAATTGGTGTAATATTCAGTAGAGTGAAGCGTTTGAGTAATCATGTGTTGTAGACATTGTAAAGAGGTCGATATACACTCGCTGTGGTTGGGTAGTCAGTCTACGGACTTGGATATCACGATAAGAATATCCAGCTCAATGTTCTCTATTTTGTTTACCATTGACTGTCAGGGAAAATGCGGGAGACTGGGAGAGGGCGGCGCATTTCCCGATGTAGCCCATTCCCTTACTGATCAGAAAGCAAGACCCAGTGAGCGTGGGACCAGCGAGCTCAACCATATAATAACCATATAACCATATAACAATTACAGCACGGAAGCAGGCCATCTCGACCCTTCTAGTCCGTGCCGAACACATAATCTCCCCTAGTCCCATATACCTGCGCTCAGACCATAACCCTCCATTCCCTTCCCATCCATATAACTATCCAATTTATTTTTAAATGATAAAAACGAACCTGCCTCCACCACCTTCACTGGAAGCTCATTCCACACAGCTACCACTCTCTGAGTAAAGAAGTTCCCCCTCATGTTACCCCTAAACTTCAGTCCCTTAATTCTCATGTCATGTCCCCTTGTTTGAATCTTCCCTACTCTCAGTGGGAAAAGCTTTTCCACGTCAACTCTGTCTATCCCTCTCGTCATTTTAAAAACCTCTATCAAGTCCCCCCTTAACCTTCTGCGCTCCAAAGAATAAAACCACTTACAGTTGGTTTTTAACCTCCCGTTCTCGTTTTCTTACTCTGACCCATGATTGGGACCCCTCTTGCCTCAGCTCAGCTACTCATAGTCACTGAGACAGTTAAAAAACCTTGTGAAAACAAACAAACCGCGAATGAACAAGAGGGTGAAATCTCAAAAGACGAAGTCACATTGACAAGCGATAACAGAACTCACCTGGAACCCCGAACGCCACGAGAACAGGGAAGAAAACGGCCGTAATTTGTACAAGGATTGGTCTACTCATCTCTCTCTCCCAGAGACTCGATGCTGCTGGAAGCGGTGCTCAGATCCACAGTCAGATCAAGCAACGTGAATCCAATCCTATATTTGTACCCGACGTAAATCTCCAGTGATTCAATTAGTGTGTCTAATGACTAACATTAGTCATGGAACTTTAAACAAACAGATGATGCAATTGTTGTTAATGTAATGAAACTTGACATTCATCTCTCAGACTCTCCACTAACTTTAAACTGTGAGTTCTCTTTTTCCATCTCTTTTGTGTTGCTGAGTTGGCCGCACATGGAATCGAATGGGGATTTCAGTAACCATTCCCATTACATTCATCAGACACACAGCGGTTCGTACAGGTTGTTGTTCTTGTCCATGTTTTTCAGGCTGGGTTTAATGAACCAGTGTTTTATGGGTCAGACAATCTCAAACATTCACACTTCAACTTGTATACCTTCACCCACTTCACAACGCCGTGTTCCTGGCTGAATACTGGCAAACTATAGTTCGGTTCTGGTGTGTGGGAAGCCACAGCAGATGCCGGGTTACATCGGAGATAGACAGAAAGTGCTTGGGTAACTCGGCGGGTCAGGCAGCATCTCTGGAGAAAAGGAACAGGTGGAATTTCTGATCAAGACCTGAAGAAGTTGGAGTCGGGTGCTCCTAGTGGCTCGGAATCAACTGTTAAAACAAGAACCTTTGGTGTTTTCTCACCTACTTCATTTATTTTGATCCTGATTTCTTGAGGAACTGGGACTGACCAGTGCAGGAATATTTGCGACACTTTAGGGAGAGATCGGGCCAGTTGGGCGACCATTCCTTGAACCATAGAAGACCGGGGGTGATCCGACAAAGGTGAATAAAACCATGAGAGGCATAGACAGGGTGAATGTACATAATCTGTGAACTGTGCTGGCTCCATTCCTGTTTACCATCTACACAGCGGATTGTCAATATAACACCAACAGCTGCTTTTTGCAGAAATTTTCAGATGACACAGCTGTTGTCGGCCTCATCAAAGGGGGCAATGAGGAGGAGTATAGAGACACAATTAACAACTTTGTGGAGTGGAGTGCACACAATAACCTCCATCTCAACACCACAAAAACGAAGGAGATAGTTGTGGATTTCAGGAGGGGGAGGAGGAGGACTCAACCAACACCAATCACCATCAGGGGCACTGAGGTGGAGGTGGTCGCCAGCCACAGGTACCTTGGTGTGCAGCTTGACAGTGAGCTGGACTGGAAGAGTCATATGGAGGCGGTGTACAGGAAGGGACAAAGTCGATTGTATTTTTTAAGGAGGCTAAGGTCATTCAATATCTGCCAACCCCTACTGTGCAGTGTCTACCATTCAGTGGTGGCCAGTGCTCTGTTTTTTGCTGTGGTCTGTTGGGGAGAAGGCGCCCGCATAGCGGACAAAAACAGACTGGACAAGCTGATCAGGAAAGCCGGCTCAGTGGTCGGGGCTGAGCAACTAACGGTCCAGCAGGTGGCAGAGGCCAGAACTCTGAACAAACTAGGTTCAATAATGACCAACCCCACTTACCCACTCCACGCCCTGAAGGTGATCAAGTGCAGCATCTTCAGTCAGAGACTGATTGCACCAATATGCAAAACGGAGAGATATAGGAAGTCTTGTATACCAGCTGCTATAAGGTTTTATAATGCACAAAAATAATTTTGGATTTTTTTAGTATTCATTCATTGTATTTTAACTTATTAAGTATTGAAGCTATCTGTGGAAATGTGTGGTGTTATGTCTGTCTTGAAGCTGTTGTGGCACTGTAATTTCCTGTAAAGGATTATTAAAGGTTATTCAATTCAATTCTAATCGTTCCCATAGCAGAGGTGTGAAGAATATTACAGTTACAGTTTAGTTTATTGTCACGTCTATCGAGGTACAGTGAAAAACTTGTGTTGTGTGCTATCCGGGCAGCGGAAAGACTATACATGATTGCAATCGAGCCATGTGCAGTGTACCGATATATGATAAGGAAATAACGCATACTGCAAAGTAAAGCCTGCAAAGTCTGTTCAAGGATAATCCGAGGGTCACCACGGAGGTAGATAGTTCAGGACTGCACTTTGGTGTGGAAGCACGATTCAGTTGCCTGATAACAGCTGGGGGAAAAATGACCCTGAACCTAGAGGTGTGCACTTTCATACATTTTCTCCCATCTCCGTCCTAAATGGTCTACCCCCTATTCTTAAACTTTGACGCCTGGTTCTGGACACTCCCAACATCGGGAACATTTTTCCTGCATCTACCCTGTCCATTCCACTAAGAATGCTGGTATGGATAGAAGGTTTGGCAAGGACATGTAAATCAGTGGTGTTGTGGAGAGGACGATTTAGTAGCAATAAAACGGCTGCTTTTACCGTTCTCCTATTACACTAACAAGGCTAACAGAAATGTTTTCGCCCTTCTTCCCTTACACTAGCGAGATAACAGCACATATGCATGAATGTTTATATCATAGAGAAAAACAAGCAGGATAATGTTTAGACTCTTGCCTCGTACTCGTTATAATGTTCGTCAACTAGGTAAAAAAATGCTTGATCTGCAGAAAAATACCTTCTTCAGCATAACCATATATGGGCTAACCTTTCCTCTCTCGGAAGAACCTGTCAATCTTAACAGGGAAGAGGCTGTACAATGCTCTGTAAGAAAGTATTGTTGAATCGCTGATTATTGGGTATAAATATATCTGATTGAACATTACCTCTTTGTGTGGTGATAGAGTGACTCTGTATGGTCTGTATTTTGCATACAGTAAGAGTGACAGCCACGCCCAGGCGAAATAGAGATGCTACTACTTGCCTCACAGCGCCATAGACCAGGGTTCGATCCTGATTACGGGTGTTGTCTGTGCGGCGTTTATACGTTTTCCCGGTAATCGCGTAGGATTTTTTCGGGATCTCCGGTTTCCTCCCACATCCCAAAGACAAAGATCATAAATGATAGGAGCAGAATTAGGCCATTCAGGCTATCAGGTCTACTCCGCTATTCAATCTTGGCTGATCTATCTCTCCCTCCTAACACTTTTCTCCTGCCTTCTCCGCATAACTTCCCAATATATTACTCGATATGACCTGATATGACTCGATACGACTCGATATTACGGGATATGACACTATAATGATACTTATTTTGCAGGGCAGGTTAATTATAATCTTCAGCAGCTTCTCAATTTCATTCGGTGTTGCTCCTGTATCAGGAGCCTCTTTCACTGTGACTCAACCTTGCAGGAGGAATTGAGTGAAATCCAGGTTAGTCGGGAAGTGGTGTTGGGTAAATTGAATGGATTAAAGGCCGATAAATCCCCAGGGCCAGATAGGCTGCATCCCAGAGTACTTAAGGAAGTAGCTCCAGAAATAGTGGATGCATTGGTAATAATCTTTCAAAACTCTTTAAATTCTGGAGTAGTTCCTGAGGATTGGCGGGTAGCAAACGTAACCCCACTTTTTAAGAAGGGAGGGAGAGAGAAAACGGGAAATTATAGACCAGCTAGTCTAACATCGGTAGTGGGGAAACTGCTAGAGTCAGTTATTAAAGATGGGATAGCAGCACATTTGGAAAGTGGTGAAATCATTGGACAAAGTCAGCATGGATTTACGAAAGGTAAATCATGTCTGCCGAATGTTATAGAATTTTTCGAGGATGTAACTAGTAGCGTGGATAGGGGAGAACCAGTGGATGTGGTGTATCTAGACTTCCAGAAGGCTTTCGACAAGGTCCCACATAAGAGAGTAGTATACAAACTTAAAGCACACGGCATTGGGGGTTCAGTATTGATGTGGATAGAGATCTGGCTGGCAAACAGGAAGCAAAGAGTAGGAGTAAACGGGTCCTTTTCACAATGGCGAGTAGTGGGGTACCGCAAGGCTCAGTGCTGGGACCCCAGCTATTTACAATATATATTAATGATCTGGATGGGGGAATTGAAGGCAATATCTCCAAGTTTGCGGATGACACTATGCTGGGGGGCAGTGTTAGCTGTGAGGAGGATGCTAGGAGACTGCAAGGTGACTTGGATAGGCTGGGTGAGTGGGCAAATGTTTGCCAGATGCAGTATAATGTGGATAAATGTGAGGTTATCCATTTTGGTGGCAAAAACAGGAAAGCAGACTATTATCTAAATGGTGGCCGATTAGGAAAAGGGGAGATGCAGCGAGACCTGTGTGTCATGGTACACCAGTCATTGAAAGTAGGCATGCATGTGCAGCAGGCAGTGAAGAAAGCGAATGGTATGTTAGCTTTCATAGCAAAAGGATTTGAGTATAGGAGCAGGGAGGTTCTACTACAGTTGTACAGGGTCTTGGTGAGACCACACCTGGAGTATTGCGTACAGTTTTGGTCTCCAAATTTGAGGAAGGACATTATTGCCATACAAGGAGTACAGAGAAGGTTCACCAGGCTGATTCCTGGGATGTCAGGACTGTCTTGTGAAGAAAGACTGGATAGACTTGGTTTATAGTC
>JAWMAR010000392.1:1010122-1137622 GCA_036785375.1 Leucoraja ocellata | reverse complement strand
TATGGTACGAGTGCAGGGCAGGTGGGACTAAGGGAGAAAAAAATTTGTTCGGCATGGACTTGTAGGGCCGAGATGGCCTGTTTCCGTGCTGTAATTGTTATATGGTTATATGGTTATAAGCCTGACAATATATTTCGTATAACACGGTGCCCAGACTCGGTTTGATTCTGGTTTAAGTTCGAAGGATGTTTCGTCAAATTACTGACATCGCGGGCATTGCTGTTTAATTTCCATTTGGTGGGAAGATTATTAGTTTAGTTTAGTGCAGATATAGCGCAGAAACAGGACCCTTCGGCCCTTCGAGTCCACGCCCGACCAGCCATCCCCCGCACTAACACACCTACACCTACACCCACTAGGGATACATTTGCACGTCGTTGGAATGTGGGCGGAAACCGGAAGTCACGGGTTGAACGTACAGACTCCGTACAGTTTTGTGCCCGTTTGTTGTCAGGATCGAACCCGGGTCTCCGGCGCTGTGAAGCAGCAACTCCACCGCTGCGCCACTGTTGGAACTGAACTCTGAGGCAACTAGGAAACATGTTGTACTGATGAAGAACGTTTCTCCGGGAACTCATCCACCTCTGTCAGACCCGAATCGGTGTGAGGAAGGTATCTCTAATCATAAGGTCTAAAGTGATAGGAATAGAATTGGGCCATTCGGCCCATCAAGTCTACTCCGCCATTCAATCGTGGCTGATATATCCCTCCGTCCTAACCCCATTCTCCTGCCTTTTCTCCATAACATAGAAACATAGAAATTAGGTGCAGGAGTAGGCTATTCGGCCCCTTTCGAGCCTGCACCGCCATTCAATATGATCATGGCTGATCATCCACTCAGTATCCCGTACTTGCCTTCTCTCCATACCCTCTGATCCCCTTGGCCACAAGGGCCACATCTAACCCCCTCTTAAATATAGCCAATGAACTGGCCTCAACTACCCTCTGTGGCAGAGAGTTCCTCAGGTACATAACCTCTGACACATTGTACACTTCCCAAAGTCGTGCTGCTTTGGCCCTCTGTAAATCGATCAGTCTGAAGAAAGGTCTCGACCCGAAACGTCACCCATTCCTTCTCTCCCGAGGTGCTGCCTGTCCCGCCTGAGTTACTCCAGAATTGTGTGTTATCTTCGGTGGGACAACGTGCCTGTTTCAATGCTGTGTATCTTCCAATCTATTTAATCAAAAATCTATCAATTACGAACATCCTGAAGGCAGTAAAGGATGATTTATTTATTTTGTTTATCGCCTTTTATCCCCAATAATCACAACACATCAAAATTAATGTTTTGTGGAATTGAGGATGCTGTGTCATTATTGGATTATCATATACAAAATCCGGGGATGAAGTACACCTGGATTTTAAACCTCAGCACAGCCCCGAATACGGAAACCTTCGCCGAGAACCCGGAGAGTTCCTGTTGTCTCTTCTCGCTTTGTGGGTGTAGATCGCACACAGGCATATCCACGAAGCACGGTCAGACTTCCAAGGACCCACGCCCTCAGACATAAATCAGCTGCTGGGTTAGGGGGGCGCTGCAGTCCTTCCGGCCGGAGCATATTCTGTAACGGAAACATGATACATCAACTGGATTATCAGATTAGTTTCGCGCGGTTAATTGGAGTTAGATTAGGTTCGGTTTGGGCTATTGTTGTCGGGTACCCCGGACGTGGTGCCGATGGACGAGAAGCCGAAGCAAAGAAGTCGAAGCCAAAGAACCGAATGGAAACGAGGGCCCGAAACGCCAGAAAACCGAAAGAGTACGAAGACCAAACACCACTAACCGAAAGGATAGGACGCCTAAATGCAAATTAACCGAAAGGGCGGGACGCCTACAAGCCATATAAATATAACCATATAACATTTACAAGCACGGAAACAGGCCATCTCGACCCTTCTAGTCCGTGCCGAACACATAATCTCCCCTAGTCCCATATACCTGCGCTCAGACCATAACTCTCCATTCCCTTCCCATCCATATAACTGTCCAATTTATTTTTAAATGATAAAAACGAACCTGCCTCCACCACCTTCACTGGAAGCTCATTCACACAGCTACCACTCTCTGAGTAAAGAAGTTCCCCCTCATGTTACCCCTAAACGTCAGTCCCTTAATTCTCAAGTCATGTCCCCTTGTTTGAATCTTCCCTACTCTCAGTGGGAAAAGCTTTTCCACGTCAACTCTGTCTATCCCTCTCATCATTTTAAAAACCTCTATCAAGTCCCCCCTTAACCTTCTGCGCTCCAAAGAATAAAGCCCTAACTTGTTCAAACCTTTCTCTGTAACTTAGTTGCTGAAACCCAGGCAACATTCTAGTAAATCTCCTCTGTACTCTCTCTATTTTGTTGACAACTAACTGAAAAGCTACGTCGCCTAAAAGCAAACTCACTGAATGCCGCTCTGTCGAAACGCCACCTACCCGGAAAGACGGCTTCGCCTACAAACCAACGAACCGACTGCCGCTCAACAGAAATGTCCAATAACGGACATGACGTTGCGGGGGGGGGGGAGGGGGACGACGACGACGACGACTTGTCAGCGATTAGACCAGACCGCCGCGTCCATCACATCACTGTGGAGGGATGAACATTGTCCCACATCTCCGCTCCACCCGTCCCGCAGCTCCCGCCCGCGGAGGGTGGCCGTGGGAGAGTGGGGGCTGCACAACGCCACTGTAATGTTAGCTGGGAGCATGCATCGGGTATGGAGAAGCAGCTCTGGCTGGAAGGGGCTGAGCGGCCGACGGTCCCGTTCACTTTCTTCTCACGGACACTCAATCAATCAATCAATCAATCAATCAATCAATCAATCAATCAATCAATCAATCAATCAATCATCAATCAACCAATCAATCAATCAATCAATCAATCAATCAGTTTTATTCGTCACATACACAATAAAGTGCAGTGAAATGAACATGCCAAGAATCGGATAATCAAAAAAGAACACCAATACACAATACAATTTGAAATATTAATTTGTAGCGACTCATTATCTGCAATCCAGAGTATTGGGTCTGGTGCGTCCCATAGGCGGCCTGACCTAGTGTATGAAATTCTACTACTATTAAGCCAAGTAACAAGGAAGTGCAGTGACGTGACTTTGTTGTGGGTCCCCAGCACACATTGGTGTGCTAGGAAATGAAAAAGTGGATAAATTAGCAAAAGAGGCCGTTAGAAAAGAGAACATAGAGGTAAACCTACAATTATCCAAATCTGAAGGAAGACACATTGTGTGGAAGAAAATAAATCAGGAATGGCAACAATACTGGGAACAGGAGACAAAGGGGAGACACCTCTATTCGCTACAAAATAGAGTGGGCATTACAGCAAGAAGAGGGGGGAACAGGAGAGAACAGGTAGTATTAGCAAGATGGAGGATAGGACACACCACACCTGAACAGCACATTAAAAATTAAAAATGTTGGGAAAACACCCTACTGGGATGTGTGAGGAATGCCATCAGCCGGAAACAGTTCAGCATGCCCTAGTTGCATGTAGAAGATATGCAACAGAAAGAAGAGTTTTGATCAATGAAATGAAGAAAATTGGAATGACAGATATTTCAGAAAAGAACATTCTAGAGTATGGAGGGGAAGGAAAAGGAGTAAATTTGTTGTTTAATTTCTTGAGGGCCTCTGGCCTTATAAAAAGGATATAAAGTAAAGACATGAGGACTGTGGAGTGAAGCCAGATGGTGGCAGCAATGCAACATTGTGGATGCCGGCTGCCGTAAAACTCCAAAGAAGAAGAAGAAGAGGACAATACAATTTAACACGAACATTCACCACAGCATTCTTCACTGTAGAGGAAGAGAGGAAGGGACAAAGTACAGTCACTCCTCCTCCACACCATTATTCTCCCGACATCGGGGCCATAAACCTCCGCAGTCGCCGCTGCGGGCAGCCCGATGTACAGGCCTCTCATCCGGACCGTAATGCGTCCCGAATTGGCGCTTCCCTACCGGAGCCCGCGGCTTCAGGCTGTAACAGTCCGCGGGCCAGCGATCAGAGCACTCCCTTCTTGCAACCCCGCAAGGGCTCGCCCGGTCCGCGATGGAAAGTCCACGCTGCGCCCGCTGCTGAAGCTCCGTGCCCGTCTCCGGGAAAGGCCGCACCAATCCATGGCGTTAGGCCGCGAGGGGGGCGACATGGAAAAAGCGCCCACATCCTGGAAGCGGTTCCCCCCACCTCTCCCCTCACCAACCCCCACACAAGACACATCAAGAGACATTAAAACACACATTTGGACACACTAAAAACAAACAAAAAAAGTAGAAATGACGAACAAGCTGCTGGCAGGGCAGCCGACTCGCAGCGTCCCCACCGACCTCACGGAGACGCTCCTTCCCGAGTCCACAGACGAGGGATCAACCCGGGTTGGAATTCATCAGAGCAAAGAACATCGCGCTGGAGTAACTCAGCGGATCAGGCAGTATCTGTGGAGGGCGATGGGCGCGTCTGGACCCTTTTTCAAGTCTTCAATTAGAGTACTGGTGTAAAACATGGGTCCACATCCCATCATCAACACCACTATATTCGCCTGCGTTCTCCCCGCCTAAACCAACACCTCCGCTCAGTCCGCCTAAACCAACGCCGATCAGTCCGCCTAAACCTGGGTTTCAACAACTAAGTTACAGAGATAGGTTGAATAAGTTAGGTCTTTATTCTCTGGAGCGCAGAAGGTTAAGGGGGGGACCTGATAGAGGTCTTTAAAATGATGAGAGGGATAGACAGAGTTGATGTGGACAAGCTTTTCCCTTTGAGAATAGGGAAGATTCAAACAAGAGGACATGACTTCAGAATTAAGGGACAGAAGTTTAGGGGTAATATGAGGGGGAACTTCTTTACGCAGAGAGTGGTGGCGGTGTGGAATGAGCTCCCAGTGGAAGTGGTGGAGGCAGGTTCATTGGTATCATTTAAAAATAAATTGGATAGGCATATGGATGAGAAGGGAATGGAGGGTTATGGTACGAGTGCAGGCAGGTGGGACTAAGGGGAAAAAAAATTGTTCGGCATGGACTTGTAGGGCCGAGATGGCCTGTTTCCGTGCTGTAATTGTTATATGGTTATATGGTTATATGGTTAAACCTACTTGATCTCCGGATTGCACAACACTTTAACTCTCCCACCCATTCCCACACTGACCTTTCTGTCCTGGGCCTCCTCCACTGTCAGAGTGAGGCCCAGCGCTAATTGGAGGAACGCACCTCATATTCGCTTGGGCTGCTTACACCCCAGCGGTATGAACATTGACTTCTCTAACTTCAAGTAGCCCTTGCTTTCCCTCTCTCTCCATCCCCTCCCCATTCCCAGTTACCGACCAGTCTTACTGACGCCGACTACATATTTGTTGTTACCTGCTCCCAACTAACAACGATCTATTTCTAGTCTACAAAAACGGAGAGGAGGTCGGGGTGGAGCGGGACGTGAAGAGGTTGTGGTCTCTGAACACCGGTCTCAGTGTAGTCATCTAGGCCGTTAATATCACGTTGTATTTAACACTGCTTCCGCCGCTGTGAACCGATATCTCGTACACTCCCCTGTCACTGCGCCGTGAATCCCGCAGTAACTGAGACCCATACATGTTAGGGAAGTCCAGGACAAGGGGTCACAGCTTAAGGATAAGGGGGAAATCCTTTAAAACCGAGATGAGAAGAACTTTTTTCACACAGAGAGTGGTGAATCTCTGGAACTCTCTGCCACAGAGAGTAGTTGAGGCCAGTTCATTGGCTATATTTAAGAGGGAGTTAGATGTGGCCCTTGTGGCTAAGGGATCAGGGGGTATGGAGAGAAGGCAGGTACGGGATACTGAGTTGGATGATCAGCCATGATCATATTGAATGGCGGTGCAGGCTCGAAGGGCCGAATGGCCTACTCCTGCACCTAATTTCTATGTTTCTATGTTTCTATACACACCTTTCGGATAGCGCCCTTAGGATCGAACGCTGTTCGTGGCCGTTCCTGACGCTGTGAGGCAGCAACTCTACCGCTGCGCCGATGGGAGGGAAGGGGTTACTCTCGCTTTAATTACCCCGCTTTGTTACCCCATTGCTAGCTGGACTTTCATGCTTTAATTGCCCCCTCTGTGTGTGAACGCTCCGCCGGTTCCTACCTGTCTCTGTGTGGTGATTGTATACCGTTAATGTCACGGTGTCTTTCACTCTGCTGTTTCCGCCGCTGTAAACCGATATCTCGTACACTCCGCTGTCACTGCGCCGTAAATCCCGCAGTAACAGGGACCCATTCACGGGGTAGAGTTGGACTCGCCCCGTGTAGGATGGACTGATCACGCAGCGATCTGAGCAGTTACAACCGGGTCGGGCTAGGTGGAGAGGGCAGTCTGATCGGCTCAGACTCGCAAACTGAGAGCAGTTTGATCGGATCAGTCTCACAAGCGGAGTTGTGCTGGGTTGAAAATGCCACTCCAATGTTAGCTGAGAGCAGGGGTGTGAGTAGCAGCTGGCGAGAAGGGCCGAGCGGTTGACGATTCCGTTCACTTCTCTGTTACGGACGCTCACGGAGACGCTGCTTCCCGAGGCTGCAAGACAACATATAAAAGATCAACGGGGCGCCGTCTGTGTGGCATGGCTGCCCAGCCTGCAGCTGTTCGTTTTTCACTTAAAATGTTTTTTAACGTGTTTTAACCATATAACCATATAACAATTACAGCACGGAAACAGGCCATCTCGACCCTTCTAGTCCGTGCCGAACACATAATCTCCCCTAGTCCCATATACCTGCGCTCAGACCATAACCCTCCATTCCCTTCCCATCCATATAACTATCCAATTTATTTTTAAATGATAAAAACGAACCTGCCTCCACCACCTTCACTGGAAGCTCATTCCACACAGCTACCACTCTCTGAGTAAAGAAGTTCCCCCTCATGTTACCCCTAAACTTCAGTCCCTTAATTCTCATGTCATGTCCCCTTGTTTGAATCTTCCCTACTCTCAGTGGGAAACGCTTTTCCACGTCAACTCTGTCTATCCCTCTCATCATTTAAAAAACCTCTATCAAGTCCCCCCTTAACTTTCTGCGCTCCAAAGAATAAAGCCCTAACTTGTTCAACCTTGCTCTGTAACTTGGTTGCTGAAACCCAGGCAACATTCTAGTAAATCTCCTCTGTACTCTCTCTCTCTATTTTGTTGACTTTGTTTTAGTGTTTGTTTTTGGAGCTCTCGTCTTTTTTATGTTGGGGATGGGGAGGAAGGGGGAAACTACTTTTCATGGTCCCTACCTGGTCGGAGAGGCAGCTTTTCTGCGGGCTGCACTATCGAGCCGTCCTCGTGGCCTACCAGCGGGCCTGGAGCGGCGTTTCCTGAGGGGACCGTCCAGTACCTCGGCTCCGGCGACGGCGGCACAGCGCTGGAGCGCCATTGCGGAGCGGGCGATGCCTTGCCCGGGTCGCCGCGCTGGAGCTCCGGTGAGCTGAAGACCGCCGATGAAACATCGCGGAGCTGCGGGCCTGTGGAGCGGCCAGCCGCGGGCGGCGGCGCTGAACTTTACATCGGGAGCCTGGGATCTCTCGCCGGGATCGGCAGTGGTGGAGCTCCATCCAGCGCGGCCTTGTTGGCTTCGGAAGCCGCGTTCTCCGGTAAGGGAAGCGGCCGTTCCAGGGTTTCCAAGCCGCTGAGAGGGTTCTCCCGACGCCGGAGCACCAACACCTGGCGAGAACGGCCTGGAACATCGGGCCTCCGTAAAGGCAACTGTGGAGGCCTCAATAGGCCCGACTATGGGTGGACATGGGATGGGGACTGGACATTGTGCCGTCCCTCATAATGGGAACCATTGTGGGGGGATGTTTTATGTTTAAATTTCTTAATTACTGTTATGTCTGTATTCTTTCTTTATTGCATTGGCGAGACGCATTTCACTACACCTAGGTGTTTGTGACCAATAAAATAACCTTTGAACGGGTCTCGGTTACAATCCCGGAGCACGCGGGCCGTATGACCGTGAGGTCAAGCAGCATCTGTGAGGAGAGGGGGGGGGGGGGGGGGGAGGGGGAAGGGGGAAGGTGGGAGGGAGGGGGGATAAGGGAGAGGGAGGGAGGGAGTTGGGGCAGTTTGATCGGCTCAGTCTCACAAGCTGAGTTGTGCTGTTGTGCAAACGCCACTCGAATGTTAGCTTCTATAAGATCTCCTCTGCTTCTATAAGATCCCGTCTGCTTCTATAAGATCTCCTCTGTTTCTATAAGATCCCGTCTGCTTCTATAAGATCCCGCCTGCTTCTATAAGATCATTGGGCAGTTTACACCCCAGCGGTATGAATATTGACTTATCTAACTAACCAAGTGACCCTTGCTTTCTCTCTCTCTCCATCCCAACCCTTTCACCAGTCTGACTATTTCCCTGTTTACATTTTATCTCCGTTTGCTTCGTTGTCACTTGCCCCTCGGCGAACAATGATCTGTGCCACATTTTCCTTGATCCACACCCCCTTTGATATCTCGTTTTCACACCCCACCCTTCCATATCTCTGTGTCTCGCCTCTCCCCTGACATCTGACCTCAAAATGATCAGTCTGAAGAAGGGGCTCGACCCGAAACGTCACTCATCAACTTTTCTCCAGAGATTCTGCCTGTCACTCCATCTTCTCGTGTCTATATGTGGAGGGGAATGAACAGGCGACGTCCCGTGGTCGGGGCCCTTCTTCACGGTTTGGAAGGAGAGTATTGGTACAAAACATCTGTCCACACCTCTCCCAGATGCTGCCTGACCCGCTGAATTCTTCCATCCGTTTATTAGTTAGCTCAGCGTTTCCATCTTTTACGGTCTCTTGTGTTTCTAGATTTTCTCGTTCACTAGGGTCTGATTATAATTCGCCAAATGCAAGCTCACCTCAAAATCTTCACAACAGAAACAAAGGCAACAACAAACAAGAACAAATGCACAATCAAACAATGCAACAGCGCGAGAAACCCTTCGGCCCATCGCTCCCATGCTGGCCCTCTCAACGTCCCACACCACCAGGCTCGCCATCTCTTTCTCTAAAGCCATGCATTTCCCAAAATAAGACACAAAGTGCTCGAGGAACTCAGTCGTCCCCGGCAACATCTCTGGAGATAAAAATGATAGGTATGGTTTCGGATCGGGACCATTGCTTCCGAAAAAGGGTCTGAAGATAGTCCCGACCCGAAACGTCACCTGTCCATGTTTTCCAGAGATGCTGCCTGTCCCGCTGAGTTACTCCAGCACTTTGTGTCCATCATTGGTATAAACCTGCATCTGTGGGGGTTTTTTTGTTTGTGTATTTTGTAAACGCACCCCCGTCGCTCCGACACGCTGGGCATAGTCGCTATTGGCCAGACTGACACTATTATATCAAGTAACCTCTTGAAACAATAATACTAATGGCATCTACTAATAGCGCGTCGCACAATCGTGCTCGATGAGTTTCCCAGGAATCACCGCAAATATCAGGGGGGTTGTTTAAAAAAAAACATTTCAGCAATAAACCTTTTTGCATATTTTTAAAATAACTATAAATAAGCACATTAGAAACAAAAGGGCGGCGCATAGGTAGAGCCGCCGCCGTACAGAACTAGAGAGCCAGGTTTTTATTGCAAAAGGATTGTATGTTAGCTTTCATTGCAAAATGATTTGAGTATAGGAGCAGAGAGGTTCTACTGCAGTTGTACAGGGTCTTGGTGAGACCACACCTGGAGTATTGCGTACAGTTTTGGTCTCCAAATCTGAGGAAGGACATTATTGCCATAGAGGGAGTGCAGAGACGGTTCACCAGACTGATTCCTGGGAGGTCAGGACTGTCTTGTGAAGAAAGACTGGATAGACTTGGTTTATACTCTCTAGAATTTAGAAGATTGAGAGGGGGATCTTATAGAAACTTACAAAATTCTTAAGGGGTTGGACAGGCTAGATGCAGTAAGATTGTTCCCGATGTTAGGGAAGTCCAGGACAAGGGGTCACAGCTTAAGGATAAAGGGGAAATCCTTTAAAACCGAGATGAGAAGAACTTTTTTCACACAGAGAGTGGTAAATCTCTGGAACTCTCTGCCACAGAGGGTAGTCGAGGCCAGTTCATTGGCTATATTTAAGAGGGAGTTAGATGTGGCCCTTGTGGCTAAGGGGATCAGGGGGTATGGAGAGAAGGCAGGTACGGGATACTGAGTTGGATGATCAGCCATGATCATATTGAATGGCGGTGCAGGCTCGAAGGGCCGAATGGCCTACTCCTGCACCTAATTTCTATGTTTCTATGTTTGATCCTGACCTCGGGTGCCGTGTGTATGTGTGTGGTGTTTGCACGATCTCCCTGTGACCGCGTTGGTTTCCTCCGGGTCTTCCGGGTTCCTCCCACATCCCAAAGACGTGCGGGGTTGTAGTTTCCTTGACCTCTCTGTAAATTGTCACTAGTGTGTAGGGAGTGGATGAGAAAGTGGGATAAAGTAGAACTGGGGTCGACGAGTGATCGCTGGTTGTGGACTCGACGGGTCGAAGGGTCTGTTTCCGAACTAAAACTAAACTAATCTACACAAATACACGGTTCTTTATATTCGTCGTGCGGTTCCGTCTGCACATTCACAGATAACCTGCCTATACAGAGTTGACGTGGAAAAGCTTTTCCCACCGAGAGTAGGGAAGATTCAAACAAGGGGACATGACATGAGAATTAAGGGACTGAAGTTTAGGGGTAACATGAGGGGGGACTTCTTTACTCAGAGAGTGGTAGCTGTGTGGAATGAGCTTCCAGTGAAGGTGGTGGAGGCAGGTTCGTTTTTATCATTTAAAAATAAATTGGATAGTTATATGGATGGGAAGGGAATGGAGGGTTATGGTCTGAGCGCAGGTATATGGGACTAGGGGAGATTATGTGTTCGGCACGGACTAGAACGGTCGAGATGGCCTGTTTCCGTGCTGTAATTGTTATATGGTAATACGTTACTCCTAATCAAAGATCCTATAGCAATATAGGATCTTTGCTCCTAATAGCGCATTTCTTGTGTACAGAGCGCCAATGCTGAGATGGGAACTTGGTGCTCGTTTCTCGTATCTCGGAGATTGACCGACATGCACTTAAGCGGAATTAATTTCTATTGAAAGAGTCTACAGAGGAAACAGATTGTGGGATATCTCGAATGCAGATTAAACTCCGCTCTGCGCCATAGCTCATTTGGAACGGGGGGCGGCACAGAGCCCCGGGTTCGATCCTGACGACGGGCGCAGTCTGTACCGAGTTTGTACGTTCTCCCCGTGACCGCGTGGATTTTCGTCGGGATCCCTGCTCCCCCCCCCCCCCCCCCCCCACACACACACACACACAGTCCAAAGACGTACAGGTTTGCAGGTTAATTGGTTTCTGCAACATTGTAAATTGTCCCCGGTGTGGAGGTTAGTGTCATTGTGCGGGAACACAGCTCGGCGCGGGCTCGGTGAGATGAAGGGCCTGTTTCCGCGCTGTATATCTAAACTAAACAACAAACGCCAAAGGATTGAGTAAAATAAAACATCAGGTGCTGGAGTAACTCAATGAGTAACTCAACTCAGCATCTGTGGCGGGGAATGGACAGCGCCGCGTTTCGGGTCAATGCCCCCCTTCAGACTCCCAGTGACGTGCATTTAAACGGGTATTGAAAGGGGTTCAACTAATATTCCATTTAAAACAAAGTATTATGTTATTTCGAATATGTTATCAGACAACGGAATCGCCCAGAGAGCAGTGCTGAACTATCTACCTCTTTTGTGACCCTCAGACTATCTTTTGTTGGACTTTGCTGGCTTTACCTTGCACTAAGCGGCATTCCCTTTATCGTATATCTACACACTGTAAATGAATGGATTGTAGTCACGTATTGTCTTCCTGCTGACAGGATAGCACGCAGCAAAAGCCTTTTACTGTACAACTGAACAAGTTAGGGCTTTATTCTTTGGAGCGCAGAAGGTTAAGGGGGGGCTTGATAGAGGTTTTTAAAATGATGAGAGGGATAGACAGAGTTGACGTGGAAAAGCTTTTCCCACTGAGAGTAGGGAAGATTCAAACAAGGGGACATGACATGAGAATTAAGGGGACTGAAGTTTAGGGGTAACATGAGGGGGAACATCTTTACTCAGAGAGTGGTAGCTGTGTGGAATGAGCTTCCAGTGAAGGTGGTGGAGGCAGGTTCGTTTTTATCATTTAAAAATAAATTGGATAGTTATATGGATGGGAAGGGAATGGAGGGTTATGGTCTGAGCGCAGGTATATGGGACTAGGGGAGATTATGTGTTCGGCACGGACTAGAAGGGTCGAGATGGCCTGTTTCCGTGCTATAATTGTTATATGGTTATATGGTTACCTCGGTACACGTGACAATAGTAAATAAAATAAACTAAACTAAAAAGCCACTGTATAAACATTTCCGGTGGATAATTATTTCATTGTCCGTTTTACGCTCGAAGATCTGGCTGGCCGAACGGGTCGTGTAACGAGCCCTGAATCTGTTCCATCGCCAGGTGACGGGTCACGGATATAAGAAGCAAGGTGGAAAATGAAACATTTCCAAATAAGGTGGCGCAGCGGTAGAGCTGCTGCCTGAGGAAGGACATTATTGCCATAGAGGGAGTGCAGAGTTCTTCTCATCTCGGTTTTAAAGGATTTCCCCCTTATCCTTAAGCTGTGACCCCTTGTCCTGGACTTCCCTAACATCGGGAACAATCTTCCTGCATCTAGCCTGTCCAACCCCTTAAGAATTTTGTAAGTTTCTATAAGATCCCCTCTCAATCTTCTAAATTCTAGAGAGTATAAACCAAGTCTATCCAGTCTTTCTTCATAAGACAGTCCTGACATCCCAGGAATCAGTCTGGTGAACCGTCTCTGCACTCCCTCTATGGCAATAATGTCCTTCCTCAGATTTGGAGACCAAAACTGTACGCAATACTCCAGGTGTGGTCTCACCAAGACCCTGTACAACTGCAGTAGAACCTCCCTGCTCCTATACTCAAATCCTTTTGCAATGAAAGTTAACATACCATTCGCTTTCTTTACTGCCTGCTGCACCTGCATGCCTACCTTCAATGACTGGTGTACCATGGCACCCAGGTCTCGCTGCATCTACCCCTTTCCCAATCGGCCACCATTTAGATAATAGTCTGCTTTCCCGTTTTTGCCACCAAAATGGATAACCTCACATGTTCAACACGAAAAGTAGCCTGTCCATCTCCCTAAATAGAGCGCCACGGTGGCACCGCGGGTACAGTTGCTGTCTCACAGCGTCAGAGACCCGAGTTCGATCCTGACCGCGGGTGCTGCACCTTCTCCCCGTGACCGCGTGGGTTTCCTCCGGGTGCTCCGGTTTCCTCCCACATCCCAATGACGCGCGGGTGTAAATTGCCCGCAGTGTGAAGGGAGCGGATGAGAAAGTGGGGCAATATAGAACTGGCGTGTGAACGGGATCGCCGGTCGACATGGACTCGGTGTGCTGAAGGGCCTGCTTTCGTGCTGTACCTCAAAACTAAAGATGCTGCTGGGTGCGTTTGTTGTTTTCGAAGATAGACACAAAAAGCTGGAGTAACTCAGCGGGACGGGCAGCATCTCTGGAGAGATGGAATGGGTGACGTTTCGGATCGAGACCCTTCTTCAGACTGGTTAGGGGTACGGGAAACGGGAGATATAGACGGTGACGTGGAGAGATAAAGAACAATGAATTAATGAATGCAAAAAAGTAGCGCTGATAAAGGAAATGTTTTGTTTTGCTCCATCTTCAATACTTTCGGTTACGGAGTACTAAATGATCCATGTTTTAAAAGCGATTTCCGCCAATGTCTGCGTGGGATGTCTCCGAGATCTTCGGTTTCCTCCCACACTCCATAGACGTGCAGGTTTGTAGGCCAATTGTCTTGGTGTAAATGTAATTTGTCCCAACTGTGTGCAGGATATGTTAGCGGGGTTCGCTGGTCGGTGCGGAATCGGTGTGTCCGCGCTGTGTCTCTAAACTTAACTAAATGGACATGTATTGCAGTGTCGAGATGACAACCGCAGGGGGCAACTGCCGTTTGAAATGAGTAGCGCTGGCTTTGCAGGCCGCCGAGGAAGCAGGGGTTTGGGGGACTGGGGTTTGGGGCGGCGTTGAAGGAGCGGGGGTTGGGATAGTGTTGAGCGTGCGTATTGTCTGTGGAAATCAAAGATATGTGATCGTTGGTGGAAATAAAGGATCAATGGCAATCTAAGATAGATACAACAATAGACATTAGACAATAGGTGCAGGAGTAGGCCATTCGGCCCTTCGAGCCAGCGCCGCCATTCAATATGATCATGGCTGATCGTCCCCAATCAGTACCCCGTTCCAGCCTTCTCCCCATATCCCCTGACTCCGCTATCTTTAAGAGCCCTATCTAGCTCTCTCTTGAAAGCATCCAGAGAACCTGCCTCCACCGCCCTCTGAGAAAGAGAATTCCACAGACTCACCACTCTCTGTGAGAAAATGTGTTTCCTCGTCTCCGTTCTAAATGGCTTACCCCTTATTCCTAAACAAGCTGGAGTAACTCAGCGGGTCAGGCAGCATCTATGGACAGAGGAATGGGTGATGGTTCGGGTCGGGACCCTTCTTCAGACTGGATAGTGATAAGGGAAACGAGAGATATAGACGGCGATGTGGAAAGATAAACAATGGTATAAATGAATGAAAAATATGCAAAAAAGTAAGGATGATAAACGAAATGGGTTATTTTTTGTGCACTATTTTCAATACTTTCGGTCACGGAGAACTGAATGATGCTGACCAGACAAATAATTTGAAAAAAAAAAACACTTACCAAAGAAAAAGAGAGAAAGTAACGGGCCGATTGAAAATAAACTGGAGATGATTTTGCGGACATCTACTGGACGGCCCATGTTCGGCTCCGGGTCCTCCTGATCTCACGGTGACCCGCTGAGTAGTAACCGAGTTCCACGCGTGATGAACGGCTGTGAGTGAGAACAAACGAGGCGAGTCCCGAAAACATGTCCAATATACTCTAATAAAACAATAGGATATTACAAGTAGAAGATAAGAATGCGGTTTAAATCTGCTGAATGCAAGTTCCAATCAAAATACCTTCATTGGTGAACGCCCCTGGTGTGTATCTGAGGGTTTTCAGCCAATGTAGCAGGGGGCCATAGTGACCAATTACCGAGCCCGGGACATAGATACATAGAAACATAGAAAATAGGTCATTCGGCCCTTCGAGCCAGCAGCGCCATTCAATATGATCATCCAGAATCTGTACCCCGTTCCTGTTTTCTTCCCATATCCCTTGATTCCGTTTGCCCTGAGAACTGTATCCAACTCTCTCTTGAATACAATCCAATGACTTGGCCTCCACTGCCTTCTGTGGCAGAGAATTCCACATATTCCCAACATAATTTCCAATTGTAAATATTTCCTTACCAAAGTGTGTGTCGGATCAGAGGCCATTCTAATCGAATATATGTTTGAAGATTTCGAGCAGGTGGATGTCATTGTAGATTCTATTCGCTCGACTATCCTTGTGCATATAAACAAACTGTGCATTGGTGCGTCTGCCGTTAAAAGCTAATTGTGCCACGCTGCATCTTAAAATTAAACATCATTTAGTCTCACACTGGTGTCCTAGAAACATAAAAACATAGAACCATAGACAATTAGGTGCAGGATTAGACCATTTGGCCCTTTGAGGCAGCACAGCCATTCAATATAGTCAACAATATTGTCAATATTGTCAACAAAATAGAGAGAGTACAGAGGAGACTTACTAGAATGTTGCCTGGGTTTCAGCAACTAAGTTACAGAGAAAGGTTGAACAAGTTAGGGCTTTATTCTTTGGAGCGCAGAAGGTTAAGGGGGGATTTGATAGAGGTTTTTAAAATGATGAGAGGGATAGACAGAGTTGACGTGGAAAAGCTTTTCCCACTGAGAGTAGGGAAGATTCAAACAAGGGGACATGACTTGAGAATTAAGGGACTGAAGTTTAGGGGTAACATTAGGGGGAACTTCTTTACTTAGAGAGTGGTAGCTGTGTGGAATGAGCTTCCAGTGAAGGTGGTGGAGGCAGGTTCGTTTTTTATAATTTAAAAATAAATTGGATAGTTATATGGATGGGAAGGGAATGGAGGGTTATGGTCTGAGCGCAGGTATATGGGACTAGGGGAGATTATGTGTTCGGCATGGACTAGAAGGGTCGAGATGGCCTGTTTCCGTGCTGTAATTGTTATATGGTTATATGGTTATAATATGATCATGGCTGATCATCCAGAATCAGTAGCCCGTTCCCATATCCCTTGATTCCGTTAGCCCTGAGAGCTAAATCTGCCTCATTCTTGTAGGTGGAATATGAGGTGCTGTTCCTCCAGTTTGCCTCCTTCTGGCAACGGGGGAGGCCCAGGTCAGAAAGGTCAGAGTGGGAAAGGGAACGACGCTTTCGCTATTAATTAGAATGTGTGGAAACTGTGTGTTGTTCCATATTTCTGGAATCTTGTTGTGAAGCTGAGGGGAAGTAGGTGTAGAGAGGGGGGTTTAGAAGAGGGCAACAGAGGTAGGTGTAAAGTGGGAAGAGGGGCGATAGAGAGAAGTGTGGAGAAGGGTGAGGGGAGAGTGGTATAGAGACGGAGCTGGGGAGAGGTGGGAGACGTGGAGACCGGGTGGGGCGTAGAGGTCTCCACGGATCACCACTATATCTCACAAGTTCACATTCACAAGTTGTAGGAGTAGAATTGGGCCGTTCGGCCCATCGAGTCTACTCCGCCATTCATTCAATCATGGTTATATGGACGGGAAAGGAATGGAGGGTTATGGTCTGAGCGCAGGTATATGGGACTAGGGGAGAATACGTGTTTGGCACGGACTAGAAGGGCCGAGATGGCCTGTTTCCGTGCTGTAATTGTTATATGGTTATATGGTTATATGGCTGATCTCTGCCTCCTAATCCTATTTTCCTGCCTTCACTCCATAACCCTTGACACCCGTTCTAATCGAGAATTTGTCTATCTCTGCCTTAGAAATATCCACTGACTTGGCCTCCACAGCCCTCTATGGCAATGAGTTCCACAGATTCACCACCCTCTGACTAATCTCCCCTGTGTGTTGTTATTTAGTTATTTCCTACACATTTCGTCTGCTCCACTGAAATCTCCTCAATGTATGTCTACTTTGAAGACGTTATCCTCCTCTCTTTGAAGAGAGTGCTGCAACATCCTCTCCCGCTCCTCCCTCTGTCATTCCCCCTGCTCTCCGACACTACCACCATGTTTTAACCCAGAGTCGCCACGACAGCCACGTGTGCTTTCTCAGTGTTTGTCTGCGCCTCCATCTTCTACCTCGTGGAGTTCGACTCCGGTCCCAGACATCCCAGTTCGGACCCAACCCGGATTACAGGTTCCGACAATCGATCTGCCGCTTAACTTCAAATATCCCTTACTTCCCCTCTCTCTCCATCCCCTCTCCCTTCCCAGTTCTCACTGTCTCCGACTACATTTTATCTCGGAGCCGCCCGCACCCCTGACATCAGCCTGAAGAAGGGTCTCGATCCGAAACGTCACCCATTCCTTCTCTCCAGAGATGCTGCCTGTCCCGCTGAGTTACTCCAGCATTTCTGTGTCTATGTGTCCAATGTATCTGGCCACACATCGGCTCTGTGTGCCGTCTAGTGAACCAACAGTCTAAAACGGACAGGTTGTTTTTTACCTTCATCACTTCCAATTTCAGGTCGGACCGCCAAGGCCTGCTGGATTCGTGGTTGCTAACAGTTTTACGCGTTTGCTCGCTGAATTTATCAAAAGTAAGTTAATAATGCCTTACTTTTGATGAAATTCAGCGAGCAAACGCGATAATTCCCGATATTTTGGACCTGTAAATCTCCACGGCAAATGTCGGCTGTTCATTTCCGTCGGTTTGGCACCTTCAGTTCCCTCTTGAATTTACCTTACTTGCTATCTTTTTTTTCCCCTGTAAATCTAGGTAGCTGTGCCTCACGGCCACCCCGACTGGCACAGTAAATTGCAGCTCACAACCTCGCCGTTTTCTATGTTTTTAACGGGTGGGAAAATGCGTTTTTTCCCATCCACTAACATGTACCGGAACCCTCGAGTGTCCTCCACTTGAGAATTTTGGTCACGTGGGTGCGGATCTACGCTCCAGTGACCTTTAGTGAAATCACCCTATAACACTCCGATTTAGGTAAGAATATCCCTTTCCCCCCCTTTTTTTATCTGCCCCGCTGCCACCCCAGTTCAAACCATTTCACCCATTATCATGCCCTCTTTTCCCCTGTACCCTTCCACCGATACCCCCCCCCCCCCCACCCCACAAACTCACTCTTTCTTTATGAGTTACCCAGCATTTTACTTCTTACTTTTAGAGATACAGCGCTGAACCAGGCCCTTCGGCCCATCGACTCCGTGCAGTCCAGCAATCACCCCGCACACTAATACTATCCCACGCACTAGGGACAATTTACTATTATACCGAAGTCAATTAAGCCACAAACCTTTGCGCCTTTGGGGTGTGGGTTGGAAAGCGGAGTTCCCGGAGAAACCCCACGCGGTCACAGGGAGAACGTACAAACTCCGTACAAACAGCAGCCGCAGTCAGGATTGAACCCGGGTCTCTGGCGCTGTGAGGCGGCAACTATCGCCGCGCCACAGTGCCCCTTTAATCAACAGTAGGCCCAGCAGAAATGGAGAAAGCAATCACTGAACGGTTTCGTGAATTATTTAATAATCGCGGTTAAAACATTACTTTGACAGGCACACCATATGTAAGGTTCTCAGTTGAGACGCAAGATAGACTGCAGGTGCTGGAATCTTGATCAGTGCTGGAGGAACTCAGCACGTCGGGCAGCATCTGTGCATGGGATGCAACGGGTTTGAGTCAGTCTACCCCACGACAGAAGGGGGGGAGGAGTTGTGCTGTTTGATAGCACTGGGAAAAATGATCTCCTGTGGCCTTTTGAGCTGCATCTTGGCACCGGTAGAGTTGCTGCCAGCGCAAGAGACGGGCGAATTAATGAGCTTGGTATAATGTAAATTGTCCCTCGTGTGTGTGTGTGTGTACAATAGTGCCAAAGTGCGGGGATCGCTGGTCAGTGTGGACTTGGTGGGCCGAAGGGCCTGTTTCCGCACTGTATTTCTAAACTAAACTAAATTAGTTTGTATTGTATTGTATTGTATATCTTTATTGTCATTTCCTGAGTATTCGCATACCCAGAGGAAACAAAAAAACGTTGCTCAACCAGTGTCCATTCAGTGTGCATGAAAAAAATAAATAGAAATAAAAATAAAAAATACATGTCATGAACAAATTTAACACTCTACTAAACATTCAACAGCCGTTCCGACCGGCAGCGGCACAACAGTGGCTCTGCTGCAGTGTGGGGGTTTGTGCGCGATACTTGGCAGGGGGGCAAAGTCCATTTAACAGTCTTATAGCCTGTGGGAAGAAGCTGAGGAGCATCCTGCTGGTTTTGCAGCTAATGCTCCTGTACCTCTTCCCAGATGGGAGGATGGAGAAAATGTCATGCGATGGGTGGTAGGGGTCTTTGATGATGGAGATGGCTCTGTTGATACATCTCTTCCTGTATATGTCCAGCAGGAAGGGGAGTGGAGCACCAATAATCCTGCTTGCGGTCTTCACTATCCTGTCCAGTTGGTGCCGTTCGTACTCCTTGCAGCTCCCGAACCAGGAAGTGATGCCGTAGGTCAGTGTGCTCTCGACAGTCCCCCTATAAAAAGTCCGTAGGTGTGTGGTGGGGAGGCCTGCTTTACGTAGTCTTCGGAGAGGGTGAAGTCGCTGCTGGGCTCTCTTGACCAGAACTGTGGTGTTGCCCGACAGTTTGTTGCAGAGGTAGCATTGCGGTTAGGGTTTTGCAGGGCCGTTCAAGATGTTTCACGGTGGTTGGTGGAAGATGCTATTCTTGTACTTAGTGGTCACAGTTCTGAGGCTCCTGTACCTTAACACCTATTGGTAGCAGTGTGATGAGCCTGTGGGTGGTGTGGATCTTTGATGATAACTACCTTACTGAGGAAGCGCTTCCTGTTTATCCTTTCGATGTGGTGGTCAGTAACCACGACATGTTGGACAAAGTGCACCACTTTCTGTTACAGTCAGACATGCACAATGTGAAAACAGGCACAAACAGGCCCAACCTGCCCACACCACCCAACTTGTCCCATCTACACTCGTCCCACCTGCCAGCATTTAGTTTTGACAAAAGTGCTGGAGAAACTCAGCGGGTGCGGCAGCATCTATGGAGCGAAGGAAATAGGCAACGTTGTCTATTCTCTTCGCTCCAGAGATGCTGCCGCACCCGCTGAGTTTCTCCAGCACCTTTGTCTACCTTCGATTTCCCAACAACTGCAGTTCCTTCTTGAGCTTAGTTTAGTTTAGCTTAGTTTAGCGGAAACTAGGCCCTTCGGCCCAGCAGGTCCTGCCGACCACTGGTCCCTGCATATTAATACGATCCTACACACACTCGGGACATTTTTCTTTTTTACAAGTTTTGCATTCACCAAGCCCATTTACCTACATACTTGTTCCTCTTTGGAGTGTGGGAGGTATTCGAAGATCTCGGAGAAAACCCACGCAGGTCATAAGGAGCATGTACAAACTACGTACAGACAGTACCCGTAGTCGGGATCGAACCTGGGTCTCGGACGCTGCAAGCGCTGTAAGACAGCAACTCTACAGCTGCGTCGCCGTGTCGCCATTTGGCCCACATGCCTCCAAACCTGTCCTATCCATGTGCATGTCTAACAGTTTCTTTAATGTTGAGATAGTCCCAGCCTCAATTACCTCCTCTGGCAGCTTGTTCCATACACCGGCCACCCCCTGTGTGAAAATGTTACCCCTCAGATTCCTATTAAAACATTTCCCCTTCATCTTAAACATATGTCCTCTGGTTTTTTGATTACCATACTCTGGGCAAGCGACTCTATGCGTCTCCCAGATCTATTCCTCTCATGATTTTATACACCTCTATAAGATCATCCCTCATTCTCCTGCGCTCCAAGGAATAGAGACCCATCCTACTCAATCTCTCCCTATAGCTCGGGTCCTCGAGTCCCGTCAACATTACTTACTGAATGGTAGACACACCGAACCTTGAAAGGCCGAGATGTGGAGTGGATGTGGACTGGATGTTTCCACTAGTTGGAGAGTCTTGGACCAAAGGTTATAGAAGGACGTTCCTTTCAGAAGGAGATGATGAGGAATTTCTATAGTCAGAATGGTGAATCTGTGGAATTCTTTGCCACAGAAGGCTGTTTAAGCCAAGTCAATGGATATTTTTAAGGCAAGGATAAATGGATTCTTGCTTAGTACTTGTGTCAGGGGTTACGGGGAGAAGGCAGGAAAATGGGGTTAAGGAGAGATAGATCTGCCATGTTTAAATGGTGGTGTAGACCTGATGGGCCCAATGGCCTAATTCTACTTCAATCACTTACGATCATCCTTGTAAATCCACTCTGCATCTTTCCAGCTTGACAACATCTTTCCTATAACATGGCAACCAAAACTGAACACAATACTCTAAGACTGAAGAAGGTCCATCTGTCTCCTCAGATCCTGGTGAACTTCTACCGCTGCACCATCGAGAGCATCCTTACCAACTGCATCACAGTATGGTATGGCGACTGCTCTGTCTCCGACCGGAAGGCATTGCAGTGGGTGGTGAAAATTGCCCACGCATCACCGGTTCCTCGCTCCCCTCCATTGGGTCTGTCCAAAGCAAGCGTTGTCTGCAGAGGGCGCTCAGCATCGCCAAGGGCTGCTCTCAACCCAACCATGGACTGTTTACCCTCCCACCATCCGGGAGGCGCTACAGGTCTCTCCGTTGCCGAACCAGCAGGTCGAGGAACAGCTTCTTCCCGGCGGCTGTCACTCTACTCAACAACGTACCTCGGTGACTGCCAATCACCACCCCCCTCCCGGACACTTATTATTATTTATTCAAATCATTTGCTATGTCGCTCTTCCAGGGAGATGCTAAATGCATTTTGTTGTCTCTGTACTGTACACTGACAATGTCAATTAAAATTGAATCTGAATCTGAATCTGAATCTGAATCTAAGATTTCATTACTATTGACATTCTTCGATATGACCACTAGGTGAATTTGCTACCAATCAGACACATCTTTAGTTGTGTACCTCAACATCACTGGGTGCTTCGGCCTTTTATCACAAGACACCCTTAGTTGAGGCAGGCCCACCGTAGGTTGATCAGACACGGGTGTGTGTCTTATTGTTAGCCACTAGATGGTCACGTGGCAGCCCAGACAGCATCTTTCCTCTTCAGCCACAGCCAGTGACTGCTCCGTTCAGCGGCATTGGCAAGTTTTTTTATTGCCCTCCTTTGTGCCTGCCCTTTGACTCCTACTTCCCTCAGGAGCCTTGCGGTGGAACTGGCTACAAAGCCCCTGCACCCCACCTCCACTGAACTCACCCTTACCCTCCAACCTCTCTCCTCTGCCTCTGCTGCAAGGTTTGAATATAAAACATCTTACTTGGATGACCTGAAATTAAAGCATATAATTAGTTAGTTACCTAATTGTAGATAATTACAAAATTGACCGTTGTGACGGAAATAGTAATAAACACCCAGACAGCCTTGTATTGGGTTGCAATGCATGCTGCAATGGAGGTACCATGCCAAGTATTGCTTGCGTATGGGATAGGCATGGGATGCAATGCAAGCACCCCAGTTGCTGCCTGACCCACTGTGTATGGCAGGGAACATTAAAACTGACTGCAAAGGTTTTTATAGATATGTGAACAGAAAGAGATTAGTTAAAACAAATGTAGGTCCCTTGCAGTCAGAAACAGGTGAATTGATCACGGGGAACAAGGACATGGCGAACCAATTGAATAACTACTTTGGTTCCGTCTTCACTAAGGAAGACATAAATAATTTGCTGGAAATAGCAGGGGACCGCAGATCAAAGGAGATGGAGGAACTGAGTGAAATCCAGGTTAGCCGGGAAGTGGTGTTAGGTAAATTGAATGGATTAAAGGCCGATAAATCCCCAGGGCCAGAGAGGCTGCATCCCAGAGTACTTAAGGAAGTAGCTCCAGAAATAGTGGATGCATTAGTGATAATTTTTCAAAACTCTTTAGATTCTGGAGTAGTTCCTGAGGATTGGAGGGTAGCTAATGTTTTTAAACCCCACTTTTTAAAAAGGGAGGGAGAGTGAAAACGGGGAATTACAGACCAGTTAGTCTAACATCGGTGGTGGGGAAACTGCTAGAGTCAGTTATTAAAGATGGGATAGCAGCACATTTGGAAAGTGGTGAAATCATTGGACAAAGTCAGCATGGATTTACGAAAGGTAAATCATGTCTGACGAATCTTATAGAATTTTTCGAGGATGTAACTAGTAGCGTGGATAGGAGAGAACCAGTGGATGTGGTGTATCTGGACTTACAGAAGGCTTTCGACAAGGTCCCACATAAGAGATTAGTATACAAACGTAAAGCACATGGCATTGGGGGTTCAGTATTGATGTGGATAGATAACTGGCTGGCAAACAGGAAGTAAAAAGTAGGAGGAAACAGGTCTTTTTCAGAATGGCAGGCAGTGACTAGTGGGGTACCGCAAGGCTCAGTGCTGGCACCCCAGCTATTTACAATATATATTAATGATTTGGACGAGGGAATTGAATGCAACATCTCCGAGTTTGCGGATGACACTAAGCTGGGGGGCAGTGTTAGCTGTGAGGAGGATGCTACGAGGCTGCAAGGTGACTTGGATAGGCTGGGTGAGTGGGCAAATGCATGGCAGATGCAGTATAACGTGGGTAAATGTGAGGTTATCCACTTTGGTGGCAAAAACAGGAAAGCAGACAATTATATGTGGCCGGTTAGGAAAAGGTGAGATGCAACGAGACCTGGGTGTCATGGTACACCAGTCATTGAAAGTAGGCATGCAGGTGCAGCAGGCAGTGAAGAAAGCGAATGGTATGGTAGCATTCATAGCAAAAGGATTTGAGTATAGGAGCAGGGAGTTTCTACTGCAGTTGTACAGGGTCTTGGTGAGACCACACCTGCAGTATTGTGTACAGTTTTGGTCTCCAAATTTGAGGAAGGACGTTATTGCCGTAGAAGGAGTACAGAGAAGGTTCACCAGACTGATTCCTGGGATGTCAGGTCTTTCATATGAAGAAAGACTGGATAGACTCGGCTTGAACTCGCTAGAATTTAGGAGATTGAGGGGGGATCTTATAGAAACTTACAAGATTCTGAAGGGGTTGGACAGGCTAGATGCAGGAAGATTGTTCCTGATGTTGGAGAAGTCCAGGACAAGGGGTCACAGCTTAAGGATAAGGGGGAAATCCTTTAGGACCGAGTTGAGAAAAACTTTTTTCACACAGAGAGTGGTGAATCTCTGGAATTCTCTGCCACAGAAGGTAGTTGAGGCCACAGTTCATTGGCTATATTTAAGAGGGAGTTAGATGTGGCCCTTGTGGCTAAAGGGATCAGGGGGTATGGAGATAAGGCAGGTACAGGATACCGTGTTGGATGATCAGCCATGATCATGTTGAATGGCGGTGCAGGCTCGAAGGGCCGAATGGCCTACTCCTGCACCTATTTTCTATGTTCTATGTTTCTATGTTCCTCCAGTACATGTGTTTCAAGATTCCAGCATCTGTTGTCCCTTGTCTCTTCTATATTGGTTCCAGAATTAGTGCAGCACAGTGGAGCAGCAGTAGATTTGTTGCCTCACAGTGTCAGAGACCCGGGTTCGATCCTGACTACGGGTGCTGTCTGTTAGGAGTTTGTACCTTCTTCCTGTGACCATGTGGGTTTTCTCCGGGTGCTCCGGTTTCCTCCCACACTCCAAAACCACGCAGGTGTGTAGGTTTATTGGCTTTGGTAAAATTGTAAATTGTCCCTCGTGAATTTACAATTTACAATTGTAAATTGTCCCTACTCAACAATGTACCTCGGTGACTGCCAATCACCACCCCCCCCCCCCCCCCCCCCCGGACACTTATTATTTTTTATTCAAATCGTTTGCTATGTCGCTCTTCAAGGGAGATGCTAAATGCATTTCGTTGTCTCTGTACTGTACACTGACAATGACAATTAAAATTGAATCTGAATCTGAATTGAATCTGAATCTGAATCTGAATCTGTGTGTAAGGTAGTGTTGGTGTATATGGTGATTACTGTTCGATGCCGACTCGGAGGGCTGAAGTGCCTGTTTCTCTAAACTAAACTAAGCCAAACTAAGCTTGTGAAGAGAGGATTGTGAAGAGAGTAGACACAAAAAGCTGGAGTTATTCAGCGGTTCAGACAGCATCTGTGGAGAAAAAACCACGTGGTCATGGGGAAAACATACAAACTCCGTACACACAGGCCAAGGGGCTGTTGCCGCGCTGTATCTCTAAAGTCTGAAACACTTTGTCTGCATCTAGCGGTTTGTGTTACCCAAGCATGAAAGAGGCATCTGCAGGCACATAGGCAGAAATCCTGGGGTGGGTGGGGGGTGGAGGGGGGGGGGAGGTCCCAGGGCGGCTCGTCCCATCCATGTTTTGAAAAGTATGGGACAATCCTCCCCCATGTTTTGTAATCGGGATTTTGAAACTCGGTGAATTTCAAGAATTTCAGACTAGGCTTGTATTCACTGGAGTTTAGGACGATGAGGGGCGAATCTTATAGAAACATATAAAATTATAAAAGGACTGGACAAGCTAGATGCAGAAAAAATGTTCCCAATGTTGGGCGAGTCCAGAACCAGGGGCCACAGTATTAGAATAAAGGGGAGGTCATTTAAGACCTGGTGAGAGGTGCGAAAAAACGTTTTCACCCAGAGAGTTGTGAATTTGTGGAATTCCCTGCCTCAGAGCGCAGTGATTGGAGGAGGAGGATGTACTGGTGGAGCAAAGATCCCAGAGTGGAGCTTGAATCGGCTCGTTCTCGGGGCCTTTCATCGCCCGGCGCGGCTTAAAATCGGCCGCAAGATCTTCCATCGGCCCTTCGAGCCAGCACCGCCATTCATTGTGATCATGGCTGATCGTCCCCTATCAATAACCCGTGCCTGCCTTCTCTCCATATCCGTTGATTCCACTAGCCCTTAGAGCTCTATCTAACTCTCTCTTAAATCCATCCAGTGATTTGGCCCCCACTGCCCTCTGAGGCAGGGAATTCCACAAATTCACAACTCTCTGGGTGAAAACATTTTTTCTCGCCTCTCACCAGGCCTTAAATGACCTCCCCTTTATTCTAAGACTGTGGCCCCTGGTTCTGGACTCGCCCAACATTGGGAACATTTTTTCTGCATCTAGCTTGTCCAGTTCTTTTATAATTTCATATGTTTCTATAAGATTCGCCCCTCATCCTTCTAAACTTCAGTGAATACAAGCCTAGTCTTTTCAATCTTTCCTCATATGACAGTCCCGCCATCCCAGGGATCAATGTTGTGAACCTACGCTGCACTGCCTGAATCACAAGGATGTCCTTCCTCAAAGTAGGAGACCAAAACTGTACACAATACTCCAGATGTGGTCTCACCAGAGCCCTGTACAACTGCAGAAGAAGTGTTGCATGTCAGGCAGACTGGGTGAAAAGGATTAATGGGTTAATCAAGCTGTACAGAATGGAAACAGGCTCTTCAGACCACTTGGTTCTGTGTGCAAAGCAAGATTTTCATTGTCCTATACAGGGACACATGACAATAAACTCACTTGAACTTTGTCCATGCCGGCCAACTTGGCATCTTGGGCTAGTCCCGTTTACCTCCATTTGGTCCACATCCCTCTTAAACCTTCCTACCCTAATATCTGGACAGTCACCATAGCGCAATGGTAGAGTTGCTGCCTTACAGCGCATGTAGCACCAGGGACCCGGGTTCAATCCCGACTACGGGTGCAGTCTATATTGAGTCTGAACATTCTCCCTGTGGCCGCATGGGTTTTCTCCGAGATCTTCAGTTCCTTCCCACATTCTGGAAGTGGCGGCGCTGTTAACGGCTGCAGTCTTTACTTTTTTCTGCTGTTTTTTGTCTTGTTTTGGTTAAGTTTTAGTTTGTTGGGTTGTGTTAGAGGGGGTGAAACATGTTCTCTGTCTCTTCCTTCAGGGGAATGCGACTTTTTCGTGTCGTATCCCCCTTCTCTGCCTCCGTCTGCGCTGAGGCCTAATGGCGGAGCTGGCGGCCTCCAGCCTGCGACCGACCCCGAGGCTCCGGAGGCAGAGCCAGCCCGGACTCACCAACGAGAGGCTGGCCGTCTTCGGGGCTGAGGCAGCGGTGGCCCGACTTGCTGGTGAGGCGTTCTGGCTTTCGGCGGCGGCCTGGAGCTAATGCAGCGGGGCTCGGAGCGGAGACTGCGGGACCCGGAGCTGGGGCAGCGGCCTGGAGCTGGGGTGGCTACCCGGAGCTGATGCTGTGGCGGGCCGTCTCGGAGCGGAGACGGCGTTCCGGCTTTCGGCAGTGGCGACATCACCACGGAGGTCCCCTGGACTGGAGGGCGGCATCTCCGGCCTGGATCGATCGCCTCAGCGCAGAGGGAGAACAAGGAGGGAAGAGACGGAGACTAAGACTTTGCCTCCATCACAGTGAGGATGTGCTTGGTGAACTCACTGTGGTGGATGTTTAATTTGTGTTTATTGTATGTTTTGTTATTATTGGTTCTGTGTATGACTACAGGCAACGTAATTTCGTTCAGACCGAAAGGTCTGAATGACAATAAAGGAATCTAATCGAATCTAATCTAATTCCAAAGATGTAGAACCTGGTAGTAAGGGACTGCAGATGTGGGTTTACACTGTAGATAGACACAAAATGCTGGAATGGGTAACTCAGTGGGTCGGGCAGAGAAGGAAAGGGCGACATTTCAGGTCGAGCCATGATCACAATGAATGGCGGTGCTGGCTCGAAGTGCCGAATGGCCTCCTCCTACACCTATTTTCTTTCTTTCTATGTTTCTATGTTTCTATGAGACAAAGGTCGACCGTACTGTATTTATGTTGTTGAAGAATCAACCTGTGAGTGGGTTTATTCAGAAGTTAACGAACCGATGTTTCACTTACAGTACAAAGCAAAGCAGACGACAAAGTTAATCACCAATTGTCACACTTGTGAACCTTTGATGGTCATGTACAGCTTTACAGACAGAGATCGAGGTCTCGGTTTCTCAGCTTTGGAAGCTTTAGTAGACAGACAGCTTATCACTTCATCTAAAGGTCATGGTGTGAAGCCAGAAACTGAATGTACTGCAGCCATATACTGTAGAAAGCAGCGCATTTTCACACCTATAGAGTTTTCACACCTACGGTGTATTGTTTTCACACCTCCACTGTATTGGTCCATTATGTCATTGACTCTGCATTCAATGTTTCCATCGACAACCCTCTTCTATCAAGACCACACACAGAACTTGTCATTTAGAAAACCACCAAACCAATGAAGGTCTACGTGGAAACACAAACAACTGCAGATGCTGATATTAAAAAGAACACACTAATTGCTGGAGTTACTCGGCAGGTCAGACAGCATCTCTGGAGGACAGGGATAGGTGATGTTTCAGTGTGGTACCTTTCCTCAGATGGGTCTTGACCTGAAACGTCACTTCTCCATGTCCTCCAGCAAAGGACTATATAGAAACGCAAGGAACTGCAGATGCTGATTTTTAAAAAAACACATTACCATATAACAATTACAGCACGGAAACAGGCCATCTCGACCCTTCTAGTCCGTGCCGAACACATAATCTCCCCTAGTCCCATATACCTGCGCTCAGACCATAACCCTCCATTCCCTTCCCATCCATATAACTACCCAATTTTATTTTTAAATGATGAAAACGAACCTGCCTCCACCACCTTCACTGGAAGCTCATTCCATACAGCTACCACTCTCTGAGTAAAGAAGTTCCCCCTCATGTTACCCCTAAACTTCAGTCCCCTTAATTCTCATGTCATGTCCCCTTGTTTGAATCTTCCCTACTCTCAGTGGGAAAAGCTTTTCCACGTCAACTCTGTCTATCCCTCTCATCATTTTAAAAACCTCTATCAAGTCCCCCCTTAACCTTCTGCGCTCCAAAGAATGAAGACCTAACTTGTTGATAGGTGATGTTTCAGTGTGGTACCTTTCCTCAGATGGATCTTGACCTGAAACGTCACTTCTCCATGTCCTCCAGTAAAGGACTATGGAGAAACGCAAGGAACTGCAGATGCTGATTTTTCAAAAACCACATTGAAGTGCCGCAATAACTCAGTAGCCCGGGTAGCATCTCTGGGGGGGCAGGGACAAGCGAGGTTTCAATGTGGGACCTTTCCTCAGATGTGTCTAGATCTGAAACATTACCTATCCACGTCCTCCAGTTAAACACTATACCTCACTCCATTCCTCCTCCCCCTTCCTCTTTCTCCGACCAGTCTGACTGTCTCCCTGATTAAATGTTATCTCTGTCTGCTTTGTTGTCACCTTCTGTGAGCTAACAATGAACTATTCCACATTACCCTTGATCTCCATCCCCTTTAATGTAGTGTTTTCACACCTTGCACTTCCTTATCTCTGTGTCTCCCTCTCCCCTGACTCTGAATCTGCAGAAGCATCTTGACCCGAAACGTCACCCATTCCTTCTCTCCAGAGATGCTGCCTGTCCCACTGAGTTACTCCAGCATTTTGTGCCGATTTTTGGTGTAAACCAGCATCTGCAGTTCCTTCCTACACATGCCCCACTGGATCTCTCTCCTTCTCACGACACATCTGTAATAATGATTCATTCTTGCACGCACATCTGTAATTCCTTGAGGCACATCTGTTTGCTCCCACAATCAAAAAGGAACCCATGTTACGTTTACAACTGCACTTGTTCAACAGCAACAGGGTGAATACTGGTCGGCATGGAGGGCTTGTTTCCACATTGTATCTCTAAAGTTTAAAGTATAAAGCAAGTCAATATTCTTGCATGCACACCTGATATATTTTATTTTTTATTAATTTTGGTCCTATCAATATCGGGGCAGCGCAGTGGCACAGCGGTAGAGCTGCTGCCTTACAGCGTCAGAGTCCCGGGGTTTAATCCTGGCCATGGGTGCTGTCTGTACGGAGTTTGCACGTTCTCCCTGTGACCACGTGGGTTTTCTCAGGATGCTCCAGGTTACTCCCACACTCAAAAGATGTGCAGGTTTGTAGGTTTATTGGCTTCGGTAAAATTGGGAATTGTCCCTAGTGTGTAGGATAGTGTTAGTGTAGGGGATGGTCGTTGGTTGGAGTGGACTCAGTGGGCTGAAGGGCCGTTCTTGATGTGGCCCCCAGGGTAGACTACTCCACCTTGGCTGCAGCACAGCTGGCGGACGAGGAGATGCCGGAATATCATGGTAAATGGAATCATGGAATATTACATGGTAAATGGTAGGGAATTGAAGAATACAGTTGAACAGAGGGATCTGGGTATAACCGTGCATAGTTCCTTGAAGGTGGAATCTCATATAGATAGGGTGGTAAAGAAAGCTTTTGGTATGCTAGCCTTTATAAATCAGAGCATTGAGTATAGAAGCTGGGATGTAATGTTAAAATTGTACAAGGCATTGGTGAGACCAAATCTGGAGTATGGTGTACAATTTTGGTCGCCCAATTATAGGAAGGATGTCAACAAAATAGAGAGAGTACAGAGGAGATTTACTAGAATGTTGCCTGGGTTTCAACAACTAAGTTACAGATAGGTTGAATAAGTTAGGTCTTTATTCTCTGGAGCGCAGAAGGTTAAGGGGGGACCTGATAGAGGTCTTTAAAATGATGAGAGAGATAGACAGAGTTGATGTGGACAAGCTTTTCCCTTTGAGAATAGGGAAGACTCAAACAAGAGGACATGACTTCAGAATTAAGGGACAGAAGTTTAGGGGTAATATGAGGGGGAACTTCTTTATGCAGAGAGTGGTGGCGATGTGGAATGAGCTCCCAGTGGAAGTGGTGGAGGCAGGTTCATTGGTGTCATTTAAAAATAAATTGGATAGGCATATGGATGAGAAGGGAATGGAGGGGTATGGTACGAGTGCAGGCAGGTGGGACTAAGGGGAAAAAAATTTGTTCGGCATGGACTTGTAGGGCCGAGATGGCCTGTTTCCGTGCTGTAATTGTTATATGGTTATATGGTTAATATCGTACCACAATCTCGGGTTTGGTGCTCGAGGTGCAGCCATGACCTTTTGTTCTGGCGGCCTGGAGCCATCGCATTTTTTACGTCATCCATGGGTTGTCCCACCCGTGTATCCGGGCCACTGTGGCGATGGTGGCCGCGGGATTCACGTGGCACGGGCTGCGGAAGCACGTCAGTCGCTGGGCCCGGGCGTGTATTCGGTGCCAAACTTCCAAGGTGCATCGGCACGTCCGGGCGCCTGTTCAGGAGTTCGCAGTGCCTTGCTGTTGCTTCGACCACATGCACATGGACATCGTGCGGCCGCTGCCTCCATCGCGGGGGGTTTGCACGTGCTGACGGTGGGGGATAATTTTACGTGGTTACCGGTGGCCATCCCACTCGTGAACACTTCTGCCAAGTCATGCGCCCGTGCCCTCGTGGCCAATTGGATTGCCCGCTTCAGGGGTGCCGCTGGACATCACTTCCTACCGCCTTCCTTCGCTCCATAGATGCTGCTGCACCTGCTGAGTTTCTCCAGCATTTTTATGTGGCCTCATAGTACTTGGTTTGGCTGCATTTGGGTATTGTCTGCAGTTCTGCTCGCCCCATAGCACGATGTGGAGACTTTGGAGAGGATGAAGCACCAATTCTGGAGTATGGTGTACAATTTTGGTCGCCTAATTATAGGAAGGATGTCAACAAAATAGAGAGAGTACAGAGGAGATTTACTAGAATGTTGCCTGGGTTTCAGCAACTAAGTTACAGAGAAAGGTTGAACAAGTTAGGGCTTTATTCTTTGGAGCGCAGAAGGTTAAGGGGGGACTTGATAGAGGTTTTTAAAATGATGAGAGGGATAGACAGAGTTGACGTGGAAAAGCTTTTCCCTTGGAGAATACGGAAGATTCAAACAAGAGGACATGACTTGAGAATTAAGGGACTGAAGTTTGGGGGTAATATGAGGGGGAACTTCTTTACTCAGAGAGTGGTGGCTGTGTGGAATGAGCTTCCAGTGAAGGTGGTGGAGGCAGGTTCGTTTTTATCATTTAAAAATAAATTGGATAGTTGTATGGATGAGAAGGGAATGGAGGGTTATGGTCTGAGCGCAGGTATATGGGACTAGGGGAGATTATGTGTTCAGCACGGACTAGAAGGGTCGAGATGGCCTGTTTCCGTGCTGTAATTGTTATATGGTTATATGGTTTATATGGTTACTGGGGTGCCCAGTTCACATACAAACTGTGGTCCGCAATGGCTCGCCTGCTGGGGACTCAGCTCCACCATTCGACAGCGTACCATCCCCAGGGTTGGTGGAGCGCTTCCAACGCCATTCACGGATGCCTTGAAGACTCGCCTCACCTCACGGGCCCTGAATGGATGGACGAGTCGCCGTGGGTCCTGCTGGGAATTTGGACAGCCCCGAAGGAGCATTTGTCATCATCCTCGGTGGAGTTGGTTTATGGTGCTCTGCACAGCGTTCCCGGGGGATTGATCCTGGCCGCTGATAGGTCCCGGGAGTTGCCATCATCTGTGCTGGTGCGCTTGTGGGAGCAGGTCGGCACCCTGTCGCCCGTCCCGACGTCTCGTCATGGGGTGGTGCCATTCCACGTGCCAGCGTCGCTCGCGAACAGTTCTTACGTCTTTCTGCACCGCGACGCCCACAGGTCACCCTTGCAGCGCCCATATGACGGTCCATTTCGGGTGCAGTGGCACGGGTACACCATGTTTGTTTTGGACATGGGTGGCTGGTAAGAAACTGTGTCGGTGGCTTGACTGAAGCAGGCCCATTTGGACCTGAGCGAGCCAGTACAGGTAGCTCAAATTTACCGGCAGGGGAATCCGCCATCCCGGGTACAGTGTCTTGGTGAGACCACACCTGGAGTATTGCGTACAGTTTTGGTCTCCAAATCTGAGGAAGGACATTATTGCCATAGAGGGAGTGCAGAGACGGTTCACCAGACTAATTCCTGGGATGTCAGGACTGTCTTATGAAGAAAGACTGGATAGACTTGGTTTATACTCTCTAGAATTTAGGAGATTGAGAGGGGATCTTATAGAAACTTACAAAATTCTTAAGGGGTTGGACAGGCTAGATGCAGGAAGATTGTTCCCGATGTTAGGGAAGTCCAGGACAAGGGGTCACAGCTTAAGGATAAAGGGGAAATCCTTTAAAACCGAGATGAGAAGAACTTTTTTCACACAGAGAGTGGTGAATCTCTGGAACTCTCTGCCACAGAGGGTAGTTGAGGCCAGTTCATTGGCTATATTTAAGAGGGAGTTAGATGTGGCCCTTGTGGCTAAGGGGATCAGGGGGTATGGAGAGAAGGCAGGTACGGGATACTGAGTTGGATGATCAGCTATGATCATATTGAATGGCGGTGCAGGCTCGAAGGGCCGAATGGTCTACTCCTGCACCTAATTTCTATGTTTCTATGAAGAAGAAACGACAATTGCTTGCACAAACCAATCCAAGTTACAGAGAAAGGTTGAACAAGTTAGGGCTTTATTCTTTGGAGCGCAGAAGGTTAAGGGGGGACTTGATAGAGGTTTTTAAAATGATGAGAGGGATAGACAGAGTTGACGTGGACAAGCTTTTCCCACTGAGAGTAGGGAAGATTCAAACAAGGGGACATGACATGAGAATTAAGGGACTGAAGTTTAGGGGTAGCATGAGGGGGAACTTCTTTACTCAGAGAGTGGTAGCTGTGTGGAATGAGCTTCCAGTGAAGGTGGTGGAGGCAGGTTCATTTTTATCATTTAAAAATAAATTGGATAGTTATATGGATGGGAAGGGAATGGAGGGTTATGGCCTGAGCGCAGGTATATGGGACTAGGGGAGATTATGTGTTCGGCACGGACTAGAAGGGTCGAGATGGCCTGTTTCCGTGCGGTAATTGTTATATGGTTATATGGTTAAACCTTGTGTCTGTATTATTCCTGGCTGGACATTTCAAGTGTCAAGTGAATTTATTGTCATGTGTCCCTGATAGGACAATGAAATTCTTGCTTTGCTTCAGCACACAGAACATAGTAGGCGTTTAATACAAAACTGATCTGCGTGTTCCAGCCACACCACTGTATCTCTAAAGCAAAGTAAATTTATTTCCCATTTTCTCTTTGCAGAGTCAATAAAGGTACTTCATCATAAATAAACTGTTTAAATGAATATGTGGGATAAGGAAGGAAGTTGTGATGTTGGAGAGTGATAAGTTCACTGGTGCCAGGCCCAAAGAGCAGAGGAAATGTGTTTAAGAAGGAAATGCAGAAGCTGGTTTAAACTAAAGCTAGACACAAAAAGCTGGAGTAACTCAGCAAGACCGCAAGAAATTGCAGCAAATCGTGTACGCATCCCAGACCATTACACAAACCAACCTCCCCTCTATTAACTCCATCTACACTTCATTCTGCCTTAACAAGGCCAGCAGCATGATCAAGGATGGGTCTCACCCTAGCTATTTCCTCTACTCCCCTCTCCCATCAGGCAAAAGGTACAGAAGTGTGAAAATGCACACCTCTAGATTCAAGGACAGTTACTTCCCAGCTGTTGTCAGGCAACAGCTACAAGGTGCTACACCTTGGCAGGACAAATCAAAATAGGACGTACATGGTAAATGGTAGGAATTGAAGAATACAGTTGAACAGAGGGATCTGGGAATAACCGTGCATAGTTCCTTGAAGGTGGAATCTCATATAGATAGGGTGGTAAAGAAAGCTTTTGGTATGCTAGCCTTTATAAATCAGAGCATTGAGTATAGAAGCTGGGATGTAATGTTAAAATTGTACAAGGCATTGGTGAGACCAAATCTGGAGTATGGTGTACAATTTTGGTCGCCCAATTATACGAAGGATGTCAACAAAATAGAGAGAGTACAGAGGAGATTTACTAGAATGTTGCCTGGGTTTCAACAACTAAGTTACAGAGATAGGTTGAATAAGTTAGGTCTTTATTCTCTGGAGCGCAGAGGGTTAAGGGGGGACTTGATAGAGGTCTTTAAAATGATGAGAGGGATAGACAGAGCTGATGTGGACAAGATTTTCCCTTTGAGAATAGGGAAGTTTCAAACAAGAGGACATGACTTCAGAATTAAGGGACAGAAGTTTAGGGGTAACATGAGGGGGAACTTCTTTACTCAGAGAGTGGTAGCGGTGTGGAATGAGCTTCCAGTGGAAGTGGTGGAGGCAGGTTCATTGGTATCATTTAAAAATAAATTGGATAGGCATATGGATGAGAAGGGAATGGAGGGTTATGGTATGAGTGCAGTGCAGGTGGGACTAAGGGAAAAAAGTTGTTCGGCACGGACTTGTAGGGCCGAGATGGCCTGTTTCCGTGCTGTAATTGTTATATGGTTATATGGTTATATGGTTATGTATCTGTCCACTGTAAATGGATCGATTGTAATCATGTATTGTCTTTCTGCCAACTGGTTAGCACGCAACAAGTGCTTTTCACTGTACCTCGGTACACGAGACAATAAACTAAACTGAGTTCATGTGCACATACTGATTTTTTTTTTTCAGTTTATTATATTGTTTACAGTGTGCAATGTTTACAGTTTATAGAATGGTCTCGACCCAAAACGTCACCCGTTCCTTCCCTCTACAGATGCTGCCCGTCCCCCTGAGTTATTCCAGCTTTTTGTGTCTATCTTCGGTTTGAGCCAGCATCTGCAGTTCCTTCCTACGATATGTTTCCATACGTACTCTGCTGTGCTGCTGCAAGTAAGAATTTCATTGTTCTATCTGGCACATATGACAATAAAACACTCTTGACTTAACTCTTGATTCTTGCACAAGTTTGTTCACTTGCTAATCCAGATGGTGGAGAGTTGGCGGCTCGACGCTCTGTTTCTTTGAAATATGACTTCCTGATTATTAAACCACAGAGCAAAGGATACTGCTGTTAGTCCTGCTCTGCAGCAAAGAAAGCCGCAGACTGATAAGCAGAACAATGGGCTGTACATGAAGCAAATGGTGTGTTTCTACATGAAGTGGGTCGCAGGTCACACGGTACATCTTCTTGCAATGACCACTTCTCAGTTCAATCATTCGACCAATGTTAGCCAGTGTTTTATCTTCCAAAAAATAAACTTCATTCAGACTGAAACATACAAAAACAAAAACCATGGAAGAATCTCCCTAAGATGTCCAAACAGCATTGGAACAGGCTCTTCAACCCATCAAGTCCATGCTGGCCATCAAACATCACTGTGGCACAGTGGTAGAGTTGCTACCTTACAGCGCTGGAGACCGGGGTTCAATCTCAACAACCTGCAGGGTTATTCAAGAGCCTGAGGGTCAAAAGTGAGAGAAGGTCAAAAGCCCCTGAGTACACTCCTGAGGGAGTGCAGCATAGGTTCACCAGATTAATTCCTGGGATGGTGGGACTGACATATGATGAACGAATGGATCAACTCGGCTTACATTCACTGGAATTCAGACGGATGAGAGGGCATCTTTGAGAAACATTTAAAATTATTAAGGGATTGGACAGGATAGATGCAGGAGAAATGTTCCCGATGTTGGGGGGAGTCCAGAATCAGGGGTCATAATCTAAGAATAAGGGGTCGGCCATTTAGGACTGAGATGAGGAAAAGCTTTTTTACCCAGAAAGTTGTGAATCTGTGGAATTATCTGCCACAGAAGGCAGTGGAGGCCAATTCACTGGATGTTTTCAAGAGAGAGTCAGATTTAGCCATTAGGCTAATGGAATGGTGAACTTCTACCGCTGCACCATCGAGAGCATCCTTACCAACTGCATCACAGTATGGTATGGCAACTGCTCTGTCTCCGACCGGAAGGCATTGCAGAGGGTGGTGAAAATTGCCCAACGCATCACCGGTTCCTCGCTCCCCTCCATTGAGTCTGTCCAAAGCAAGCGCTGTCTGCGGAGGGCGCTCAACATCGCCAAGGACTGCTCTCACCCCAACCATGGACTGTTTACCCTCCTACCATCCGGGAGGCGCTACAGGTCTCTCCGTTGCCGAACCAGCAGGTCAAGGAACAGCTTCTTTCCGGCGGCTGTCACTCTACTCAACAACGTACCTCGGTGACTGCCAATCACCACCCCCCCCCGGACACTTATTATTATTTATTCAAATCGTTTGCTATGTCGCTCTTCCAGGGAGATGCTAAATGCATTTCATTGTCTCTGTACTGTACACTGACAATGACAATTAAAATTGAATCTGAATCTGAATCTGAATCTGAATTAAGGGATATGGGGAGAAAGCAGGAACCAGGTACAGATTCTGGATGATCAGCCATGATCATATTGAATGGCGGTGCTGGCTCGAAGGGCTGAATGGCCTACTCCTGCAGTTACTCTGTATGTTTCTGTCTGAAAGGGAAGAAGCTGGTTTTAAATGTGGGGGTCAGTTTTTGGGCTCCAGTACCTTTTTCCTGAGGGTAGCAGTGAGGTTAGTGTGTGGCCAGGGTGGTGTGGATCTTTGATGACAATGGATGCCTTCTTCAGGTCCACTGGTAAAGACTTTATATAAATGCACAGTGCTGGGCGAAACAGTGGCACAGCGGTAGAGTTGCTGCCTCACAGACCAGAGACCCAGGTTCAATCCCGACTATAGATTTGCAGGTTAATTGGCTTTGGCAAAATTGTGTAGGATGGTACTAGTGTACGGAGTTTGTGCGTTCTCCCCGTAACCTGCGTGGGTTTCGACTGAGTCTGTGCTGACCAGTGATCATAGAAACATAGAAACATAGAAATTAGGTGCAGGAGTAGGCCATTCGACCCTTACTGTGAGTTGGGGAAGGAACATGATGAAAGACACTATGGAGGTGCAACTAAAAGACTAAGGACTGAACATAGCGATCAGACAAAGACATTGGGCATTCAATGAACAACTTTCACACAGAACACACAGCTGAAATAGGCTTGCTTATCTATATAGGGCGATTGGAATGTACCAAGCACCACGAGCATTATGAAGGAATCACATTGTGCCTGGGTTGTTATCAGTTGCAACCAAAGATCCTATAGCAGATGCTCAGCAGCTTTGAGCTCAGCAGCTGCTCCTTGTCACTGTGTGTTTGGTAAACCTGTTCTCAGGCACTTAACGGTTCATTGTCAGAATGAGGCTGAATGCAAATTGCAGGCACAGTATCTCATGTCTGAAGAAGGGTCTCGACCCGAAATGTAACCTATTCCTTCGCTCCACAGATGCTGCCGCACCCGCTGAGTTTCTCCAGCATTTTTATCTAACTTCAATTTTGCTTGGGCAGTGGTATGATATTGATTACTCCAACTTCATGTAACCCTGGCATTCCCCCTCTCTCTCTATCCCTCCCCCACCCAAGAAACACTAGCTTCTCATTTTCACCCAACAAACAGCTGACAATGGCCTTTTTCTTTTATCAGCGTTACATTTTTGCATATCTTCCTTATTCCTTAACACTCCACATCACCATCTATATCTTATACCTAACTAGTCTGACGGAGGGTCTCGACCTGAAACGTCACCCTTTCTTTTTCTCCAGAGATGTTGCCTGTCCCACTGAGTTACTCCAGTGTTTTGTGTCTATGTGTATTAACCATATAATAACCATATAACAATTACAGCACGGAAACAGGCCATCTCGACCCTTCTAGTCCGTGCCGAACACATAATCTCCCCTAGTCCCATATACCTGCGCTCAGACCATAACCCTCCATTTCCTTCCCATCCATGTAACTATCCAATTTATTTTTAAATGATAAAAACGAACCTGCCTCCACCACCTTCACTTGTTCGATGTTCAATCTACAACACCAGGGTGAAGTGTGGTGATGTTATAGAATAATGTCATAGAGATACAGTGTGGAAACAGGCCTTTCAGCCCACACTGGCCATCATGTCCCAGCTACACTAGTCCCACCTGACTGTGTTTGGTCCATATCCCTCCAAACTTGCCCTATCCATGTAACTGTCTTGCTGTTTCTTAAACATTGGTGTTATCCCTGCCTCAGTTACCTCCTAGAAACATAGAAACATAGAAATTAGGTGCAGGAGTAGGCCATTCGGCCCTTCGAGCCTGCACCGCCATTCAATATGATCATGACTGATCATCCAACTCAGTATCCCGTACCTGCCTTCTCTCCATACCCCCTGATCCCCTTAGCCACAAGGGCCACATCTAACTCCCTCTTAAATATAGCCAATGAACTGGCCTCAACTACCCTCTGTGGCAGAGAGTTCCAGAGATTCACCACTCTCTGTGTGAAAAAAGTTCTTCTCATCTCGGTTTTAAAGGATTTCCCCTTTATCCTTAAGCTGTGACCCCTTGTCCTGGACTTCCCTAACATCGGGAACAATCTTCCTGCATCTAGCCTGTCCAACCCCTTAAGAATTTTGTAAGTTTCTATAAGATCCCCTCTCAATCTTCTAAATTCTAGAGAGTATAAACCAAGTATATCCAGTCTGGCAGCTTGTTCCATTCACCCACCATCCTTTGTGTGAGAAAGTTACCCCTCAGATTCCTATTAAATCTTTCCCCCTTCACTTTGAACATATGTCCTCTGGTCGTTGATTCCCCTACTCTGGGCAGGAGATTCTGTGCATCCACTGATTCTATTCCTCTCATGATTCGATATCCCCTGTGGTGATCTCACTCAGACCTGGCCTTGGCTTCCTTCAGAACCAGGTCATGATAGATTATAGTTTCCAGCCTCAGTGTAAATAGCTATTATCTCCCCCGTTCATAAACTGTTGATGCGGGGGGTGATTTGATTCAGAGGCGGAACATTTAGTCAGTGTCTTTATGATGACAGGAAGTTGCAAAATCGTGCAGGAAACATGACGCCAACCCAGAGCAAAGATTGTTTCTCCAATAGGGTGATTTCACCAAAGGTCAAATGAGCATAGATCCCCCCCTCACGTGACCGAAAATTTTAACTGGAGGACATATGTCAGATCGGTACATGTTAGTGAATCGCGTTTGCTCGCTGAATTTCATCAAAAGTAAGTTAATAATGCTTTACTTTTGATGAAATTCAGCGAGCAAACGCGATAATTCCCGATATTTTGGATCTTAAAATCTCCACGGCAAATGTCAGCTGTTCACTTCCGCTGTTTTCTACCTTCAGTTCCCTCTTGTAATTACCTTACTTTCTATCTTTTTTTTTGCCTGAAAATTTAGGTCGCTGTGCTTCACGGTCACCCCGACTAGCACAGAAAATTTCAGCTCAAAAATCGGCCGTTTTCCATGTTTTTAACGGGTGGGAAAGTGCGTGTTTCCCCATTCACTAACATGTACCGATCTGACATATGTCCTCCAGTTAAAATTTTCGGTCACGTGAGGGGGGATCTACGCTCATTTGACCTTTGGTGAAATCACCCTATAGCATTGCTATGAGAATGCAGGATGACTTGGATAGGTTGGGTGAGTGGGCAGATGCATGGCAGATGCAGTTTAATGAGGATAAATGTGAGGTTATCCACTTTGGTAGCAAAACAGGAAGGCAGTTTACTATCTAAATGGTGTCAAGTTGGGAAAAGGGGAAGTACAAAGGGATCTGGGGGACCTTGTTAATCAGTCAATGAATGTAAGCATGCAGGTACAGCAGGCAGTGAAGAAAGCCAATGGCATGAAGAGGAGTTGAGAATAGGAGCAAATACATCCTTCTGCAGTTGTACAGAGCCCTAATGAGACCACACCTGGAGTCTTGTGTGCAGTTTTAGTCCTGTAATTCAGGCCCGTACGAAGCTTTCAAAAAGGGGGGTGGCATGACAGGATTACAAAAATTTAATGTGAAATAGTGTGCGCGCTGCACACATCATGAGCACGAAGCGTGAACTACCTCAATGCCAAGCTCTGGGGTTTTAAAAGCTCTCTGATGCATTCTGAGCCTTATTTTGGAGCATTTTTGCACCAAATTTATGACCAATATTTCAGAAATTAACAAGAATCTGAGAGGTAGCCTTTTCACACAAAGGGTGCTGGGTGTATGGAGGTAGTTAAGACTGGGACTATCAAAATGTTTAAGAGACATTTGGACACGTACATGGATAGGACAGATTTAGATGGATATGGGCCAAACGCGTGTGAGTGGGACTAGTTTAGATGGGACATGTCGGTCGGTGTGGGTAAGTTGGGCTGAAGGGCCTGTTTCCACACTGCATCATTCTATGTTAGTGTTAAGAAGGAAAATGCATGTAGATAAGTAAAGCAGATTTAGAAACATAGAAACATAGAAAATAGGTGCAGGAGTAGTCAAAATAGGAACCTCCCTGCTCCTAGACTCAAATTATTTTGCTATGAATGCTAACATACAATTCGCTTTCTTCACTGCCTGCTGCACCTGCATGCCTACTTTCAATGACTGGTGTACCATGACACCCAGGCCTCGTTGCATCTCCCCTTTTCTTAATTGAAAGAGGAGTGAAATGTAAAGGCAGAGAGAGGTTTATGGGTGGAAAGGACAATAGGAAAGGAGGGGGGAGAGTGGGCTTGGGCAGGTGGGTGAAGGGAAAATAGACACAAAGTGCTGGAGTAACTCAGTGGGACAGGCAGCATCTGCGGAGAATATGGACATTTTTCAGGAGGAGATTGATAGATTCTTGATTGATACGGGGGTCAGAGGTAACGGGGAGAAGGCAGGAGAATGTGTTTGAGAGGGAAAGATAGATAGAGCAATAGTGATACAAAGAAACATAGAAAATAGGTGCAGGAGTTGGCCATTCTGCCCTTCGAGCCTGCACCGCCATTCAATATGATCTTGGCTGATCTTCAAACTCAGTATCCTGTACCTGCCTTCTCTCCATACCCCCTGATCCCTTTAGCCACAAGGGCCACAACTAACTCCGTCTTAAATATAGCCAATGAACTGGCCTCAACTATCTTCTGTGGCAGAGAATTCCAGAGATTCACCACTCTCTGTGTGAAAAAGGTTTTTCTCATCTCGATCCTGAAGGATTTCCCCTTTATCCTTAAACTGTGACCCCTTGTCCTGGACTTCCCCAACATCGGGAACAATCTTCCTGCATCTAGCCTGTCCAACCCCTTAAGAATTTTGTAAGTTTCTATAAGATCCCCCCTCAATCTCCTAAATTCTAACAAGTACAAGCCGAGTCTATCCAGTCTTTCTTTATATGAAAGTCCCGACATCCCAGATATCAGTCTGGTGAACCTTCTCTGTACTCCCTCTATGGCAAGAATGTATTTCCTCAGATTTGGAGACCAAACGGTACGCAATGCTCCAGGCGTGGTCTCACCAAGACCCTGTACAACTGCAGTAGAACCTCCCTGCTCCTATACTCAAATCCTTTTGCTATGAATGCTAACATACCATTCACTTTCTTCACTGCCTGCTGCACCTGCATGCCCACTTTCAATGACTGGTGTACCATGACACCCAGGTCTCGTTGCATCTCCCCTTTTCCTAATCGGCCACCATTTAGATAATAGTATACTTTCATGTTTTTGCCACCAAAGTGGATAACCTCACATTTATCCACATTATGCTGCATCTGCCATACAGTGGAGAAACAGGCCCTTCGGCCCTGCATGTCCTATCTCCACATCCCACGTTTGATCCATATCCCTCCAAACCTGTCCTATCCATGTACCTGTCTAACTGTTTCTTAAATGTTGTGCTAGTCCCCGCCTCAACTACCTCCTCTGGCAGCTTGTTCCATACACCTACCACCCTTTGTGTGAAAAAACATACCCCTCAGATTCTTATTAAATCTTTTGCCGTTCAGCTTAAACTTATGTCCTCTGCTCTTCGATTCACCTACTCTGGGCAAAAGACTCAACCATAGCTATTCAAATCATGATTTTATACACCTCTATTAGATCATCCCTCATCCTCCTGTGCTCCATGAAATAGAGTCCCAGCCTACTCAACCTCTCGCTATGCTGTAGCTCTGGCCCTCTAGTGCTGGCAACATCCTCGTAAATCTCCACTGTACCCTTTCCAGTTTGAGGACATCTTTCCGATAACATGGTGCCCAGAACTGAATACAATACTCTGAATACGGCCTCAACACCTTCTTATGCAACTGCAACATGACCTCCCAACCTCCATACTCAGCCTGACCCGCTGAGTTACTCCAGCACTCTGTGAAACGTCACAGAACAGGGCAAGATTAGCAAGTTTTGGTAGGGAATTGAAGAATACAGTTGAACAGAGGGATCTGGGTATAACCGTGCATAGTTCCTTGAAGGTGGAATCTCATATAGATAGGGTGGTAAAGAAAGCTTTTGGTGTGCTGGCCTTTATAAATCAGAGCATTGAGTATAGAAGCTGGGATGTAATGTTAAAATTGTACAAGGCATTGGTGAGACCAAATCTGGAGTATGGTGTACAATTTTGGTCGCCCAATTATAGGAAGGATGTCAACAAAATAGAGAGAGTACAGAGGAGATTTACTAGAATGTTGCCTGGGTTTCAACAACTAACAGAGATAGGTTGAATAAGTTAGGTCTTTATTCTCTGGAGCGCAGAAGGTTAAGGGGGGACCTGATAGAGGTCTTTAAAATGATGAGAGGGATAGACAGAGTTGATGTGGACAAGCTTTTCCCTTTGAGAATAGGGAAGATTCAAACAAGAGGACATGACTTCAGAATTAAGGGACAGAAGTTTAGGGGTAATATGAGGGGGAACTTCTTTACGCAGAGAGTGGTGGCGGTGTGGAATGAGCTCCCAGTGGAAGTGGTGGAGGCAGGTTCATTGGTATAATTTAAAAATAAATTGGATAGGCATATGGATGAGAAGGGAATGGAGGGTTATGGTATGAGTGCAGGCAGGTGAGACTAAGGGGAAAAAAAAATTTGTTCGGCATGGACTTGTAGGGCCGAGATGGCCTGTTTCCGTGCTGTAATGGTTATATGGTTATATGGTTATATGGTTTGTTGATGATACAGATATGAGTGGTTTTGCATATAGTGAAGATGGTTGTGAAAGATTGCAGCAGGATCTGGATCAATTAGCCAGGTGGGCAGAGGAATGGTTGATGGTTGCATGGTTCCTTGAAGGTCGTGTCGCAGGTGTTCAAAACTAATTTTGGCACTTTGGCCTTCATCAGTCAGAGTATTGAGTATAGAAGTTGTGAGGTCATGTTGCAGTTGTATAAGACGTTGGTGAGACCGCATTTAGAATGTTGTGTTCAGTTCTGGGCACCATGTTATAGGAAAGATGTCAAATTGAAAAGAGTACAGAGATCCCCATCCTGGATCAGTCCAATCAGGGTTGTGTCGTCCGCAAACTTGAGAAGCTTGACAGAGGTGTCTGTGGAGGTGCAGTCATTGGTGTGGCGAGAGTAGAGGAGAGGGGAGATTACGCATCTTGCGGTGCTCCTATGCTGAGCGTTTGCGGGTCCGAGATATGCTTTCCCGTCTCACATGCTGCTTCCTGTCTGTCAGGAAGCTGGTGATCCACCGACAGAGGGGTTCAGGCACAGTCAACTCAGAAAGTTTGGAGCGTAGTAGCTCTGGCACAATGGTGTTGAATGCAGAGCTGAAATCAACAAACTAAATCCTCGCATAGGCCCCCTGGTGGTCTAGGTGCTGGAGGATGAAGTGTAGGCCCAGATTGAATGCATCATCCACAGATCTATTGGCCCAATATGCAAAATGCAGAGGGTCCAGCAGAGGGATTGTGATATTTTTCAGCTTGGCCAGTACAAGCCTTTCAACGGTCTCCATCACTACAGAGGTCAGTGTGACAAGCCTGTAGTCATTAAGACCAGTAATCCTTATCTTTTTGGGTATAGGGACAATAGTGGAGACTTCGAATCAGGCAGGGACAGTGCATCTTTGCAGGGACTGGTTAAAAATGAGTAATTGGGTGTGAAGTGTTGGTAGCGGTGGGAAAGGGTCCACTCTTTTCATTACTGGAGTCTTGCCTTAAGTAGATGTGAGGTGGTGAATGGGAAGGAGAGGGTGCAGGGTCCATTCTTTGCAGACTGGGGTCTGGCTGTGTTTGTTGGAGAGGGGGTACCAGGGTTACGTTTATGATTTTCAAACCTGCAGTAAAACTCATTCAGGTAGTTCGTCAGCTGACGATTGTCCAAAGAGCGGGGGGCTTTCCTCTTATAGCTGGTGATTTCTTGCATTCCCTTCCAAACTCAAGAAGTGTCGCTAGCTGAGAAGTTGCTCCTCAACTTCTCAGAGTACCTTTCCTTGGCAACTCCGATTCCTCTTCTCAGCTCTTTATCGATTAGGCTATCTTTTAACTCTTTAACGATTAGGCTATCGGCTTGACGCATATTTGCCCCCCCCCACCCCCCACCCCCCGATCTCAAAAGGGAAATGTTACATCTGTATATAATGATCCCATTAAAATGTGTATTTATGTCACAAACTATGGAATTCATATTTTTCAGTATTAGTTTCAAGGAATAGAAAGCAGTTCCAATTGTTTGATATTATTTGATATTGTTTAAAATTATTCATATGGAGGAGAAAATATAATAGCTCTAAAATCTACCTTAATTTTGCAATCTCACTAAAGATAATCCCCCTTTCCCTCTTCCCTCTCTCTCTCCCCCTCCCACATCCCCCCCCTCTTTCTGGTGGGGATGGGGGGACGAAGATGAAGGTGGCGTGGGCCCAGCTGGGGTGGCGTGGGCCCAGTGGGGGTCAGCGGGGGTGGCGTGGGCCCAATGGGGTCAGCAGGGGTGGTGTGGGCCAAGCGGGAGAGGCTTGGGCTCAGCGGGGGTGGTGTGGGCTCAGCGGGGGTGGCGTGGGCCCAGTGGGGGTGGCGTGGGCCCAGCGGGGGTGGCGTGGGCCCAGTTAGGGTGGTGTGGGCCCAGCGGGGGTGGCTTGTGCCCAGTGGGCATGGCGTGGGCCCAGCATGGGTGGCTTGGGCCCAGCGTGGCTGGTGTGGGCCCAGCGGGGGTGGCGTGGCCCAGCTTGGGCGACTTGGGCCCAGCGAGGGTGGTGTGGGCCAGCGGGGGTGGCGTGGGCCCAGCGGGGGTGGCGTGGGCCCAGCGGGGGTGGCGTGGGCCAGCGGGGGTAGCTTGGGCCCAGTGGGGGTGGCGTGGGCCAGCAGGGGTGGGGTGGGCCCAGCGGGGCTGGTGTGGGGGGAAGATGGCTTGGGCCCTGGCGGCAGGGGGAGGCGGGGAGGCAAGGGGAGCTGGCCCCACCGCAGCGGCATCTGGTGTTGGGGTTACAGCCGCTGGGTTCAGATTCAGTCCCCCCCCCCCGGGCCCGGAGAAATGGGCACTCCCTTATCCCGCGAGCCAAATTCTTTTTCCGATTTTTATTTTCCGATTAAAAAAAAAAATTTCCCTCGGTATTTTTTCTTACTCTGTGGGACCCCAACGCACCCCCCCTTCAGACGGCCATGTAATTTGAGAAAGGACATTCTTGCAATTGAGGGAGTGCAGCGTAGGTTCACCAGGTTAATTCCCGGGATGGAGGGACTGTCATATGCTGAGAGAATGGAGCGGTTGGGCTTGTATACTCTGGAATTTAGAAGGATGAGAGGGGATCTTATTGAAACATATAAGATTAGTAGGTGTTTGGACACACTAGAGGCAGGAAACATGTTCCCGATGTTGGGGGAGTCCAGAACCAGGGGCCATAGTTTTAGAATAAGTGGTAAGCCATTTAGAACAAAGACGAGTAAACACTTTTTGTCACAGAGAGTTGTGAGTCTGTGGGATTCTCTGCCTCAGAGGGCGGTGGAGGCCGTTTCACTGGATACTTTCAAGAAAGAGCTAGATAGGGCTCTTGAAGATAGCAGAGTCCGGGGAAATGGGGAGAAGGCATGAACGCGGTACTGATTGGGGATGATCAGCCATGATCACATTGAATGGCGGTGCTGGCTGAAAGGACCGAATGGCCTCTACTCCTGCACCTATTGTCCACTGTCTACTGTCTACTCTCTACTTTCCAGACTTCAATGCAATGGGCGACTGACTGAGATGTGTTGATGACATTACTGCGGTGTGGGCAAGTTGGGCCGAAGTGCCTGTTTCCACACTGTATCACTCTATGACTCTAATGTGCTGCTCCATGCTGACTGAGTTGTCCTGCACGTGATCCAATGGCAGTGAGGTGAGTGGGGCTTTCACACATCAAGTGTAGGTCACGCAAAGCAGAACAGCGAGATGCTGGTGGTTTGTGGTGCAGCAGCACATAGAACAGCTTCAAGAGCAGTGTAGCAAGGAACTGCAGATGTTGATTTACACCAAAGATAGACACAAAATGCTGGAGTAACTCAGCGGGGCAGGCAGCATCTCTGGAGAGAAGGAATGGGTGACGTGTCAGGTCGAGACCCTTACTCAGACTGAGAGTCAGGAGAGAGGGTTTCCCTTCAAATGAGGACCTTGGTAAAATGCAAGGTGTGTAATAATGTGGGTCTGAAGAAGGGACTCGACCCGAAACGTCACCCATTCCTTCTCTCCAGAGATGCTGCCTGTCCCACTGAGTAACTCCAGCATTGTGTGTCCAACTTCAAGAGCAGTCTGCATGTCAAAAATAACCTTTCAGCTGCTTGGTTGAGCTGCTCAGGTTACAGTGTGTTTTATAGTTAGGATTAGTTTAGTTTAGAGATACATTGCTGAAACAGGCCCTTCGGCCCACCGAGTACATGCCGACCAGCAGTCACCGTGTACGCTAGCACTAAATAAAGTACTATTGGTTATTGACTATCCTACACACTGGGGACAATGTACAATTTTACCAAAGCCAATTAACATACACACCTGTGTTGAAGGAACTGTGGATGCTGGTTTAAACTGAAGATAGACATGAAATGCTGGGACCACTGAGCTGTATTGGTTTACATGGAGCTGTTCCTGGAAATGTCGTGGAGCATATACATTGAGGGTCATTATAGGCAGAGCATTCACCATGGGGCAAGGCAGATGAACCTCACATCTCCTGCACCTTCTCCTGTTGGACCATCGTTTCAAAACTATCTCAAGCCAAAAAAAAACACTGGTTTTTCAAATGCCCTGGGATTTAGGAATAATGGGTAGGCCAATAATGGGTAGGCATTGGTGAGGCCAATTCTGGAGTATGGTGTACAATTTTGGTCGCCTAATTATAGGAAGGATGTCAACAAAATAGAGAGAGTACAGAGGAGAATTACTAGAATGTTGCCTGGGTTTCAGCAACTAAGTTACAGAGAAAGGTTGAACAAGTTAGGGCTTTATTCTTTGGAGCGCAGAAGGTTAAGGGGGGACTTGATAGAGGTTTTTAAAATGATGAGAGGGATAGACAGAGTTAACGTGGAAAAGCTTTTCCCACTGAGAGTAGGGAAGATTCAAACAAGGGGGCATGACATGTGAATTAAGGGACTGAAGTTTAGGGGTAACATGAGGGGGAGCTTCTTTACTCAGAGAGTGGTAGCTGTGTGGAATGAGCTTCCAGTGAAGGTGGTGGAGGCAGGTTCGTTTTTATCATTTAAAAGTAAATTGGATAGTTATATGGATGGGAAGGGAATGGAGGGTTATGGTCTGAGCGCAGGTATATGGCAGTAGGGGAGATTATGTGTTCGGCACGGACTAGAAGGGTCGAGATGGCCTGTTTCCGTGCTGTAATTGTTATATGGTTATATGGTTATATGGTTATATGGTTATTAAGGACTGAGATGAGGAAAAACATTAACGCCCAGAGAGTTGTGAATCTGTGGCATTTTCTGCCACAGAAGGCAGTGGAGGCCAATTCACTGGATGTTTTCAAGTTAGATTTAGCTCTTAGTGTTAATGGAATCAAGGGATATGGGGAGAAAGTAGGAACGGGGTACTGATTTAGGATGATCAGCCATGATCATATTGAATGGCGGTGTTGGCTCGAAGGACCGAATGGCCTACTCCTGCACCTATTTTCCTGTTTCTAGGTTTCTAAAAAACCCTCGCTGGTTTTTCCAATGCCCTGGATTTCTCACGCACATCAATAAAGGAAAATGAGGATTTAAAGAACGATTGATTATTGAAAGACACAGCATGGAAACAGGCCATTCGGCCAGCCAGTCCATGCAGACCACCGATCACCTATTCACACTAGTTCAATGTTATCTCACGTTCTCATCCACTCCCTACACACTTAGGGAAGCCAGTTAACCCACAACCCCGCAAACTTTGGGATATAACCATATAACCATATAACAATTACAGCACGGAAACAGGCCATCTCGGCCCTACAAGTCCATGCCGAACAAATTTTTTCCCCCTTAGTCCCACCTGCCTGCACTCGTACCATAACCCTCCATTCCCTTCTCATCCATATGCCTATCCAATTTATTTTTAAATGATACCAATGAACCTGCCTCCACCACTTCCACTGGGAGCTCATTCCACACCGCCACCACTCTCTGCGTAAAGAAGTTCCCCCTCATATTACCCCTAAACTTCTGTCCCTTAATTCTGAAGTCATGTCCTCTTGTTTGAATCTTCCCTATTCTCAAAGGGAAAAGCTTGTCCACATCAACTCTGTCTAGCCCTCTCATCATTTTAAAGACCTCTATCAGGTCCCCCCTTAACCTTCTGCGCTCCAGAGAATAAAGACATAACTTATTCAACCTATCTCTGTAACTTAGTTGTTGAAACCCAGGCAACATTCTAGTAAATGTGGGAGGAAGCTGGAGCACCTGGAGGAAACCCACACTGTCGCCGGATAAATGTGCAACTTGACAGGGGTACAAGGATGCGAACAGTGGAACTAGAATGCTGACTACGGTAGGGGATGGGGGGGGGGGGGGGGGGGGGGATGGGTATGGAGGAGTTACTGGAAATTAGAGACATTGATGTTCGCTGGGTTGCAAGCTGCCAACGCAAAATATGCTGTACCCTCACTTTGCTACTGAAGGAAGCCCAGGACAGAAACATAGAAAAATAGGTGCACGAGTAGGCCATTCGGCCCGTCGAGCAAGTTACCTCTCAGATTCCTATTAAATCTTTCCCCCTTCACCGGAAAGCGATGCCCTCTGCTGCTCGCTTCACCTATTCTGGGCAAGAGACTTTGTGCTTCTCTCCGATCTATTCCCCTCGTGATTTTATGCAAGAAGGAACTGCGGAAGCCGGTTTACACCGTAGATCGACACATAATGTCACTGTACACAGTTTGCTGTGGTAAGTGTTTGCACCCGCGAGTTGTTCAGATGGAGAGCCTCACGAAATTAAACACCTCCCCTCCCAGAGCCGCTCCTCGACAAGAACTGGCACCTCCTGCAATTTCGACTTGAAGCCTGACAGAGGAGACGTTTCGCTTTACCTCTGCGATTGTTGGCCCCGATGCAGTTGTGTTTCATTTACTTTGTAGTTTAGCGGTACAGCGCGGAAACAGACCTTTCGGCCCATCGAGCCCGCACCGAGCAGCGATGCCCAGCACACTAACACTATCCTACACACACTAGAGACAATTTTACATTCATACCAATTTTAAACCGAAGATCGAGGAGAAACCCCGCGCGGGTCACGGGGAGAACGTGCAAACTCCATACAGACAGCACCCGAGGTCGGGATCGAACCCGGGGCTCTGGCGCTGCAAGCGCTGTGAGGCAGTAACTCCACCTCTGCGCCGCTGTGTTTTTGTCACTGGTACCCGCTCTCGCTGAAGCGCCGCAAGACACATTCGAACTGGTGATGTCCGAGAATCGTACACCGCGGCGAAGAACTCGCAGGGAAAACGATTTCTCCGGCATTTTCATCCTCGCCGCCACTTGGGTTTGTCTCTCGGGTAAGTCGGTGAGATTGTTTTATTTGTCTTTGTTGTAATGCGAGTTCGCTCCACATAGGAATCCTCCACAGTGTATCAAATCACGAGAGGAATAGATCGGGAAGTTGGTGAATCGAGGACCAGGGAACATAGATTTAAGGTGAGGGGAAAAGATTTAATAGGAATCTGAGGGGTAACGTTTTCGCACAAAGGGTGGCAGGTGAATGGAACAATCTGCCAGAGGAGGTAGTTGAGGCTGGGACTATATCCATCGTTTAATAAACAGTTAGACAGGAACATGGATAGGACATGTTTGGAAGGATATGGACTAAACGCGGGCAGGTGGGACTAGTGCATCTGGGGCAAGTTGACCATGTGGGCAAGTTGGACTGAAGTACCTGTTTCCACACTGTATCACTCTATGACTATAAATTGTTACAATTGCACAAAGGGATTACCAACAGGTCAGGTTTGTGTTAGGGGAACGTCTGGTGGAGATTAATTCAAGATCAATTGTTTATTAATTCAGGTCTGCAGTAAATTGTAAAATTATCCTGAGTGTGTGTCGGCTGGTTGGCGAGGACTCGGTTGGCCGAAGGACCTGTTTCCACGATGTATCACTCTGTGACTCCATGCTTCTCTGGATTTTGCCTGCCCCGCTGAGTCACTCCAGCATTTAGTGTTTTGAACAAGATTATATATAACAGTGTTCTTTCCTCGGCCCATCTATGCCACCATGCGAGGCCCCACTTAGCCTGTTAGTGTAGCTGGCCAATGTTGGCCGGTGTGGGCAAGTTGGGCTGAAGGGGCTGTTGTTTTTCCTGATGTTGGGGGAATCCAGATCCAGGGGTCACACAGTTTAAGAATAAGGGGTAGACCATTTAGGACCGAGATGAGGAAAAACATTTTCACCCAGAGAGTTGTGAATCTGTGGAATTCTCTGCCACAGAAGGCAGTGGAGGCCAATTCACTGGATGCTTTCAATTGAGGGTTAGATTTAGCTCTTAGAGCTAATGGAATCAAGGGATATGGGGAGAAAACAGGAACGGGATATTGATTTTGGGTGATCAGCCATGATCATATTGAATGGCGGTGCTGGCTCGAAGGGTCGAATGGCCTACTCCTGCATCTATTTTCTATGTTCCTATGTTTCTATCTTTCTACACAGAGGATGGTGGCCCTGCCAGGGGTGTGGTGATGGAGGCAGATATGATAGTGGTGTTTTGGAGGCTTTTAGATAGACACATGGATATGCTGGGAATAGGGGGATAGTCATCATGTGCAGACAGAGATTAGTTTAGACCGGTGTTACACTCTTCATGGACATTGTGGGCCAAATGTCTCAATAGGTCAACGGTCTTTATATCTCTCATGTTCACAAGTGATAGGAGCAGAATTAGACCTTTTGGCCCATCAAGTCTACACTACCATTCAATCATGGCTGATCTATCTCTCCCTCTCAACCCCTTTCCCCTGCTTTCTCTCCACAACCCCTGACACTCGAGGTTCAGTGAATTTCATTTTTGTGTACAGTTCAGTACAAGTATCACTATACATAAGCACGTAGATACATCTTAGATCAGCATCTCAGCTACAGTACAAGTGTATCGCAGTAGTACACTGAGACAATGTACAGAGTCACCAGTTAACCATATAACCATATAACAATTACAGCACGGAAACAGGCCATCTCGGCCCTACAAGTCCGTGCCGAACAAATTTTTTCCCCCCTTAGTCCCACCTGCCTGCACTCATACCATAACCCTCCATTTCCTTCTCATCCATATGCCTATCCAATTTATTTTTAAATGATACCAATGAACCTGCCTCCACCACTTCCACTGGAAGCTCATTCCACACCGCTACCACTGAAACAAATGGTTGAATCAAACCGGCTTTCTCTTTGTGGGAACCTCATCTGTGCAAAGTGGCTGCTTTACTCTTTACATGTGTACAGGTCATGGTACGTGACTAGACCTATTGAGAAAGCAGTTAATAAGGTACACGCAATCATGGGTTTTATTCATAGAACGTTAGAAGCAGAGAAGTCACACTGAACTATTTGTGAAACACCGGTTTAACCTCAAACTGGAGTGATATATTCAATTCTCATCGACCATTTTAGAAAGGGTATGAACACGATAGAGAGGACCCAGAAACATTTACAGATACAGGATGGATAAGACAGGTTTAGAGGGATATGGGACAACGTACGTACAGGTATGTAAGACTAGTGTAGATGGGGCATTTTGGTCCGCAAGGGCAGGTTCGGCTGAGGGGCCTGTTTCCATCCTGCATGACTCTATGACTTCACATAGCATGGAAACAGGCCCTTCAGCCCATCAAGCCCACGCTGACCATTGATCACCCATGCACACGTGTTATTCATAGAAACATAGAAAATAGGTGCAGGAGTAGGCCATTTGGCCCTTCGAGCCAGCACCGCCATTCAATATGATCACTGCTGATCATGCAGAATCAGTACCCTGTTCCTGCTTTCTCCGCATGTCCCTTGATTCCGTCAGTCCTAAGAGCCATATCTAACTCTCTCTTGAAAACATCCACGTCATCCACTCCCTACACATTAGTAGCAATGTACAGAAACTAAATGTTTAAGAAGGAACTGCAGATGCTGGAAAATCGAAGGTACACAAAAAGGTTGGAGAAACTCAGCGGGTGCAGCAGCATCTATGGAGCGAAGGAAATAGGCAACGTTTCGGGCCGAAACCCTTCTTCAGTCTGAAGAAGGGTTTCTGCCTGAAACGTTGCCTATTTCCTTTGCTCCATAGACGCTGCTGCACCCGCTGAGTTTCTACAGCTTTTTTTGTGTACCTACAGAAACAAAATAACCTACAAGCCCGCATGAGATGTTATCCACCTCATTGGAGACCCTCGAGCTATCTTTGATCGGACTTTACTGGACTTTATCTTGCACTAAATGTATTTCCTTTATCTTGTATCTGTACACCGTGGATGACTCGATTGTAACCATGTATTGTGTTTCCACTGACTGATTAGCACGCAACAAAAACATTGTACCTCGGCATACTGCCAATAATCTATACTACACTTGGAGAATATGAAAGAGAATGAGAAAATGGTTATGAAGTGGGATTAGAGGGGCTGGGACAGCTTTTATTGTGCAAGAGAGGTTGATTTGACAATAAATATATAAAATAATGAAAGGTTTGGAGGTAGGAGGCTGTTTTCTTCAAGGAGCGATCGAGGATTGGAAGTCTTGGGTGTGAAATAAAGGGGTAGAGTGATAGTCATAGTTATATAGCACGGAATCAGACCCTTCGGCTGAACTCGTCTCTACTAACCACGTTGCCTCACTACTTATTCCCACTTGCTTGCTGTCCCTTCCAAACCTTTCCCGTCTATTTAGAGCAACATGAGGTGAAACTTGCAGGAAGGAACTGCAGATACCAGTCTGCACCGAAGACAGACACAAAATGCTGGAGTAACTCAGCGGGACAGGCAGAATCTCCGGGTAGAATAATGTTTTTGTTTAATAAAGCACAAAGTTGAGATCTGGAACATACTGTTGTCTGGGGTTGAGGGGGTAGGTTCCACTGTGGTTCCTAAGAGGGAAGTGGAGAAATATGCCAATAAAAATAATTACAAAAGTATGGAGAATGCTGTGTGGAACCAGCGAGTTATTCTATAAAGAGCCAGCACGATCTGGAAGGCTGAATGGTCTTCTGTGCTACTTTCACTCTACATTTGATATTATTGGGCAACTCATTTCAAAGTTCATATTGTTGTGAATTGTACTATTTTCTTCAAATTTTCTTCAACTGCAAGATTTTCTTCAACTTAAAATGTATCAACCAGTTGGTTGGGTGCGTGGCCTCTTCAATTATTCTATTGTGTTTTATTGTTACATGTGCAACTTGCACAGTGAAATTCATCTGTAATACAGTTCAGTAAAGTATGGCCATACCACAGCACAATCCCCCGATTAGCAATGTGTACAGTAGTTCGCTGAGCCGCTGTTATTTGTGCCTGGAAGGTCATGTTTAACTAATCTTCTTGAATTTTTTGAAGATGTTACACAGGAAATTGATGAGGGTAACGCAGTGGATGTTGTGTATATGGACTTCAGTAAGGCCTTTGACAAGGTTCCTCATGGAAGGTTGGTTAAGAAGGTTCAATGGTTGGGTATTAATGGTGGAGTAGCAAGATGGATTCAACAGTGGCTGAATGGGAGATGCCAGAGAGTAATGGTGGATAGTTGTTTGTCAGGTTGGAGGCCAGTGACTAGTGGGGTGCCACAGTGATCTGTGTTGGGTCCACTGTTGTTTGTCATGTACATCAATGATCTGGATGATGGTGTGGTAAATTGGATTAGTAAGTATGCAGATGATACTAAGATAGGTGGGGTTGCGGGTAATGATGTAGAGTTTCAAAGTCTACAGAGAGATTTATGCCAGTTGGAAGAGAGGGCTGAAAGATGGCAGATGGAGTTTAATGCTGATAAGTGTGAGGTGCTACATCTTGGCAGGACAAATCAAAATAGGACGTACATGGTAAATGGTAGGGAATTGAAGAATGTAGGAGAACAGAGGGATCTGGGAATAACTGTGCACAGTTCCCTGAAAGTGGAATCTCATGTAGATAGGGTGGTAAAGAAAGCTTTTGGTGTGCTGGCCTTTATAAATCAGAGCATTGAGTATAGAAGTTGGGATGTAATGTTAAAATTGTACAAGGCATTGGTGAGGCCAATTCTGGAGTATGGTGTACAATTTTGGTCGCCTAATTATAGGAAGGATGTCAACAAAATAGAGAGAGTACAGAGGAGATTTACTAGAATGTTGCCTGGGTTTCAGCAACTAAGTTACAGAGAAAGGTTGAACAAGTTAGGGCTTTATTCTTTGGAGCGCAGAAGGTTAAGGGGGGACTTGATAGAGGTTTTAAAATGATGAGAGGGATAGACAGAGTTGACGTGGAAAAGCTTTTCCCACTGAGAGTAGGGAAGATTCAAACAAGGGGACATGACATGAGAATTAAGGGACTGAAGTTTAGGGGTAACATGAGGGGGAACTTCTTTACTCAGAGAGTGGTAGCTGTGTGGAATGAGCTTCCAGTGAAGGTGGTGGAGGCAGGTTCGTTTTTATCATTTAAAAATAAATTGGATAGTTATATGGATGGGAAGGGAATGGAGGGTTATGGTCTGAGCGCAGGTATATGGGACTAGGGGAGATTATGTGTTCGGCACGGACTAGAAGGGTCGACATGGCCTGTTCCATGGCCTCTGGAGGGTGGGAGGAGACAGTAGGGGAGCATCGCCGAACACCTCCGCTCGGTCCACAATAACCAAGCTGACCTCCCGGTGGCTCAGCACTTCAACTCCCCCTCCCACTCCGCCTCCGACCTCTCTGTCCTGGGTCTCCTCCATGGCCACAGCGAGCAGCACCGGAAATTGGAGGAACAGCACCTCATATTCCGTTTGGGGAGTCTACACCCCCGGGGCATGAACATCGAATTCTCCCAATTCTGTTAGTCCTTGCTGTCTCCTCCCCTTCCTCAGCTCCCCTACTGTCTCCTCCCACCCTCCAGCCTTCTGGCTACTCCTCCTTTTCCCTTTCTTGTCCCGACCCACCCCCACCCCCGATCAGTCTGAAGAAGGGTTTCGGCCCGAAACGTTGCCTATTTCCTTCGCTCCATAGATGCTGCTGCACCCGCTGAGTTTCTCCAGCTTTTCTGTGTAACCTGCCCTCCACACACTGACCGACCCGGTTGTAACTGTTCAATTCGCTGGACGACCAGTCCATCCCACACGGGGCGAGTCCAACTCTACCCCGTGAATGGGTCCCTGTTACTGCGGGATTTACGGCGCAGTGACAGCGGAGTGTACGAGATATCGGTTTACAGCGGCGGAAACAGCAGCGTGAAAGACACCGTGACATTAACGGTCTACAATCACCACACAGAGACAGGTAGGAACCGGCGGAGCGTTCAAACACAGAGGGGGCAATTAAAGCATGAAAGTCCAAATAGCAATGTAATTAAAGTGAGAGTAACCCCTTCCCTCCCATCGGCGCAGCGGTAGAGTTGCTGCCTCACAGCGCCGGAGACCATTGTTCCATTCTCACCAAAGACCCTATAGCGCAGCAAGATAGGCTACTCATGCGAAATGCAATGGGCTGACGCAAAGACCTTATAGCAGATCTTTGGGCTGACGTGTAGTACGCCACGGAGCGGATCCTGGGCATTCCCCCCCGCCCATTTTAGTAACCGGAACCGACCCCACTCGCACTGTGATCAACGTTACGGGGAACAGTTTGTGTGTGATATAGGGTTAGATTCATAATTCTGTCAGTTCATACATCTGTTAATTCTTGTCAATAATAATATTTGACTCTGGTAATTGTCCTTTTTAATGATTTTTAAATCATTTCTTTTTAAATGGCTCACAAGCAGTGTTTTGAGTTGATTTTGTAGTAACCGGGACCTACCCGACCCGACTCGCAGCGCAATCAACGTTGCGAGGGATGTTTTTGTGTGTGATATAGGGTTAGATTCATAATTCTGTTAGTTCATAATTCTGTTAATTCTTGTTAAAAAATAAAATGTTTATACATTTGGACTGGTAATATTCTTTTTTTACTGTATTTTAAATCATTTATTTTTAAATGGCATATGCTTTGAGTATAGAAGTTGGGATGTAATGTTAAAATTGTACAAGGCATTGGTGAGGCCAATTCTGGAGTATGGTGTACAATTTTGGTCGCCTAATTATAAGAAGGATGTCAACAAAATAGAGAGAGTACAGAGGAGATTTACTAGAATGTTGCCTGGGTTTCAGCAACTAAGTTACAGAGAAAGGTTGAACAAGTTAGGGCTTTATTCTTTGGAGCGCAGAAGGTTAAGGGGGGACTTGATAGAGGTTTTTAAAATGATGAGAGGGATAGACAGAGTTGACGTGGAAAAGCTTTTCCCACTGAGAGTAGGGAAGATTCAAACAAGGGGACATGACATGAGAATTAAGGGACTGAAGTTTAGGGGTAACATGAGGGGGAACTTCTTTACTCAGAGAGTGGTAGCTGTGTGGAATGAGCTTCCAGTGAAGGTGGTGGAGGCATGTTCGTTTTTATCATTTAAAAATAAATTGGATAGTTATATGGATGGGAAGGGAATGGAGGGTTATGGTCTGAGCGCAGGTATATGGGACTAGGGGAGATTATGTGTTTGGCACGGACTAGAAGGGTCGAGGTGGCCTGTTTCCGTGCTGTAATTGTTATATGGTTATATGGTTATATGCTGTGTTTGAGTTGATTTTGTGTTACACTTGCACTCTGTAATTCATTCATCTAATCACGTTAATGTAATCACACTGTTCACAACTGCAGTATTTGGGAAAATAATAGCAATATGAAGAAGGGTTCCTACTAGAAATGTCATCTATTCCTTCTCTCCAGAGATGCTGCCTGATCCGCTGAGTTACCCCAGCATTTTGTGTATATCTTTAATTAAACCCTATCTTGCACTAAATGTGGATTCCTTTATCCTTTATCTGTACACTGTGGACGGATTGATTGTAATCAAGTTTAAGTCTTTTCTTTGACTGGATATCAGGTAACAAACAAGTACCTCCATACACGTGACAGTAATAAACTAAATTAAACTAGCTGACCATAACAAAAGCCGAATACCATCTGATACCATACGATTGAACTTGATAGTAGGGAGATTGATCTGTCAACACAAAATACATGAAATTAAAGTGGGGAGTGGAAAGGATTGAGGATGTGCAAAGATTGGGAAGGGAGAGGGAAGGGAGTCAGTCTCAGTCTATCCCATCACAGTTCTCACGCTGCGGGATGGGAGCGTGGCCAGGGTTGTGTGGGTCTTTGGTGATATTGGCTGCCTCATTGAGGAAGTGGTCCCTTCTGATCTAGTTTACTGCAATAACCCAACTGTTTTATTACAGAAAGTGTCACCTCCACTTCCGCGACTACAACAGGATCTGGGCGGAACAGGCTGATGGATACAGTTATACCCGCATCCCTTTTCCTTGTCCTAATCACCATTGGCTTGACCATACTGCTGACCAAAGGCCTCAGGAGTAAGTGACCCTTCCTGACTCAGTGAATGGCGGTCAGCATCTAGTGGTAGATCACAAGTTTACTGATGTCATGGTCTCACATACCGAGAGACAAGGGCAGCTTGCACCAGCACTGTGTAGGAAGGAACTGTAGACGCTGGTTTAGAATGACGATAGACACAAAGAGCGGGAGTAACTCAGTGGGACAGGCAGCATCTCTGGAGAGAAGCAATTGGTGACGTTTCAGGTCGAGACCCTTCTTCAGACTGAGAGTCTGGAGCAAAGAATTTATTTTCAATGGTGTTTAAATTCAAAGTTGTGTGAAGCTTAGCTGATCTCCCGGTTGCTAAACACTTTAATTCCCCTTCCAATTCCCACAATGCCCTTTCTGTCTTAGGTCTCCATTGTTTGAATGAGGCTAAATACAAATTAGAGGACCAGCTTCACATATTTTGCATGTGCAGCTTACACCCCAGGGGTGTGAACATTGATTTCTCTAACTTTAAGTAACCCCGGTCTTCCCTCTCTCTCCATCCCTCCCCCACCCAAGTCACATCAGCTTTATATTCTCACCTCGCTACACCTAACAATGACCTATTTCCTTTTTCATTGTTACATAGAAACATAGAAAATAGGTGCAGGAGTAGGCCAATCGGCCCTTCGAGCCTGCACCACCATTCAATATGATCATGGCTGATCATCCAACTCAGTATCCTGTACCTGCCTTCTCTCCATACCCCCTGATCCCTTCAGCCACAAGGGCCACATCTAACTCCCTCTTAAATATAGCCAATGAACTGGCATCAACTACCTTCTGCGGCAGAGAATTCCAGAGATTCACCACTCCCTGTGTGAAAAATGTTTTCCTCATCTCGGTCCTAAAAGATTTCCCCCTTACCCTTAAACTGCGACCCCTTGTTCTGGACTTCCCCAACATCGGGAACAATCTTCCTGCATCTAGCCTGTCCAACCCCTTAAGAATTTTGTAAGTTTCTATAAGATCCCCCCTCAATCTTCTAAATTCTAGCGAGTACAAGCCGAGTCTATCCAGTCTTTCATCATATGAAAGTCCTGACATCCCAGGAATCAGTCTGGTGAACCTTCTCTGTACTCCCTGTACATTATTTGTATGCATATTTTTCATTCATTTGTTCTATATCTCTACACCATTGTCTATATATCTCATGTCTCTTTCCTGCCATTTTCAGTCTGAAGAATGAAACGTCACCTATTCCTTTTCTCATGAGATGCTGCTTGTCCCGCTGAGTAACTCCAGCTTTATTGCATAAACAAGTTTTTTTGAAAGGTAAGACCCAACAGACATGGAAAACTTGATGACTATACTGGACTCTTATAGAATTTTTCGAGGATGTAACTAGTAGCGTGGATAGGGGAGAACCAGTGGATGTGGTGTATCTGGATTTCCAGAAGGCTTTCGACAAGGTCCCACATAAGAGATTAGTATACAAACTTAAAGCACACGGCATTGGGGGTTCAGTATTGATGTGGATAGAGAACTGGCTGGCAAACAGGAAGCAAAGAGTAGGAGTAAACGGGTCCTTTTCACAATGGCAGGCAGTGACTAGTGGGGTACCGCAAGGCTCAGTGCTGGGACCCCAGCTATTTACAATATATATTAATGATCTAGATGAGGGAATTGAAGGCAATATCTCCAAGTTTGCGGATGACACTAAGCTGGGGGGCAGTGTTAGCTGTGAGGAGGATGCTAGGAGACTGCAAGGTGACTTGGATAGGCTGGGTGAGTGGGCAAATGTTTGGCAGATGCAGTATAATGTGGATCAATGTGAGGTTATCCATTTTGGTGGCAAAAATGGGAAAGCAGACTATTATCTAAATGGTGGCCGATTGGGAAAGGGGGAGGTGCAGCGAGACCTGGGTGTCATGGTACACCAGTCATTGAAGGTAGGCATGCAGGTGCAGCAGGCAGTAAACAAAGCGAATGGTATGTTAGCTTTCATTGCAAAAGGATTTGAAAATAGGAGCAGGGAGGTTCTACTGCAGTTGTACAGGGTCTTGGTGAGACCACACCTGGAGTATTGCGTACAGTTTTGGTCTCCAAATCTGAGGAAGGACATTATTGCCATAGAGGGAGGGCAGAGACGGTTCACCAGACTGATTCCTGGGATGTCAGGACTGTCTTATGAAGAAAGACTGGATAGACTTGGTTTATACTCTCTAGAATTTAGGAGATTGAGAGGGGATCTTATAGAAACTTACAAAATTCTTAAGGGGTTGGACAGGCTAGATGCAGGAAGATTGTTCCCAATGTTAGGGAAGTCCAGGACAAGGGGTCACAGCTTAAGGATAAGGGGGAAATCCTTTAAAACCGAGATGAGAAGAACTTTTTTCACACAGAGAGTGGTGAATCTCTGGAACTCTGCCACAGAGGGTAGTTAAGGCCAGTTCATTGGCTATATTTAAGAGGGAGTTAGATGTGGCCCTTGTGGCTAAGGGGATCAGGGGGTATGGAGAGAAGGCAGGTACGGGATACTGAGTTGGATGATCAGCCATGATCATATTGAATGGCGGTGCAGGCTCGAAGGGCCGAATGGCCTACTCCTGCACCTAATTTCTATGTTTCTGTCTCTATGGACTGGTCTCTGCTTAGTTTAGCTTAGAGATAAGCTCTTCGGCACACCGAGCCCTCTCCGACCAGCGATCCCCGCACACTAATACTATCCTACACACAGGAGGGGCAATTTTATAATTTGACCAACCCAATTAGCCTACAAACCTGGGTACACAAAAATGCTGGAGAAACTCAGCGGGTGCAGCAGCATCTATGGAGCGAAGGAAATAGGCGACGTTTCGGGCCGAAACCCTTCTTCAGACTAAAGAAGGATTTCGGCCCGAAACGTCACCTATTTCCTTCGCTCCATAGATGCTGCTGCACCCGCTGAGTTTCTCCAGCATTTTTGTGTACCTTCCATCTTCCAGCATCTGCAGTTCCTGCTTGAACATTTAGCCTACAAACCTGCTCGTCATTGGAGTGTAGGAAGAAACCGAAGATCTCGGAGAAAACCCATGTAGGTTACGGGGAGAATGTACAAACTCCGAACAGACAGCACCCGTAGTCAGGATCGAACCTGCGTCTCTGGTGCTGTAAGGCAGCAACTCTACCGCTGTGTTACCGTGCCGCATCTGGAGAATTTCACCACGTTTTGGCTGCCAATTGTCAAATGGCTCACACTTTCACTTCATCCATCTCTGGCCCCTTCATTACTTTATCCACCCCTGGGACTAAATTAGTGACCAATATCCTCCATAAACCTAGAATAAACTCTATATGTGCAACATATTAATCCAGCATTCATGTATTGTGTTTAGTTTTAGTTTAGTTTAGAGATACAGCACAGAAACAGGCCCTTCGGCCCACTGAGTCCACATTGATCATGTTCCCACTATCCTACACACACTAGGGACAATTTACATTTATACCAAGCCAATTAACCTACAAACCTGTCCATCTTTGGAGTGTGGGAGGAAACAAAGATCTTGGAGAAAACCCATGCAGGTCAAGGGCGAACATACAAATTCCGTACAGACAGCACCCGCAGTCAGGATCGAACCCAGGTCCCTGGCGCTGTAGGGCAGTATCTCTACCGCTGCACCACCGTGCTGCCCTGCTTCCATCATTTAATGGCTACTAATTGGTAAGACTCTGGATAATGCATAATTAGAAAACCTGTTGCTATCTCATTGTTTTATGTCAGATTATTATCGAAGGAGAAAGTCGGACGCCGCAGAAGGATTTGTTGCGTTTAACAGAGTTTCACGGCAAGACTTGAACAAGGTAAGTGGGCAGTGGGTTGGAGGGAGGAGAAGTCATTCGCAAAATAAAATCTGTTTCATCAATTGTGTCAAATGACCCCTCTTCCTTAGCCAAACATGTTAGCATCTGGAAGGCAAAGGGAGTGAATGTGATTCTGGTTGTATACATTTGAGCTGCTGGAGCTTCTGAAGAAGGGTCTCAACCCGAAACATAGTCACCTCTTCCTTGTCTCCAGAGATGCTGCCTGACCCACTGAGTTGCTCCAGCATTTTGTGCCGAAGCTGCAGGAACTCAGCGTGTCAGGCAGTATCAGGAGAAGGAAATGGACAGTCGACATTTCGGGTTGGGACCTTTCCTCTGGACTATCAGGGTGGGGAGGGGAAAACCAGTAGGGTGTGGGGGGGTGGAAAGAGGTGGCACCTGGTCAGTGGATCCAGGTTGAGGAGGGGATGGATTGCTGGATATAGTTGAACTGGGTTAAAGAGGGATGGTGATAACAATGGTGGGTGGGATGTGAATGATGGAGGTGACCAGGGGTTGCAGATGATGGGATCAGATGGGAAGGGAAGGGATGGTGGTGTCTGGGACCAAAGAAGAGAAAGGTGTAGGAAGGAACTGCAGATACTGGTTTAAGCCAAAGATAGACACAAAACGCTGGAGTAACTCTGACAGGCAGGATTGAAGGAATGGGGGTCTGAAGAAGGGTCTCGTTCCAAATCGTCACCCATTCCTCTCACCAAAGGAGAGACGTTGGGTGGGCAGATGGCAATGAGGAGAGGGGCGGGGGAGAACCTGATGGGAGGAGAGTGTGGGTGATGGGAAGATGAGATGGTTGAGTAAGAAACTGCTTAATTCATTTAGTCAGGGTGGTGAATCTGTGGAACTCATTGCCACAGACGTTGTGGAGGCCAAGATATTAGGTATGACTGTACGGCAAATCAAATCCCTCGTATGTTGCAAAACATACTTGGCTAATAAATTACGATTATGATTATGAATAAGCAGAAAAGGGTGCAGAGAAAATTTATTTAAGAAGGAACTGCAGATGCTGGAAAATCGAAGGTACACAAAAATGCTGGAGAAACTCAGCGGGTGCAGCAGCATCTAAGGAGCGAAGGAAATGGGCAACATTTCGAGCCGAAACCGCCGTCTGAAGAAGGGTTTCGGCCCGAAACGTTGCCTATTTCCTGCGCTCCATAGATGCTGCTGCACCCGCTGAGTTTCTCCAGCATTTTTGTGTACCACAGAGAATATTTACGTTGCCAGGAATCATGGGCCTGAGTTGTGGGGAGAGGTTGAGCAGGCTTGGATTGCAGCAGGATAAGAGGTGATGTTATAGAAGTGCATCAGATCATGAAGAGATAAATGTAGTCTTTTACCCAGAGTTGGGATATCAAGAGCCAGAGGACACGGGTTAAAGATGAGGGGGGAAAGATCCTGAGGGACAACTTTCACACCTAGGGTGGTAGGTATAGAAACATACAAAATTCTTAAGGGGTTGGACAGGCTAGATGCAGGAAGATTGTTCCCGATGTTAGGGAAGTCCAGGACAAGGGGTCACAGCTTAAGGATAAGGGGGAAATCCTTTAAAACCGAGATGAGAAGAACTTTTTTCACACAGAGAGTGGTGAATCTGTGGAACTCTCTGCCACAGAGGGTAGTTGAGGCCAGTTCATTGGCTATATTTAAGAGGGAGTTAGATGTGGCCCTTGTGGCTAAGGGGATCAGGGGGTATGGAGAGAAGGCAGGTACGGGATACTGAGTTGGATGATCAGCCATGATCATATTGAATTGCGGTGCAGGCTCGAAGGGCCGAATGGCCTACTCCTGCACCTAATTTCTATGTTTCTGTTTCTATGGACTGGTCTCTGCTTAGTTTAGCTTAGAGATAAGCTCTTCGGCACACCGAGCCCGCTACGAGCAGGGATCCCCGCACACTAATACTATCCTACACACACGAGGGGCAATTTTATAATTTTACCAACCCAATTAGCCTACAAACCTGGGTACACAAAAATGCTGGAGAAACTCAGCGGGTGCAGCAGCATCTATGGAGTGAAGGAAGGGTTTTGGCCCGAAACGTCGCCTATTTCCTTCGCTCCATAGATGCTGCTGCACCCGCTGAGTTTCTCCAGCATTTTTGTGTACCTTCGATCTTCCAGCATCTGCAGTTCCTGCTTGAACACTTAGCCTACAAACCTGCTCGTCATTGGAGTGTAGGAAGAAACCGAAGATCTCGGAGAAAACCCACGTAGGTTACGGGGAGAACGTACAAACTCCGAACAGACAGCACCCGTAGTCAGGATCGAACCTGCGTCTCTGGTGCTGTGAGGCAGCAACTCTACCGCTGCGCCACCGTGCCGCTTCTGGAGAATTTCACCACGTTTTGGCTGCCAATTGTCAAATGGCTCACACTTTCACTTCATCCATCTCTGGCCCCATTTCTTTATGCACCCCTGAGGCTAAATTAGTGACCAATATCCACTATAAATCTACTATAAAAAAAGCTCTATATGTGCAACATATTAATCCAGCATTAAAGTATTGTGTTTAGTTTTAGTTTAGTTTAGAGATACAGCACGGAAACAGGCCCTTTGGCCCACTGAGTCCACATTGATCATGTTCCCACTATCCTACACACACTAGGGACAATTTACATTTATACCAAGTCAATTAACCTACAAACCTGTCCATCTTTGGAGTGTGGGAGGAAACAAAGATCTTGGAGAAAACCCGTGCAGGTCACGGGGCGAACATACAAATTCCGTACAGTCAGCACCCGCAGTCAGGATCGATCCCAGGTCTCTGGGGCTGTAGGGCAGTATCTCTACCGCTGCACCACCGTGCTGCCCTGCTTCCTTCATTTAATGGCTACAAATTGGTAAGACTCTGGATAATGCACAATTAGAAATCCTGTTGCTATCTCATTGTTTTATGTCAGATTATTATCGAAGGAGAAAGTCGGACGCCGCGGAAGGATTTGTTGCGTTTAACAGAGTTTCACGGCAAGACTTGAACAAGGTAAGTGGGCAGTGGGTTGGAGGGAGGAGAAATCATTTGCAAAATAAAATCTGCTTCATCAATTGTGTCAAATGACCCCTCTTCCTTAGCCAAACATGTTAGCATCTGGAAGGCAAAGGGAGTATATGGGACACATGACAATAAACTCTCTTGAATCTTGAATCTCTGGAGGGAAGGAATGGGTGGCGTTTTGGGTCGAGACTCTTCTTCAAACGGATGACACACTCATAGCCATTACCCACTAATTCAGGCTGGTTCTGGTAAACCTCTTCTGTGCCCTTTCCAAAGCCTCCACATTCTACCTGTAAGGGGTGACCAGAACTGCATGCAATACTACAAATGCAGATCAACCAATGTCCTATAAAGATAGATAGATAGATAGATTTTAATTGTCACATGTGCCAGATGGCACAGTGAAATGAATTCCCATACAGCCATACAAAAAAAATAAACAGGACTCAACACACTATAGAATTTAACACAAAACATCCCCACACAGCAGAATCAAAGTTTCCCACTGTGTGGGAAGGCACCAAAGTCAGTCTTCTTCCTCCACTGCTCCCCGTGGTCAGGGTCTCCCCAAGCCCTCCGCAGTTGCAGCTACTGGCGGCCCGATGTCCAGGACCGCACGCCGGGATGATACCAGTCCGACGTCGGGGCTGCGGGACGTCCTCAGTGGCATGGACACAGAGTCGGCCCCCTCCTACCGGAGTCGGCGGCTTCCAAAGTCCGCAGGCCGCGCCGGGTGGAGACTGCTGCTGTAGGCCCTCTACAAGGCGCCCCAGGACTCCACGATGCCGTTCAGCGCCGCCGCGTTGGAAGCTCTCCGCACCGGAGCTCCACGATGTTGGAGCAACGGCCCAACGCTCCGGAGGTCCAAACGGCGACCCAGGTAGGTATCGCCCGCTCCGCGGTGACTCCAGCGCTGCGCCGCCACTGTAGCAGCCCTGGTCCGGATCCCGGTCCCCGGCAGGAAAGGCCGCTCCGATCCAGCTGGTAGGCCGCGAGATGGGGGGCGAGGACGCGACTCGGAGAAATAGTCGCGTCCCCGCTAGGAAGAGGCTGAGAAACGGTTTCCCCCTTACCCTGCCCCCCTCCCCCACATAGAAAAGTAAAAGTTTCCCCCTAAAACAGACTTTGGACTAACTAAAAATAATAAAAAAGATGGAAATGACATACAGGCTGTAGGTAGAGGCTGCTGCCAGTGCAGCGCCCCTAGTAAAGCTGCATTATGCAAATCTGCACGACCCAACTCTTATACGTAATGGCTCGTGCAATGCAGGCAAGCATACCATACCCCTCCTTTACTACTTTGTCTACCTGTGTTGCCATTTACAGGAAGCTGTGGAGCTGTGAGTTACTGAGATGCAGCACTTGACATTTCACAGGAATAAATTTATTCCACCCGTTCCTTCTCTCCAGAGATGCTGCCTGTCCCGCTGAGTTACTCCAGCTTTGTGTGTCTATGTTTGGTTTAAACCAGCATCTGCAGTTCCTTCCTACACATAGAAGTTTGAAAGTTATGTTCCTTGAGAACACATTTGGAGTGTTGTGTTCAGTTTTGGTCGACCTGTTATTGGGGTTGATCCCCACCAGATGGCGCCACACGACAGCAGCCTCTTGTGTGTCTTGCTGCCTTTTTTTGGTATGACTGTACGGCAAATCAAATCCCTTGTATGTTGCAAAACATATTTGGCTAATAAATTACGATTATGATTATGAATAAGCAGAAAAGGGTGCAGAGAAAATTTATTTAAGAAGGAACTGCAGATGCTGGAAAATCGAAGGTACACAAAAATGCTGGAGAAACTCAGCGGGTGCAGCAGCATCTATGGAGCGAAGGAAATGGGCAACATTTCGGGCCGAAACCGCAGTCTGAAGAAGGGTTTCGGCCCGAAACATTGCCTATTTCCTTCGCTCCATAGATGCTGCTGCACCCGCTGAGTTTCTCCAGCATTTTTGTGTACCACAGAGAAAATTTACTTTGCCAGGACTCATGGGCCTGAGTTGTGGGGAGAGGTTGAGCAGGCTTGGATTGCAGCAGGATAAGAGATGATGTTATAGAAGTGCATCAGACCATGAAGAGATAAATGTACCGTCTTTTACCCAGAGTAGGGATATCAAGAGCCAGAGGACACGGGTTAAAGATGAGGGGGGAAAGATCCTGAGGGATAACTTTCACACCTAGAGCCCACTGAGTCCACTTTGATCATGTTCCCACTATCCTACACACACTCGGGACAATTTACATTTATACCAAGCCAATTAACCTACAAACCTGTCCATCTTTGGAGTGTGGGAGGAAACCAAAGATCTTGGAGAAAACCCGTGCAGGTCACGGGGCGAACATACAAATTCCGTACAGACAGCACCCGCAGTCAGGATCGAACCCAGGTCCCTGGGGCTGTAGGGCAGTATCTCTACCGCTGCACCACCGTGCTGCCCTGCTTCCATCATTTAATGGCTACAAATTGGTAAGACTCTGGATAATGCACAATTAGAAATCCTGTTGCTATCTCATTGTTTTATGTCAGTTTATTATCGAAGGAGAAAGTCGGACGCCGCGGAAGGATTTGTTGAGTTTAACAGAGTTTCACGGCAAGACTTGAACAAGGTAAGTGGGCAGTGGGTTGGAGGGAGGAGAAATCATTCGCAAAATAAAATCTGCTTCATCAATTGTGCCAAATGACCCCTCATCCTTGGCCAAACATGTTAGCATCTGGAAGGCAAAGGGAGTATATGGGACACATGACAATAAACTCTCTTGAATCTTGAATCTCTGGAGGGAAGGAATGGGTGGCGTTTTGGGTCGAGACTCTTCTTCAAACGGATGACACACTCATAGCCATTACCCACTAATTCAGGCTGGTTCTGGTAAACCTCTTCTGTGCCCTTTCCAAAGCCTCCACATTATATAATAATAATAACAATAATAATAATTTTATTTATAGAGCACTTTAAAAACAAACATAGCTGCAACAAAGTGCTGTACATCACTAATCATTGACAAAAAAGTTAACACACACCAAAAATAACAATCAAAAGAAATAGTAGGAAAAGACAAGTAAAATAAAGAAACATCAAAAACACCACAAACAGAAGCAAAGCCTCAGGCATGGTCAAAAGCCAGGGAGTAAAAATGCGTTTTAACACTGGATTTGAAGATGGACAGTGAGGGGGCCTGTCTGATGTGCAACGGCAGGGTGTTCCAGAGTGCCGGAGCAGCAACAGAGAAGGCTCTATCCCCTCTGAGCCTCCGACTAGACCTCGGTACCTCCAGGAGCAGCTGACCAGCTGACCTGAGAGACCGGGCAGGAGCGTATGGGTGGAGCAGCTCAGAGAGGTAAGGCGGGGCGAGCCCATTCAGAGATTTAAAAACAAATAACAGTATCTTAAAATGAACCCGAAAGTGCACCGGGAGCCAGTGTAGGGAGGCCAGAATTGGCGATATGTGCTCCCTCTTTCGAGTCCCTGTTAAAAGGCGAGCAGCAGCATTCTGAACCAACTGGAGACGAGCCAGTGAAGAACGAGCAACACCAAAATATATCTGTAAGGGGTGACCAGAACTGCACGCAATACTACAAATGCAGATCAACCAATGTCCTATAAAGCTGCATTATGCAAATCTGAACGACCCAACTCTTATACGTAATGGCTCGTGCAACGCAGGCAAGCATACCACACCCCTCCTTTACTACTTTGTCTACCTGTGTTGCCATTTACAGGAAGCTGTGGAGCTGTGAGCTACTGAGATGCAGCACTTGACATTTCACAGGAATAAATATATTCCACCCGTTCCTTCTCTCCAGAGATGCTGCCTGTCCCGCTGAGTTACTCCAGCTTTGTGTGTCTATGTTTGGTTTAAACCAGCATCTGCAGTTCCTTCCTACAAATAGAAGTTGGAAAGTTATGTTCCTTGAGAACACATTTGGAGTGTTGTGTTCAGTTTTGGTCGACCTGTTATTGGGGTTGATCCCCATCAGATGGCGCCACACGACAGCAGCCTCTTGTGTGTCTTGTTGCTGTTTTTGGTATGACTGTACGGCAAATCAAATCCCTTGTATGTTGCAAAACATACTTGGCTAATAAATTACGATTATGATTATGAATAAGCAGAAAAGGGTGCAGAGAAAATTTATTTAAGAAGGAACTGCAGATGCTGGAAAATCGAAGGTACACAAAAATGCTGGAGAAACTCAGCGGGTGCAGCAGCATCTTTGGAGCGAAGGAAATGGGCAACGTTTCGGGCCGAAACCACAGTCTGAAGAAGGGTTTCGGCCCGAAACGTTGCCTATTTCCTTCGCTCCATAGATGCTGCTGCACCCGCTGAGTTTCTCCAGCATTTTTGTGTACCACAGAGAAAATTTACGTTGCCAGGAATCATGGGCCTGAGTTGTGGGGAGAGGTTGAACAGGCTTGGATTGCAGCAGGATAAGAGGTGATGTTATAGAAGTGCATCAGATCATGAAGAGATAAATGTAGTCTTTTACCCAGAGTTGGGATATCAAGAGCCAGAGGACACGGGTTAAAGATGAGGGGGGAAAGATCCTGAGGGACAACTTTCACACCTAGGGTGGTAGGTATACGGAATGAGTTGTAGACAGGAGGTAGATGAGGCCAGGTACTATCACAGCGTTGAAAAGCATTTGGATAGTTTAGTTTAGTTTTTTGTTATGAAATACAGCGCAGAAACAGGCCCTTCAGTCCAGTCCGTACCCAACTGCAATCCCTGCACATTAAAACTATCCCACACACACTATCTGGGGCTAAACCTGTACATCTGAGGAAGGACATTATTGCCATAGAGGGAGTGCAGAGACGGTTCACTAGACTGATTCCTGGGATGTCAGGACTGTCTTATGAAGAAAGACTGGATAGACTTGGTTTATACTCTCTAGAATTTAGGAGATTGAGAGGGGATCTTATAGAAACTTACAAAATTCTTAAGGGGTTGGACAGGCTAGATGGTGGCCGATTGGGAAAGGGGGAGATGCAGCGAGACCTGGGTGTCATGGTACACCAGTCATTGAAGGTAGGCATGCAGGTGCAGCAGGCAGTAAAGAAAGCGAATGGTATGTTGGCTTTCATAGCAAGAGGATTTGAGTATAGGAGCAGGGAGGTTCTACTGCAGTTGTACAGGGTCTTGGTGAGACCACACCTGGAGTATTGCGTGCAGTTTTGGTCTCCAAATCTGAGGAAGGACATTATTGCCATAGAGGGAGTGCAGAGAAGGTTCACCAGACTGATTCCTGGGATGTCAGGACTGTCTTATGAAGAAAGACTGGATAGACTTGGTTTATACTCTCTAGAATTTAGGAGATTGAGAGGGGATCTTATAGAAACTTACAAAATTCTTAAGGACAGGCTAGATGCAGGAAGATTGTTCCCGATGTTAGGGAAGTCCAGGACAAGGGGTCACAGCTTAAGGATAAGGGGGAAATCCTTTAAAACCGAGATGAGAAGAACTTTTTTCACACAGAGAGTGGTGAATCTCTGGAATTCTCTGCCACAGAGGGTAGTTGAGGCCAGTTCATTGGCTATATTTAAGAGGGAGTTAGATGTGGCCCTTGTGGCTAAGGGGATCAGGGGGTATGGAGAGAAGGCAGGTACGGGATACTGAGTTGGATGATCAGCCATGATCATATTGAATGGCGGTGCAGGCTCGAAGGGCCGAATGGCCTACTCCTGCACCTAATTTCTATGTTTCTGTCTCTATGGACTGGTCTCTGCTTAGTTTAGCTTAGAGATAAGCTCTTCGGCACCGAGCCCGCTACGACCAGCGATCCCCACACACTAATACTATCCTACACACAGGAGGGGCAATTTTATAATTTGACCAACCCAATTAGCCTACAAACCTGGGTACACAAAAATGCTGGAGAAACTCAGCGGGTGCAGCAGCATCTATGGAGCGAAGGAAGGGTTTTGGCCCGAAACGTCGCCTATTTCCTTCGCTCCATAGATGCTGCTGCACCCGCTGAGTTTCTCCAGCATTTTTGTGTACCTTCGATCTTCCAGCATCTGCAGTTCCTGCTTGAACATTTAGCCTACAAACCTGCTCGTCATTGGAGTGTAGGAAGAAACCGAAGATCTCGGAGAAAACCCACGTAGGTTACGGGGAGAACGTACAAACTCCGAACAGACAGCACCCGTAGTCAGGATCGAACCTGCGTCTCTGGTGCTGTGAGGCAGCAACTCTACCGCTGCGCCACCGTGCCGCATCTGGAGAATTTCACCACGTTTTGGCTGCCAATTGTCAAATGGCTCACACTTTCACTTCATCCATCTCTGGCCCCATTTCTTTATGCACCCCTGAGGCTAAATTAGTGACCAATATCCACTATAAATCTACTATAAAAAAAGCTCTATATGTGCAACATATTAATCCAGCATTAAAGTATTGTGTTTAGTTTTAGTTTAGTTTAGAGATACAGCACGGAAACAGGCCCTTTGGCCCACTGAGTCCACATTGATCATGTTCCCACTATCCTACACACACTAGGGACAATTTACATTTATACCAAGTCAATTAACCTACAAACCTGTCCATCTTTGGAGTGTGGGAGGAAACAAAGATCTTGGAGAAAACCCGTGCAGGTCACGGGGCGAACATACAAATTCCGTACAGTCAGCACCCGCAGTCAGGATCGAACCCAGGTCTCTGGGGCTGTAGGGCAGTATCTCTACCGCTGCACCACCGTGCTGCCCTGCTTCCTTCATTTAATGGCTACAAATTGGTAAGACTCTGGATAATGCACAATTAGAAATCATGTTGCTATCTCATTGTTTTATGTCAGATTATTATCGAAGGAGAAAGTCGGACGCCGCGGAAGGATTTGTTGCGTTTAACAGAGTTTCACGGCAAGACTTGAACAAGGTAAGTGGGCAGTGGGTTGGAGGGAGGAGAAATCATTTGCAAAATAAAATCTGCTTCATCAATTGTGTCAAATGACCCCTCTTCCTTAGCCAAACATGTTAGCATCTGGAAGGCAAAGGGAGTATATGGGACACATGACAATAAACTCTCTTGAATCTTGAATCTCTGGAGGGAAGGAATGGGTGGCGTTTTGGGTCGAGACTCTTCTTCAAACGGATGACACACTCATAGCCATTACCCACTAATTCAGGCTGGTTCTGGTAAACCTCTTCTGTGCCCTTTCCAAAGCCTCCACATTCTACCTGTAAGGGGTGACCAGAACTGCATGCAATACTACAAATGCAGATCAACCAATGTCCTATAAAGATAGATAGATAGATAGATTTTAATTGTCACATGTGCCAGATGGCACAGTGAAATGAATTCCCATACAGCCATACAAAAAAAATAAACAGGACTCAACACACTATAGAATTTAACACAAAACATCCCCACACAGCAGAATCAAAGTTTCCCACTGTGTGGGAAGGCACCAAAGTCAGTCTTCTTCCTCCACTGCTCCCCGTGGTCAGGGTCTCCCCAAGCCCTCCGCAGTTGCAGCTACTGGCGGCCCGATGACCAGGACCGCTCGCCGGGATGATACCAGTCCGACGTCGGGGCTGCGGGACGTCCTCAGTGGCATGGACACAGAGTCGGCCCCCTCCTACCGGAGTCGGCGGCTTCCAAAGTCCGCAGGCCGCGCCGGGTGGAGACTGCTGCTGTAGGCCCTCTGCAAGGCGCCCCAGGACTCCACGATGCCGTTCAGCGCCGCCCGCGTTGGAAGCTCTCCGCACCGGAGCTCCACGATGTTGGAGCAACGGCCCAACGCTCCGGAGGTCCAAACGGCGACCCAGGTAGGTATCGCCCGCTCCGCGGTGACTCCAGCGCTGCGCCGCCACTGTAGCAGCCCTGGTCCGGATCCCGGTCCCCGGCAGGAAAGGCCGCTCCGATCCAGCTGGTAGGCCGCGAGGTGGGGGCGAGGACGCGACTCGGAGAAATAGTCGCGTCCCCGCTAGGAAGAGACTTGGAGACGGTTTCCCCCTTACCCTGCCCCCCTCCCCCACATAGAAAAGTTAAAGTTTCCTCCTAAAACAGACTTTAGACTAACTAAAAATAATAAAAAAGATGGAAATGACAGACAGGCTGTAGGTAGAGGCTGCTGCCAGTGCAGCGCCCCTAGTAAAGCTGCATTATGCAAATCTGCACGACCCAACTCTTATACGTAATGGCTCGTGCAATGCAGGCAAGCATACCATACCCCTCCTTTACTACTTTGTCTACCTGTGTTGCCATTTACAGGAAGCTGTGGAGCTGTGAGTTACTGAGATGCAGCACTTGACATTTCACAGGAATAAATTTATTCCACCCGTTCCTTCTCTCCAGAGATGCTGCCTGTCCCGCTGAGTTACTCCAGCTTTGTGTGTCTATGTTTGGTTTAAACCAGCATCTGCAGTTCCTTCCTACACATAGAAGTTTGAAAGTTATGTTCCTTGAGAACACATTTGGAGTGTTGTGTTCAGTTTTGGTCGACCTGTTATTGGGGTTGATCCCCACCAGATGGCGCCACACGACAGCAGCCTCTTGTGTGTCTTGCTGCCTTTTTTTGGTATGACTGTACGGCAAATCAAATCCCTTGTATGTTGCAAAACATATTTGGCTAATAAATTACGATTATGATTATGAATAAGCAGAAAAGGGTGCAGAGAAAATTTATTTAAGAAGGAACTGCAGATGCTGGAAAATCGAAGGTACACAAAAATGCTGGAGAAACTCAGCGGGTGCAGCAGCATCTATGGAGCGAAGGAAATGGGCAACATTTCGGGCCGAAACCGCAGTCTGAAGAAGGGTTTCGGCCCGAAACATTGCCTATTTCCTTCGCTCCATAGATGCTGCTGCACCCGCTGAGTTTCTCCAGCATTTTTGTGTACCACAGAGAAAATTTACTTTGCCAGGACTCATGGGCCTGAGTTGTGGGGAGAGGTTGAGCAGGCTTGGATTGCAGCAGGATAAGAGATGATGTTATAGAAGTGCATCAGACCATGAAGAGATAAATGTACCGTCTTTTACCCAGAGTAGGGATATCAAGAGCCAGAGGACACGGGTTAAAGATGAGGGGGGGAAAGATCCTGAGGGATAACTTTCACACCTAGAGCCCACTGAGTCCACTTTGATCATGTTCCCACTATCCTACACACACTCGGGACAATTTACATTTATACCAAGCCAATTAACCTACAAACCTGTCCATCTTTGGAGTGTGGGAGGAAACCAAAGATCTTGGAGAAAACCCGTGCAGGTCACGGGGCGAACATACAAATTCCGTACAGACAGCACCCGCAGTCAGGATCGAACCCAGGTCCCTGGGGCTGTAGGGCAGTATCTCTACCGCTGCACCACCGTGCTGCCCTGCTTCCTTCATTTAATGGCTACAAATTGGTAAGACTCTGGATAATGCACAATTAGAAATCCTGTTGCTATCTCATTGTTTTATGTCAGTTTATTATCGAAGGAGAAAGTCGGACGCCGCGGAAGGATTTGTTGCGTTTAACAGAGTTTCACGGCAAGACTTGAACAAGGTAAGTGGGCAGTGGGTTGGAGGGAGGAGAAATCATTCGCAAAATAAAATCTGCTTCATCAATTGTGCCAAATGACCCCTCATCCTTGGCCAAACATGTTAGCATCTGGAAGGCAAAGGGAGTATATGGGACACATGACAATAAACTCTCTTGAATCTTGAATCTCTGGAGGGAAGGAATGGGTGGCGTTTTGGGTCGAGACTCTTCTTCAAACGGATGACACACTCATAGCCATTACCCACTAATTCAGGCTGGTTCTGGTAAACCTCTTCTGTGCCCTTTCCAAAGCCTCCACATTATATAATAATAATAACAATAATAATAATTTTATTTATAGAGCACTTTAAAAACAAACATAGCTGCAACAAAGTGCTGTACATCACTAATCATTGACAAAAAAGTTAACACACACCAAAAATAACAATCAAAAGAAATAGTAGGAAAAGACATGTAAAATAAAGAAACATCAAAAACACCACAAACAGAAGCAAAGCCTCAGGCATGGTCAAAAGCCAGGGAGTAAAAATGCGTTTTAACACTGGATTTGAAGATGGACAGTGAGGGGGCCTGTCTGATGTGCAACGGCAGGGTGTTCCAGAGTGCCGGAGCAGCAACAGAGAAGGCTCTATCCCCTCTGAGCCTCCGACTAGACCTCGGTACCTCCAGGAGCAGCTGACCAGCTGACCTGAGGGACTGGGCAGGAGCGTATGGGTGGAGCAGCTCAGAGAGGTAAGGCGGGGCGAGCCCATTCAGAGATTTAAAAACAAATAACAGTATCTTAAAATGAACCCGAAAGTGCACCGGGAGGCAGTGTAGGGAGGCTAGAATTGGTGATATGTGCTCCCTCTTTTGAGTCCCTGTTAAAAGGCGAGCAGCAGCATTCTGAACCAACTGGAGACGAGCCAGTGAAGAACGAGCAACACCAAAATATATCTGTACGGGGTGACCAGAACTGCACGCAATACTACAAATGCAGATCAACCAATGTCCTATAAAGGTGCATTATGCAAATCTGCACGACCCAACTCTTATACGTAATGGCTCGTGCAACGCAGGCAAGCATACCATACCCCTCCTTTACTACTTTGTCTACCTGTGTTGCCATTTACAGGAAGCTGTGGAGCTGTGAGCTACTGAGATGCAGCACTTGACATTTCACAGGAATATATTTATTCCACCCGTTCCTTCTCTCCAGAGATGCTGCCTGTCCCGCTGAGTTACTCCAGCTTTGTGTGTCTATGTTTGGTTTAAACCAGCATCTGCAGTTCCTTCCTACACATAGAAGTTTGAAAGTTATGTTCCTTGAGAACACATTTGGAGTGTTGTGTTCAGTTTTGGTCGACCTGTTATTGGGGTTGATCCCCACCAGATGGCGCCACACGACAGCAGCCTCTTGTGTCTTGTTGCTGTTTTTTGGTATGACTGTACGGCAAATCAAATCCCTCGTATGTTGCAAAACATACTTGGCTAATAAATTACGATTATGATTATGAATAAGCAGAAATGGGTGCAGAGAAAATTTATTTAAGAAGGAACTGCAGATGCTGGAAAATCGAAGGTACACAAAAATGCTGGAGAAACTCAGCAGGTGCAGCCGCATCTATGGAGCGAAGGAAATGGGCAACGTTTCGGGCCGAAACCGCAGTCTGAAGAAGGGTTTCGGCCCGAAACATTGCCTATTTCCTTCGCTCCATAGATGCTGCTGCACCCGCTGAGTTTCTCCAGCATTTTTGTGTACCACAGAGAATATTTACGTTGCCAGGAATCATGGGCCTGAGTTGTGGGGAGAGGTTGAGCAGGATTGGATTGCAGCAGGATAAGAGATGATGTTATAGAAGTGCATCAGATCATGAAGAGATAAATGTACGGTCTTTTACCCAGAGTTGGGATATCAAGAGCCAGAGGACACGGGTTAAAGATGAGGGGGGAAAGATCCTGAGGGACAACTTTCACACCTAGGGTGGTAGGTATATAGAATGAGTTGTAGACAGGAGGTAGATGAGGCAGGTACTATCACAGCGTTGAAAAGCATTTAACCATATAACCATATAACAATTACAGCACGGAAACAGGCCATCTCGACCCTTCTAGTCCGTGCCAAACACATAATCTCCCCTAGTCCCATATACCTGCGCTCAGACCATAACCCTCCATTCCCTTCCCATCCATATAACTATCCAATTTATTTTTAAATGATAAAAACGAACCTGCCTCCACCACCTTCACTGGAAGCTCATTCCACACAGCTACCACTCTGTGAGTAAAGAAGTTCCCCCTCATGTTACCCCTAAACATCAGTCCCTTAATTCTCATGTCATGTCCCCTTGTTTGAATCTTCCCTACTCTCAGTGGGAAAAGCTTTTCCACGTCAACTCTGTCTATCCCTCTCATCATTTTAAAAACCTCTATCAAGTCCCCCCTTAACCTTCTGCGCTCCAAAGAATAAAGCCCTAACTTGTTCAACCTTTCTCTGTAACTTAGTTGCTGAAACCCAGGCAACATTCTAGTAAATCTCCTCTGTACTCTCTCTATTTTGTTGACATCCTTCCTATAATTAGGCGACCAAAATTGTACACCATACTCCAGAATTGGCCTCACCAATGCCTTGTACAATTTTAACATTACATCCCAACTTCTATACTCAATGCTCTGATTTATAAAGGCCAGCACACCAAAAGCTTTCTTTACCACCCTATCTACATGAGATTCCACTTTCAGGGAACTGTGCACAGTTATTCCCAGATCCCTCTGTTCACCTACATTCTTCAATTCCCTACCATTTACCATGTACTATTTGGATAGTTTAGTTTAGTTTTTTGTTATGAAATACAGCGCAGAAACAGGCCCTTCAGTCCAGTCCGTACCCAACTGCAATCCCCGCATATTAAAACTATCCCACACACACTATCTGGGGCTAAACGTTTTTAGAGGTCTTTAAAATGATGAGAGGGATAGACAGAGTTGATGTGGACAAGCTTTTCCCTTTGAGAATAGGGAAGATTCAAACAAGAGGACACAACTTCAGAATTAAGGGACATAAGTTTAGGGGTAATATGAGGGGGAACTTCTTTACTCAGAGAGTGGTAGCGGTGTGGAATGAGCTTCCAGTGGAAGTGGTGGAGGCAGGTTCATTGGTATCATTTAAAAATAAATTGGATAGGCATATGGATGAGAAGGGAATGGAGGGTTATGGTATGAGTGCAGGCAGGTGGGACTAAGGGGAAAAAAAGTTGTTCGGCACGGACTTGTAGGGCCGAGATGGCCTGTTTCCGTGCTGTAATTGTTATATGGTTATATGGTTATAAACCTGTACATCTTTGCAGTGTGGGAGAAAACCGAAGATCTTGGAGAAAACCCACGTACACACTCCGTACAGACAGCACCCATAGTCAGGATCGAACCCGGGTCTCTGGTGCTGTAAGGCAGCAACTCTATCACTGCTCCATTGTGCTGCCACAAAGTTACCTCGATAGGATAGGTTTAGAAGGATTGAGGCAGATGGGACATGTGTAGATGGGGCATGCTGGTTGGCATGGGCTAGTTGGGCTGAAGGGACTGTTTTCATACTATGACACTATAACTCCATGTGCAGGCAGTTGAAACTAGTTTATTTTGGCTTCATGTTCAGCGTAGACACTGGGCTGAAGAGCCTGTTCCTGTGTTGTACTATTCCATGTTCCACATTCCAACTTTCCTCTCAAAGTATCTGAAAACGTAGTCTTCCTCCATTAACCACTTGTTGCCCAGCTACATACTTTCTTGCATCAACTCGAATATTGCATCCCATAAATGGTCCTCTCCCTGTTCTTCACAGGCCCTGGAATTAGATTCACCGGTTGAGACCACATACTGCCTTCTCCAGCTTCCTAAGGCCAACAGGCCAGCAACATCAGATAATCAGGACGCAGGCATTATCTACGCTGTGCCACAGAGAGTGCAACGCAGGTGAAGGGCCGGGACAGCAGCATTTTGTTGGGACATTGGATCAGCTAACAGCGCCAACAGGAGAAGATGGACACAAGGAGAAATGTCACAACCCAGGCCTTTCAGAAAAAGATGCAAAGTGCTGGAGTAACTCAGCGGGCCAGGCTGCATCTCTGGAGAACATGGATAAGTGACGTTTCGGGTCGGGACCCTTCATCAGACTGTATGTGGTGGGGGAGGTGGGGGGAGAAAGATGGAAGAGAATAGAGGCAGGACAAATATTGACGAGTGATAGCTGGATACAGGGAGGTGGGAGGGGTTTGGTAGGTGGATGGTTGGACAAAGTCCAGCGGTGAAAAGACAAAAGGTTTGAGATAAGAATAGGAGAGTTTCAAATTGTGAAGCTGGAGGACAAAATGTAAATGGGAAGGGAGAAATGGGTGAGTACAGATGGGGTACAAGGTAAAGGGGGAGGGTGGGGGGGGGGGAGAGAGAGAACAAAGGAGAGGGGAGTTGTTGATTACCTGACATTGAAGAGTTCTATGTGTAGGAAGGAACTGCAGATGCTGGTTTAGACCGAAGATAGACACAAAAAGCTGGAGTAACTCAGTGGGACAGGCAGCATCTCTGGAGATAAGGAAGAGGTGACGTTTCGGGTCAGGACGTTGCCTGATGAGCATCCAGAGATGCTGCCTGACCCGCTGAGTTACACCAGCCTTTTGTGTCTATCTTCAGTAAAGAATTCAATTTTTCTCATGGCACGGTGGTGCAATGGTAGAATTGCTGCCTTACAGCACCAGAGACCCGGGTTCGATCATGACCAAAGGTGCTCCTTACACTTCTGTAAGCAGTTTGTACGTTCTCCCCGTGACCTCGTGGGTTTTCTCCGGGTGCTCCGGTTTCCTCCCACATTCCAAAGACGTGCAGGTTTGCAGGTTAATTGGCTTCAGTAAAATTGTAAATTGTCCCTAGTGTGTGTAGGATAGTGTTAGAGTGAGGGAATCACTGGTCAGTGCGGTCTTGATGGGCAGAAGGGCCTGTTTCCGTGCTGTATCTTTAAACTAGACTAAACTAATTCAATGTCTTGAGTAAAAGATGGTCTTGACCTGAAACGGCACCCATTCCTTCTCTCCAGAGATGCTGCCTGTACGTTGAGATACTCCAGCATTTTGTGTCAATGTTCAATGTTCTCACCGTTGGGTGTAGACTACCCCAGTGGAATATGACAGAGGAACTCTCGAAGTAGGCTGTGAATAAAGCTCGAAAGGGCAGCAAATGCCTGGCTGGTCAGGCAACAACTGTGGAGGGTGTAATGAAGGTGTCCGGTCTGGAGACTGATTAAACATATCCAGCTTTAGTGCTGTAAGCTATAACAACCGAGGAATGTGGTTGCGTGTAGGAAGAAATTGCAGACGCTGGTTTAAACCGAAGATCGACACAAAATGCTGGAGAAACTGCGGGACAGGCAGCATCTCTGGAGAGAAGGAATGGGTGACGTTTCGGGTTGAGACCCTTCTCCACACTGAGAAGAAGAAAGCAGTGGCTACCACCGATTGGTAGAACACCTGCCGCATCTTACTGCAGCCTTTGAAGGAGTGGAGCCTTCTTAAAATGTGCAGCCGGCTCTGTCCCTTCTTGTATAGAGCCTCAGCGTTCCTGGACCAGTCCCGTTTACTGTCCAGGTGAACTCCAAAGTATTTGTACTCCCTGGGAAACTGCACATCCCCACCATTGATGGAGACAGCGGACAGGGGTGTTCCGCTCCTCCTAAAGTCCAGCATTTACATTAACCATTATTCCTGTCACATGCACCGGGAAAACCCTTTGTTGCGTGCTAGCCAGTCAGCAGAAAGACAATACATGATTACAATCGAACCATTACAGAGTATGGATCCATGATTTAGTGTATATACTGTAATATGTGATTAAAGAACTGCTTCTGGGGCTAACACGCCCGGGTTGGGCACAAGTTTGGAATGTATTAAGCTGCCTACAGTGCAAGGTGAAAGATAAAGGATGTAACTTTTGTCATGAAGAAAGGTTTCGGCCAGAAACGTTGTCTATTTCATATAACCATATAACCATAAAACAATAACAGCACGGAAACAGGCCATCTCGGCCCTACAAGTCCGTGCCGAACAAATTTTTTTCCCCTTAGTCCCACCTGCCTGCACTCATACCATAACCCTCCATTCCCTTCTCATCCATATGCCTATCCAATTTATTTTTAAATGATACCAATGAACCTGCCTCCACCACTTCCACTGGGAGCTCATTCCACACCGCCACCACTCTCTGAGTAAAGAAGTTCCCCCTCATATTACCCCTAAACTTATGTCCCTTAATTCTGAAGTCATGTCCTCTTGTTTGAATCTTCCCTATTCTCAAAGGGAAAAGCTTGTCCACATCAACTCTGTAAATGTATTTCCTTTGCTCCATAGAAGCTGCCTCGCCTACTGAGTTTCTCCAGCATTTTTGTCTACTCTAACTTTTGTACAAAGTTGTCTGTACAAAGTGGACCTGGCATGGGGAGGGGGGTGAAAAACAAAGGTGAACCTGGCGCAGATGCAAGCAAAGAATTTCACTCTGACCTGTACCATGTGACGATAAAGCATGCATACAACATTGGAATCCGATAAAAAACGATTTAAGAAAGTTCAAATAGACCGCTTAAAGAAACAGTGAAATGTCTTAAAATATATAAACTTATTTTGTAGCGTTTCTGATGTGTATTAGTTGCAATATCGTTCCTGTACAGGGGCCATGTTTTAAAAGTTGTTTAAATTGAATGCCTAATAAAATGATATAAGGGCAAAAACAAAGCAGAATTGTTTGTAAAAATAGTTAAATTACAAGAATGTGCTGGAATAATTAAACATTGATGCATTGTAAATGGTTGCACAGCAACAGGCCCAGTATGTTTATGCCACACATCGTGTCAATGATAAACTTATCTCTGCTCACACATATTGCTACATTTGCTGCATATTTATGTGCCTATCTAAAAGATGCATAAAGTACACTATGGTATCTGTCGCCACCACTACCCTTGGCAACGCGTTCAATGAACCTTTAGTGAATTAACTTGATTTATTATCATGTATATCTGGGTACAGTAAAGAGCATTTGTCGCGTGTTAATCATATAACCATATAACCATATAACAATTACAGCACGAAAACAGGCCATCTCGGCCCTACAAGTCCGTGCCGAACAAATTTTTTTCCCTTTAGTCCCACCTGCCTGCACTCATACCATAACCCTCCATTCCCTTCTCATCCATATGCCTATCCAATTTATTTTTAAATGATACCAATGAACCTGCCTCCACCACTTCCACTGGAAGCTCATTCCACACCGCTACCACTCTCTGCGTAAAGAAGTTCCCCCTCATATTACCCCTAAACATCTGTCCCTTAGAGTAGAGCTGCGACCTTGCAGCGCCAGAGACCCGGGATCAATCCTGACCCCAGATGCTGTCTGTGTGGAGTTAGCATGTCCCACCTGAGACCACGTTGGTTTCCTCAGGGTGCTCCAGTTTCCTCCCTCATCCCGAAGACATTGGCCCTCTGTAAATTGCTCCTGGTGTGTAGGGTGGAATAACATAGAACTGGTGTGTGAATGGGTGATAGATGGATAGAAACATAGAAAAATAGGTGAGGGGTAAGCCATTTGGCCTTTCAAGCCAGCACTGCCATTTAATATGATCATGGTTAATCATCTAAAATAGTAAGATTAAACGAGAACTTACCAGTTTGAAGTTTGATCTGTATTTTATGAGGAGTTACGATGAGGGATTACGTGAAGAACCCGTTCAGCACGCATGCGCGGCATACTTCAAAGCAGTGGTGTGGAATCACATACAGACACAGTTATTGAAGCAAACATAGTAAAGATGAGGAGACATCAGTTTATGAATTTGACCCATATTATATGGGACTAGGGGAGATTATGTGTTCGGCATGGACTAGAAGGGTCGAGATGGCCTGTTTCCGTGCTGTAATTGTTATATGGTTATATGGTTATATGGTTATTGAGGGTGGGAGCGGAGGACACGTAATCCCTTATCGTAACTCCTCATAAAATACAGATCAAACTTCAAACTGGTAAGTTCTCGTTTAATCTTACTATTTTACTTCGGAGTCACGTGAGTGATTCCGTGAAGATTTCAAAGCTCTGTGATTTCAAACCGTGTAACAGTTATTACTACATCACTGCCGAAGTCTTTGAGGGAGGAAGTGTGTTATCGTAATCAACCAATGAATCTGTTTGTAGAAAAACACAATGGTATTTTTTAACAATAACAACAAAGAAATTAAATTGTTCCCCTGGGCTTAAATTAAATATTTGCAGTCTGTAAAATCTTTCCTGCAATTAAAACAGGTTTTGCCAACACTTAATATAAAATTTCTGAACGGTCTTTCCCCCCATCATCCTGCTGTAGCCAGGATGTGGTCTATAGGCACGTCCATTCTTTTAGCCGTCGACGTGGATGCTGCCCTGGTGGAATGAACTTTGTACATGTTAGTTTTTATCCCAGCAGCTTTTAGCACCTGCTTGAGCCATCTCGAAATGGCTCGTCACCCGACCATAAGGTTTTTTATGACTGACCCACAAGGCTTTTCATCTCCCTCGAATAGTTTGGTTGTGTCTATGTAGGATAATAGGATCATGGCACATAACCGTGTTTCTGGCGGGTAAGCCCAGAATTCCACGACTGGATTAGATGTTCCTGGTCTGCTCTGTTTGATCAGTCCCTGGATAATGACAGAGATCTGGTCTGGAGCTGTGAGCATGCTGTCCAGTCACAATAGGTGTAGTGACTGGACCCTCTGTGCAGATACAAGTGCCATCAACATGAGTGTTTTGAGCATAGATGGTTTCAGGTTGAGGGATCTTGCTGGTGGGCATCCCCTGAGGTATGTCAGGACCACACTTACATCCCATATATGGGTGTACCTTGGTCTAGGGGTTAGAGTTGTAAATACCCTTCATTAGTTTGACCACCAGCTGGTGGGACCCCATGGCCTGTTGTCCTGGAGCTGGTTTTAAATAGACAGGCAGGGCAATTCTAGCTGTGTTGATGGCTCTGTAGCTGAAGTCCTTCATCATGGTGAAGGTTCGCCAGGAATTCCAATACGTTGGTAACTGTAGTGGTTGAGTAGGTGGTCCCTGTATCCAAGCAGTACTTCTCCCATTTTTTGATGCTGGACAAGTGCTGTTTTTTTTTTTAGTGGATGTTCGGAGGGATGCTGACATGGTGTCGACGGTTTGTTATGATAACCCCAGTCCCAGAAGTGGTTTGTGCAGCATCTGCAACCCAGGAGTTTGATTTTCTCATGGCATGGGTGGCTTGTGCCCGACACTGGATGTTAATAACTCTGGGTCACTGGGGAATACCATTGGAGTTCCAACAACCATGTCATGGAGTATTGGGAACCATGGCTGTGTAGGCCAGTTGGGTACTATCAAAATACCTGAAGCAGAGTCCATTTGTACTGTGCGTAGCCCCCGACTGATGAGGCAGAAGAGAGGAAATGAATAGAAGAAAAATTTCCACAATCCAGCGCGAACGCATCTACCGCTGCTGCCTCAGGGTCTGGTTCCCAAGCGACATACATAGGTACCTGGTGATTTAGCCTAGATGCAAATAAATCGATATCTGGCGTGCCATATTGCTTGATAACTTATGTGAAAAAAAAAATTTTGGGGGTTTTAACATCCATTCGATGTTGTCATTAAATTTACGTGATCTGGTGTCTGCCACTGTATTTAGCTTACCTGGCAGGTAAGTTACTGATAGCCAAATATGTATTTGGACACACCAATGCATAATTGTATTGACCAACTTGTCGCATGATACCGATTTTATGCCGCCCATATAACCATATATAACCATATAACAATTACAGCACGGAAACAGGCCATCTCGACCCTTCTAGTCCGTGCCGAACACATAATCTCCCCTAGTCCCATATATCTGCGCTCAGACCATAACCCTCCATTCCCTTCCCATCCATATAACTATCCAATTTATTTTTAAATGATAAAAACGAACCTGCCTCCACCACCTTCACTGGAAGCTCATTCCACACAGCTACCACTCTCTGAGTAAAGAAGTTCCCCCTCATGTTACCCCTAAACTTCAGTCCCTTAATTCTCATGTCATGTCCCCTTGTTTGAATCTTCCCTACTCTCAGTGGGAAAAGCTTTTCCACATCAACTCTGTCTATCCCTCTCATCATTTTAAAAACCTCTATCAAGTCCCCCCTTAACCCTCTGCGCTCCAAAGAATAAAGCCCTAACTTGTTCAACCTTTCTCTGTAACTTAGTTGCTGAAACCCAGGCAACATTCTAGTAAATCTCCTCTGTACTCTCTCTATTTTGTTGACATCCTTTATAACCATATAACCATATGGTTAATGTAGGCCACCACCGTAGTATTATCTATTTATAACCGTACATTGCAAGTGATGCATATTTATGCATATGCTTTTAAACCATAAAAAGTCACCCAAACATCTCTAGATAACTAATGCCCAGTGTAAGTGGTAACGATGATTCTGGGTTAGTCCATCTACTACATGTGCTCGATATAGAGTTAGTTGCTCCCCAGTCTTGAGCACTGGCATCTGTTTGGTTAACTGACTTATTTATTTATTTATTTTATTTATTCCGAACAAGTAAAGACATTAAAGACATTATTAGTAACAAAATCGAAATTATCAAACAATTGGACATTACAATCAATATTTACAAGCAATGAAAAGAACAAAAAGCAAATTTCCAATGTCCAACTCTGTGTCTGTACAAGCTCGAAAAGGAGTGAGAAGAAGAATAACTTATTAAATCTCACCCCTTTTCCCCAACACTTCTACCATATTTAAAAATCAATTAATTCATAATAATAATACTACCCCAGGCAATTTCCCATAATACCTACAGACATATATATACATACAACTATTATACACATACAAACTTCATGACTTAGGGTTAGTGATGATAATAGGCTGAAACTATGTCAAATGTTTTTGCCCACCACTGTAGTTCTGATATTACTTCAGTGGGTAACTTCATGAAATGATCATAATGACCTGTATGTCGTTTTTGGTGCAAATGTCCGAATTATGTAGCTGGAAATGCTGCTACCATTATCCCGATTACTCTGTTACTTGTCGAGTAGTTGGTAGTTTGTTGACCATTAAATTGTTGTACAATTGTGCCAATTCAACTATGTTGTCTCTTGGCAATGTTACAGTCACGTAGACTGAATTAATTGTGAAGCCCAAGTAGTCCATGATAGAGGATGGCTTCAACTTAGATTTATCTGGATGTAAGATAACCTCAGGGTTTCGAATAACTGTTTGGTAGCTGAACAGCTAACATAGTCAAATTCATGGTCTTGCCTACCATTTAGGATATCATCAAGATATGCCATGACAATATGTTTTTGTCTTCTGAATATTGCCAGAGCTGGTTTTAGTGTCTGGGTGACACTCTTGGGCTGATGTGAGCCCATTGGGTAATGCTTTAAACTGCTATAGCTGCCCCATCCAGGTAAATTTCAGGTATCTGCGATGATCCTTGTGAATGGTACTAAATAGTAAACATCTTTAAGATGAATGCTTGCCATGAAGTATCCTTTGGAATTTAGTTGTTTGGCAGTAACAACCAGTTCCATTTTGAAATGTATATACTTAACAAACATATTTAGTGAAGTTAAGCCAATGATGATGGGACATCCACCATCTTTTTAGGGTTTAGTGAATATATTTGATACAAATTGCAAGGGTTCAGGTTTCCCATGACACCCTTTGTAATTATTCTCACCAGTTCAGCTTGTCCCTCTTGTTTCTTTAACGAAGAGAGGAAAAATACCCTCTGGGGTGAATGTTGACCTGGTGGCAATTTTTCTAGTATGAATTGTATTCACTAATGCCATTGAGTATATACTGATCACTCGTGATAGACTCCCATGTGTTAGTATGCTCTATATACTGGTAGGAACCAGACCCACCTACCTCCATGGTTATGGGTATTCTTCTGTTTCCTGCTGGTCCAACGAGTGTTGCACGTCGTCTGACGTGGCAGTGACGTTGGGGGGTGGCACATTTTCCATGGGGTCCGCTGTGGGCCCTGGTCTAAATAAGACTTTCGGTGATAGATGCGGACCCCGAGCTTTCATCAGTCCGATATGGTAGACGTTGACTGATGGATGCGATGGGGTGCTGCTGCGTAGGAATTACTGTTTTTGGTTACTCGTCCCGGCCCTGCCCTCATGAGCCAAAAGTTTTGTAAAACCTCTTGCATGTCCTTCATATGCTTTGTGAGGTTTTTGCCACAGAGCAAAGGGTCTGGCTCAGTGGCTGGGGTCTTATGACTTGTTTACGAAGGTTGTGGTCATCTCCGTATTTGTCCATGGAACGAGGAAAAAACAATGTGACGTGGAGTTTACAGAGTTGACGTGGAGTTTACAGAGTTGACGTGGAAAAGCTTTTCCCACTGAGAGTAGGGAAGATTCAAACACGGGGACATGACATGAGAATTAAGGGACTGAAGTTTAGGGGTAACATGAGGGGGAACTTCTTTACTCAGAGAGTGGTAGCGGTGTGGAATGAGCTTCCAGTGAAGGTGGTGGAGGCAGGTTCGTTTTTATCATTTAAAAATAAATTGGATAGTTATATGGATGGGAAGGGAATGGAGGGTTATGGTCTGAGCGCAGGTATATGGGACTAGGGGAGATTATGTGTTCGGCACGGACTAGAAGGGTCGAGATGGCCTGTTTCCGTGCTGTAATTGTTATATGGTTATATGGTTATAATGTGATGGCTGTCGTCAGGCTTTTAACGGCCTCCTGCACGTGGGGTTTCCACGATAGCTGTCGACCACACACCACACCTAGCAGCACTTCCTGTTCCTGCACCCCTTGCATACTCCCGAGATCTTCAGCCATTGCCCCTGTTCTTGACCTGCCCAGTCCTGGTCACCAAAGCTATCCTCTGGAAAGGAGGAAGCAATGGACAGTGCACAAGTCACTGTGGAGGGAGTGCCTGACCCCCCTCTGGGAGAGCGCCCCTCCTGGGGTGCACCTCGCTGGAGCTCCTGCTCCAAGAGCCGCTCCAAGCAGCTCAGGCGGCTGTCTCTCCCCCGCCTGGGTGGAGAGACGTCCCCGTCCGATTAGTCGGAGCCACCGGCCGGACACCTCTGTGGGCTTAATGAAGAGAAGGTACTTTTTGTTTCAGGCAGTTTCCGGAGGCTCGGAAGGGCTGTGAGAAGCCTCCCAAGAGCTGCTTGCGGCTGTGGATTTAAGCATGGGGATTTTCCTTACTCGGATGGAGAGAATTGCTTCTGTTGCTTTTTCGGACTGTGACTGGCTCTGAGATCGCATTTTGAGCTGAGACCGCCTGTGTCCCTGGTGCTGGTTTTGTACCAATGTCAAGATGGCAGAGGCTCGGTCTCGGAGTTGGAGTTACGCAGCTGCGGTTTCGGCTGCGGCTTTGGGGTCAATCGAGGATGAGCCTTATGTTGACTTGGATTGGACCGAACATGGGATCTCAGTCCAAACCGGGTACCGGTGGACCAGGGGTGCAATAACAAAGGGTCTGAACGATCTTTTCAAGAAGGATGTGATTGCCTCTGCCGAGGTTGCAGGGGGAAAGAGTGAGATTATATTAAAGTCTCAGGAGGAAGTGGCCTAAGCTCTGGAGAAGGGCCTGACAGTGGGGGGGGTCTTTGTACCGGTGGAACCGTATGTGTCCATCGTGAGACCTGTTCTCTTGCGCGGCATTCCCACTTTCATCCGGGATGCGCTCCTTCATCCACACCCGGCAAAGATTGGAGAGGTGCGGTCTAGGTTGACGAGGCTTATGCAGCCCTGGAATGACCCGTGTCTCAAAGGGATTCCGAGTTTCAAGAGGCGGGTGTTGATGAAGGTGGGAACGGGGTCGGGTGAGGAGGGGAGCTTCGTCACGGAGCATTAATGTGCCCCTTTCCGCGTGCGTTGGAGTTGGGGAGAGGCACGGTGTCATGCGTGCAAGGAGTTTTGACACTTCCGCAGGGATTGTCCCAATGGTTGGGCAGCCGCGAGAAATCCCAACAAAGCAAAGAATGCTCTCATATAGATAGGGTGGTAAAGAAAGCTTTTGGTATGCTAGCCTTTATAAATCAGAGCATTGAGTATAGAAGCTGGGATGTAATGTTAAAATTGTACAAGGCATTGGTGAGGTCAATTCTGGAGTATGGTGTACAATTTTGGTCGCCCAATTATAGGAAGGATGTCAACAAAATAGAGAGAGTACAGAGGAGATTTACTAGAATGTTGCCTGGGTTTCAACAACTAAGTTACAGAGATAGGTTGAATAAGTTAGGTCTTTATTCTTTGGAGCGCAGAAGGTTAAGGGGGGACCTGATAGAGGTCTTTAAAATGATGAGAGGGATAGACAGAGTTGATGTGGACAAACTTTTCCCTTTGAGAATAGGGAAGATTCAAACAAGAGGACATGACTTCAGAATTAAGGGACAGACGTTTAGGGGTAACATGAGGGGGAACTTCTTTACTCAGAGAGTGGTAGCGGTGTGGAATGAGCTCCCAGTGGAAGTGGTGGAGGCAGGTTCATTGGTATCATTTAAAAATAAATTGGATAGGCATATGGATGAGAAGGGAATGGAGGGTTATGGTATGAGTGCAGGCAGGTGGGACTAAGGGAAAAAAAAATTTGTTCGGCATGGACTTGCAGGGCCGAGATGGCCTGTTTCCGTGCTGTAATTGTTATATGGTTATATGGTTATATGGTTTTCCACTTCACCTTGAACCTATGTCCTCTGGTCCTCGATTCCCTGACTCTGGGCAGGCGATTCTGTGCGTCTACCTGATCTATTCCTCTCATGATCTTATACACCTCTATAAGATCACCCCTCATCCTCCTGCGCTCCAAGGAATAGAGACCCAGCCTGCTCAACCTCTCCCTGTAGCTCAGACCCTCTAGTCCTGGCTCAGACCCTCTAGTCCTGGCAACATTCCCCTGTGAGCTGGCCTCATGGTCAGCTCAATCAACCAATCAATCAATCAATCAATCAATCAATCAACCTTTATTATCATCTTGCAAAGCAACAGTTGTACAGTGCATAAGAAGGAACTGCAGATGCTGTTACACAAAAAAGCTGGAGAAAATGGAAGGTACACAAAAAAGCTGGAGAAACTCAGCGGGTGCAGCAGCATCTATGGAGCGAAGGAAATAGGCAACGTTTCGGGCCGAAACCCTACAGTGCAAATTGAGAAGACGTTTCCCAGGGAATACTGGAGCATCGCACATGAAACTTAAACATCTCACACATAATAAAAACAATAAAAACAATCCAGTCCCTGATGAAACTGTACAAATAGTTAAAAAGTGCAGGTAAAAACAGCAACATTAAAATACAGTAAAAAGCAGTCATACAATGTCCAGGGCAGGTGATTTAAGTGGCCAGTGCCAGAGTTATTAAATTGTCAGTGCAAAACAGCAGGATCAGGTGGAGCCTCACAGCCTGTGGCAGGAAGCTGTTTAGCACTGGTAGTCTGGGCTTTGATGCTGCGGTATCTCTTGCCTGATGGCAGGAGATCCAGGTGTGTGTGGAGGGGGTGCTGTTTGTCCTTTGCTATTCTCAGTGCTTTTTTCAGACAGCGGCTCTGGAACAGTTCTTGTTCCGAGGGTAGGGAGACACCAATGATCCTCTCTGCTCCCCTCACTACCCTATTGAGTATAGAAGTTGGGATGTAATGTTAAAATTGTACAAGGCATTGGTGAGGCCAATTCTGGAGTATGGTGTACAAATTTGGTTGCCTAATTATAGGAAGGATGTCAACAAAATAGAGAGAGTACAGAGGAGATTTACTAGAATGTTGCCTGGGTTTCAGCAACTAAGTTACAGAGAAAGGTTGAACAAGTTAGGGCTTTATTCTTTGGAGCGCAGAAGGTTAAGGGGGGACTTGATAGAGGTTTTTAAAATGATGAGAGGGATAGACAGAGTTGACGTGGAAAAGCTTTTCCCACTGAGAGTAGGGAAGATTCAAACAAGGGGACATGACATGAGAATTAAGGGACTGAAGTTTAGGGGTAACATGAGGGGGAACTTCTTTACTCAGAGAGTGGTAGCTGTGTGGAATGAGCTTCCAGTGAAGGTGGTGGAGGCAGGTTCGTTTTTATCATTTAAAAATAAATTGGATAGTTATATGGATGGGAAGGGAATGGAGGGTTATGGTCTGAGCGCACGTATATGGGACTAGGGGAGATTATGTGTTCGGCACGAACTAGAAGGGTCGAGATGGCCTGTTTCCGTGCTGTAATTGTTATATGGTTATATGGTTATACCCTCTGCAGAGCCTTCCTGTCTGAGCAGTTACAGTTGGAGTACCACGTGATCATGCAGTACGTGAGTACAGACTCCACCGTGCCCCTGTAAATAGTCCTAAGGTGATAGATGATTATGGTCTGGGAGCTTTGTAACAGCTTGTCAAACAATTATTGACCAGCTGGTGCAATAAAAGAAAAAGACTTGTCCTGATAAGGTACAGTGCTTTAGTAAAGGTACAGTGAGCCAAGGGTACAGTGGGCTAAAGGTACAGTGTTTTAGTAAAGGTACAGTGAGCTAAGGGTACAGTGGACTAAAGGTACAGTGCTTTAGTAAAGGTACAGTGAGCCAAGGGTACAGTGCTTTTAGTTTATATAATTGGTATCATTTAAAAATAAATTGGATAGGCATATGGATGAGAAGGGAATGGAGGGTTATGGTATGCGTGCAGGCAGGTGGGACTAAGGGGAAAAAAAAATTTGTTCGGCACGGCCTGTTTCCGTGCTGTAATTGTTATATGGTTATAGGTGCAGTTTAAAGGTCAAGAGGGAGCAGCTGTTGTGAGGTCAGATACCTGCTGATTTCTCCCAGCAGTTTATATTGTATTATACTGGTATCGGATCCAGGGCAAAGGCGGGAGAATGACAGTCAGAGCAGTGTACTGTTCTGGATGTCAGATGTGGGAGGTCATGGTGTCGGATGGCCCTCCAGACGTCCACATCTGCACCAGGTGCAGCGAGATGGGGCTCCTAAGGGACCGTATTAGGATCCTGGAGCAGCAGCTCGATGACCTCTGTCTGATCAGGGGGAGTGAGGAGGTCATAGAGGGGAGTTATAGGGAGGTGGTCACTCCAAAACCACGGGAGAGAGACATGTGGGTCACGTTAAGGAAGGGCAAGGGGCAGAGGCAGGAACGAGTGAGTACTCCAATGTCAGTACACCTCGCAAATAAGTACTCCTGTTTGAGTACGGATGGGGGTGACAGCCTACCCGGGGGTAGTGACAGCGGACGGGCCTCCAGCACAGAGACCGGCCCTGTTGCTCCAAAAGGCAGGGACAAAAAAAAAGAGGGCAATAATAATTGGGGGGGCTTTATTGTAGGGGGTCGGATAGGCGATTCTGTGGATGCAGTCGGGAGACCCGGATGGTAGTCTACCTCCCAGGTGCCAAGGTCTCGGACGTGTCTCAACGCATCCAAGATATTCTGAAATCAGAGGGAGAGGAGCCTGAGGTCGTGGTACATATAGGCACCAATGACATAGGTGAAAAAAAGGGGAAGAGGTCCTGAAGGGAGGATTTAGGGAGTTGGGAGGAGAGTTAAGGAAAAGGACCAAAAAGGTAACAATCTCAGGATTACTGCCTATACCACGCGACAGTGAGAGTAGGAATGGAGCGAGGTGGAGGATAAATGCGTGGCTGAAAGACTGGTGCAGAGGGCAGGGATTCAAGTTTCTGGATCATTGAGACTTCTTTTGGGGAAGGTGGGACATGTACAGAAAGGATGGGTTGCACTTGAACCCGAGGGGGACCAATATCCTAGTGGGGAAATTTGCAAAGGCTGCTGGGGAGACTTTAAACTAGAATGGTTGGGGCGAGGGACTCAAATAGAGAAAGCTAGTAGACAGAATGGGAGGCAGGAAGCAGAAAAGGGAAGCACTCGGGCACAAGAGGAGAAAGAAAAAAAAGGAAATAAACAGAGAATAAGAGGCGGGGGGTTTCTTAAATGTGCATATTTTAATGCTAGGAGCATTGTAAGAAAGGTGGATGAGCTTAAAGTCTGGATAGACACCTGGAAGTATGATGTTGTGGCGATCAGTGAAACGTGGTTGCAGGAGGGCTGTGATTGGAAACTAAATATTCCAGGATTTCATTGCTTCAGGTGTGATAGAATTGGAGGGGCAAGAGGTGGAGGTGTTGCATTGCTAGTCAGGGAAGATATTACAGCAGTGCTTTGGCAGGATAGATTGGAGGGCTAATCTAGGGAGGCTATTTGGGTGGAACTGAGAAGTGGGAAAGGTGTAGCAACACTTATAAAGGGTGTATTATAGACCGCCAAATGGGGATCGAGAATTGGAAGAGCAAATATGTAAGGAAATAGCAGATAATAGTAGTAAGCACAAGGTAGTGATTGTGGGAGATTTCAACTTTCCACACATAGACTGGGAAACACATTCTGTAAATGGGCTGGATGGTTTGGAGTTTGTAAAATGTGTGCAGGATAGTTTTTTGCAGCAATACATAGAGGTACCTACTAGAGGAGGGGCAGTGCTGGACCTCCCGTTAGGAAATGAGACAGGTCAGGTGGCAGAGGTATGCGTTGGGGAACAGTTCGGGTCCAGTGATCACAATACCATTAGTTTCAATATAATTATGGAGAGGGTCAGAACTGGACCTAGGATTGAGATTTTTGATTGGAGAAAGGCTAACTTTGATGAGATGCAAAATGATTTAAAAGGAGTGAACAGGGACATTTTGTTTTATGGGAAGGATGTAGAAGAGAAATGGAGGACTTTTAAAGGGGAAATTTTAAGAGTACAGAATCTTTATGTTCCTGTTCGGTTGAAAGGAAACAGTAAAAATTGGAAAGAGCCCTGGTTTTCAAGGGAAATTGGACATCTTGTTCGGAAAAAGAGGGAGATCTACAATAATTATAGGCAGCATGAAGTAAATGAGGTGCTTGAGGAGTATAAGGAATGTAAAAAGAATCTTAAGAAAGAAATTAGAAAAGCTAAAGGAAGACATGAGGTTGCTTTGGCAAGTAAGGTGAAAGTAAATCCAAAGGGTTTCTACAGCTATATTAATAGCAAAAGGATAACGAGGGATAAAATTGGTCCATTAGAGGGACAGAGTGGACAGCTATCTGCAGAGTCAAAAGAGATGGGGGAGATATTGAACAATTTCTTTTCTTCGGTATTCACCAAGGAGAAGGATATTAACCATATAACCATATAACAATTACAGCACGGAAACAGGCCATCTCGGCCCTACAAGTCCGTGCCGAACAACTTTTTTCCCTTAGTCCCACCTGCCTGCACTCATACCATAACCCTCCATTCCCTTCTCATCCATATGCTTATCCAATTTATTTTTAAATGATACCAACGAACCTGCCTCCACCACTTCCACTGGAAGCTCATTCCACACCGCTACCACTCTCTGAGTAAAGAAGTTCCCCCTCATGTTACCCCTAAACTTCAGTCCCTTAATTCTGAAGTCATGTCCTCTTGTTTGAATCTTACCTATTCTCAATGGGAAAAGCTTGTCCACATCAACTCTGTCTATCCCTCTCATCATTTTAAAGACCTCTATCAAGTCCCCCCTTAACCTTCTGCGCTCCAGAGAATAAAGACCTAACTTATTCAACCTTTCTCTGTAACTTAGTTGTTGAAACCCAGGCAACATTCTAGTAAATCTCCTCTGTACTCTCTCTATTTTGTTGACATCCTTCCTATAATTGGGCGACCAAAATTGTACACCATACTCCTGATTTGGTCTCACCAATGCCTTGTACAATTTTAACATTACATCCCAGCTTCTATACTCAATGCTCTGATTTATAAAGGCTAGCATACCAAAAGCTTTCTTTACCACCCTATCTATATGAGATTCCACCTTCAAGGAACTATGCACGGTTATTCCCAGATCCCTCTGTTCAACTGTATTCTTCAATTCCCTACCATTTACCATGTACGTCCTATTTTGATTTGTCCTGCCAAGGTTTAGCACCTCACATTTATCAGCATTAAACTCCATCTGCCATCTTTCAGCCCATTCTTCCAAATGGCCTAAATCACTCTGTAGAATTTGGAAATCCTCTTCACAACACCCCCTATCTTGGTATCATCTGCGGAAAACATTTTGTTTTCCAGATGAGTGAGTACTGTGTGCAGCATAGTTCTGTAGAACGTTTGGGGCGATAGGCGAACTGGAGGGGGTCTAACAATGAGGGGAGGCCGGCAGTAATGTGAGGTTTCACCAGGCGTTCAAAGCACTTCATTACTATGGGGGTTAGGACGACAGGGCGGTAGTCATTCAGGCAGGCAACTGGTTTCTTTGCTATTGGGATTATTGTGGCAGTTTTGAGGCATGTGGGGACAATGGCTTGACTAAGGGAGATGGTCAAATTGTCATAATTCGCCTGAAAAACCGGCAAATGGAATGGCGAGCATCAGAGTGGAACACACACAGCCACACTGCAAAGGCAGGGGACAGGGCAAGCTGGGGGAGCGCTGTCTGAAATTCACACAGTGCAAAGCCAAGGTGATACAGAGGCACACTGCAATGAACAGGAAGGTTGGCGCTGTAATTAAGATGGCTAAAGCACAGTGTTTGAGAAATGGGGGGGGGGGGGGAAGAGCAGGGGGAGAAGGAGAGGAAACATCTATTAAGAAACCAGAGATACACGGCTGTGAAGTTCAGCGGACATTTAACATTACCGATCAGTTATCCTTGGATCTGAAAGCTTGTGCTTACGTTTTTTTAGACAGGAGTAGGCCACAACAGCGATAGGCAGTGGCAACTGTCGGCCAAGGCAGCGGCAGGGGTAGGCCACAAAAGCGCTCCCACCCCTTCCATATAACCATATAAATAACCATATAACAATTACAGCACGGAAACAGGCCATCTCGACCCTTCTAGTCCGTGCCGAACACATAATCTCCCCTAGTCCCATATACCTGCGCTCAGACCATAACCCTCCATTCCCTTCCCATCCATATAACTATCCAATTTATTTTAAATGATAAAAACGAACCTGCCTCCACCACCTTCACTGGAAGCTCATTCCACACAGCTACCACTCTGAGTAAAGAAGTTCCCCCTCATGTTACCCTAAACTTCAGTCCCTTAATTCTCATGTCATGTCCCCTTGTTTGAATCTTCCCTACTCTCAGTGGGGAAAAGCTTTTCCACATCAACTCTGTCTATCCCTCTCATCATTTTAAAAACCTCTATCAAGTCCCCCCTTAACCTTCTGCGCTCCAAAGAATAAAGCCCTAACTTATTCAACCTTTCTCTGTAACTTAGTTGTTGAAACCCAGGCAACATTCTAGTAAATCTCCTCTGTACTCTCTCTATTTTGTTGACGTCCTTCCTATAATTGGGCGACCAAAATTGTACACCATACTCCAGATTTGGTCTCACCAATGCCTTGTACAATTTTAACATTACATCCCAGCTTTATACTCAATGCTCTGATTTATAAAGGCTAGCATACCAAAAGCTTTCTTTACCACCCTATCTATATGAGATTCCACCTTCAAGGAACTATGCACGGTTATTCGCAGATCCCTCTGTTCAACTGTATTCTTCAATTCCTACCATTTACCATTGTACGTCCTATTTTGATTTGTCCTGCCAAGGTGTAGCACCTCACATTTATCAGCATTAAACTCCATCTGCCATCTTTCAGCCCATTCTTCCAAATGGCCTAATCACTCTGTAGAATTTGGAAATCCTCTTCACAACACCCCCTATCTTGGTATCATCTGCGGAAAACATTTTGTTTTCCAGATGAGTGAGTACTGTGTGCAGCATAGTTCGGTAGAACGTTTGGGGCGATAGGCGAACTGGAGGGGGTCTAACAATGAGGGGAGGCTGGCAGTAATGTGAGGTTTCACCAGGCGTTCAAAGCACTTCATTACTATGGAGGTTACGACGACAGGGCGGTAGTCATTTAGGCAGGCAACTGGTTTCTTTGCTATGGGGATTATTGTGGCAGTTTTGAGGCATGTGGGGACAATGGCTTGACTAAGGGAGATGGTCAAATTGTCATAATTCACCTGAAAAGCCAGCAAATGGAATGGCGACCATCAGAGTGGAACACACACAGCCACACCGCAAAGGCAGGGGACAGGGCAAGCTGGGGGAGCGCTGTCTGAAATTCACACAGTGCAAAGCCAAGGTGATACAGAGGCACACTGCAATGAACAGGAAGGTTTGCGCTGTAATTAAGATAGCTAAAGCACAGTGTTTGAGAAAGAGGGGGGGGGGGGGGGGAGAGAGCAGGGGGAGAAGGAGAGGAAACATCTATTAAGAAACCAGAGATACACGGCTGTGAAGTTCAGCGGACATTTAACATTACCGATCAGTTATCCTTGGATCTGAAAGCTTGTGCTTACGTTTTTTTAGACAGGGGTAGGCCACGACAGTGATAGGCAGCGGCAACTGTCGGCCAAGGCAGCGGCAGGGGTAGGCCACAAAAGCGCTCCCACCCCTTCCATAGAACCATATAAATAACCATATAACAATTACAGCACGGAAACAGGCCATCTCGACCCTTCTAGTCCGTGCCGAACACATAATCTCCCCTAGTCCCATATACCTGCGCTCAGACCATAACCCACCATTCCCTTCCCATCCATATAACTATCCAATTTATTTTAAATGATAAAAACGAACCTGCCTCCACCACCTTCACTGGAAGCTCATTCCACACAGCTACCACTCTGAGTAAAGAAGTTCCCCCTCATGTTACCCCTAAACTTCAGTCCCTTAATTCTCATGTCATGTCCCCTTGTTTGAATCTTCCCTACTCTCAGTGGGAAAAGCTTGTCCACGTCAACTCTGTCTATCCCTCTCATCATTTTAAAAACCTCTATCAAGTCCCCCCTTAACCTTCTGCGCTCCAAAGAATAAAGCCCTAACTTGTTCAACCATTCCCTGTAACTTAGTTGCTGAAACCCAGGCAACATTCTAGTAAATCTCCTCTGTACTCTCTCTATTTTGTTGACATCCTTCCTATAATTAGGCGACCAAAATTGTACACCATACTCCAGAATTGGCCTCACCAATGCCTTGTACAATTTTAACATTACATCCCAACTTCTATACTCAATGCTCTGATTTGTAAAGGCCAGCACACCAAAAGCTTTCTTTACCACCCTATCTACATGAGATTCCACTTTCAGGGAACTGTGCGCAGTTATTCCCAGATCCCTCTGTTCACCTACATTCTTCAATTCCCTACCATTTACCATGTAAATGTTCCCACTGGCCCCCGACAGGCCCCGCCTGAAGCCTTCCCCTCTCCCCGCCTGCAAGGCGCTCTCACCCTCCCCCACCAGCCCCCGCTTGAATCCGTGCCCCTCCCCCGGTTGCAGGACGCTCTCCATCCCGGGCGTGGACGTAACACCAGAAAAGGGGCAGGGAGCCGGCTCGGGCAGAACCCTCTTCCGCCGGCCTCGCGGATGGCCGGCTTGGCCAGGCCCAGGAGCAACACTACCAGGTCATCTTCAGCCCTACCCTCTCCCCTATACACAGGGTGTCCAATGATGAGGATGGTGGGTGTGAAGTGCAGCCCGAAGGCAAGGAGCAGCCTCTTTAGGTATTGAAACAGAGGCTACAACCTCACACACTCCATATACACGTGGTACACAGATTCTTTCAGCCCGCATATGTGGTAGGCGGCGGGCGAGTGTGTGGACCGCGAGGGAAACTGGTTGCAGGGAACATCTCGGTGCGGTACTCTCCACCCAATGTCCCAGAACAGTTGGTTCTGATTGAGGGGACATGGAGATTAGGCACCGAATAAGGTGCCTGAATGGGGGGGGGCTGTTCCAGGTGACAATAAATAAACCATTAACCAACTCAGGGCTATTGTTGGTTATCTCTGGAGAGCAGAAATGGGTAGCGTTTCGGGGTCGAGACCCTTCTTCAGTCAGGTTAGGGATAGGGGGAACGAGAGATATAAAGAGCAATGGATGAAAGATATGCGAAAAAGCAACGATGATTAATGAAACAGGCCGTTATTGGTTAGCTGTTAGCTGTTTGTTAGGTGAAAACGAGAAACATAGAAACATAGAAAATAGGTGCAGAGGTCATTCGGCCCTTCGAGCCAGCACCGCCATTAATTGTGATCATGGCTGATCGTCTCCAATCAATAACCCGCGCCTGCCTTCTAACCATATCCCTTGATTCCATTAGCCCCTATAGAAACATAGAAGGGCAACCCTACAGAAAGATAGAAGCTAGTGCGACTTGGGTGGGGGAGGGATAGAAAGTGAGGGAATGCCGGGACTACCTTAAGTGAGAGAAATCATGAAACTAGATCTAACGGGTAACAGGACACCTGCCTCACTGTTACTGGGTGCGATTTGCTAAACTGTGTCTTCCTGTGACTTCATCTATGATTGTCGTAGGACCATCTGAAGTGGTAAAAGGCTCGATGGCCTGCAGGAATGGAAAGGGACACCATGCACATCAAAGGGAGATTCTGGGCCACTACACGCTGTCCACCGGCACTCTGAGGGATTTCCGGGACCGCTGGGAGTGGAATGTATCCACAATAAGAATTGTATTATAGTTATTTGAATAATTTAGTGTAGCAATGTTACAACATTTTGAGATTTAAAAAATCAAGTCTGCAATTTATCCCATCAGATAAAGCATAACAATAAGTTTAATTTGACACCTAATTCACTTTCATATCTCAAGTAATAAAAAAGTTATGGCCATTTTCATACTCGGAAATTAGCATCTTGTTCCCTATTGATTTTCTATGGACATAACAAAAAAGCTGTGATCGTGGACAGTCAAAAGCCCATAACATACCTCAAAATTTTACTACAGTCTGGCACACTGTGAATATTTTAAATAATGTCTATTGTCTATCTTATTGGTATATTGTCTGTCTGTGTTATAAATATTACTTGCACATTTGGAGTATGGGGAAATGCGATTTCAATCCAATTTATTTGAATTGACAATAAAGTTTACTTTGAACTTTGAATCAGGGAACCCCCTCACCTGAGGTTATCTGTGGCCGGTTATGTTTCGTCCAGCTCCTCTCTTCCAGCTTTCAGTCTTGCTCCCACCTCTGATATGTCAGCAACCCATTTCCTCCAGAGATGCCGCCTGACCCGCTGAGTTACTCCAGCATTTTGTGTCTATCTTTGGGATTTTTACTGGGGAATGCAACATCATCACCTTTGCTGGAAATGGTATGAAACTGCATTTGAATTTTGCGGCCTTGCGCCCTGCTTGAAATTGTATGAAATGGCATTTGAATACGATGGCCTTGCACCCAGGTTGAAATGGCATGAAACTGCATTTGAATTTGGTGGCATTGCACCCTGCTTGAAGTGGTAGGAAACTACACTTGAATTTGGTGGCCTTGCACCCTGCTTGAAATAGGATTTCAAGGAATAGCCGTGAGTCAACTGCCAGCCCACCAGCTGCCAGCACACCAGGTTTGAGTGACTGAGCTGCCAGCCCAAGAATCCATTCAGACCACAATGTCCATACTAGCCCTCTGGAAACTAGTCCCTTCAGCCCACAACACTCCAGAACCCCACCCCACTGGCCACCAGTATTGCAATTAGTGGAGAGGTGGAATATTGCATTGGGAGACCAGCCCCGTGTGAACATGGGACCCAACGGGTCCCACTTAGTCTTGTAAAATGTAACATTGTCCCTAGTGTGTGTAGGGTGGCGTTAATAACCATATAACAATTACAGCACGGAAACAGGCCATCTCGACCCTTCTAGTCCGTGCCGAACACATAATCTCCCCTAGTCCCATATACCTGCGCTCAGACCATAACCCTCCATTCCCTTCCCATCCATATAACTATCCAATTTATTTTTAAATGATAAAAACGAACCTGCCTCCACCACCTTCACTGGAAGCTCATTCCACACAGCTACCACTCTCTGAGTAAAGAAGTTCCCCCTCATGTTACCCCTAAACTTCAGTCCCTTAATTCTCAAGTCATGTCCCCTTGTTTGAATCTTCCCTACTCTCAGTGGGAAAAGCTTTTCCACGTCAACTCTGTCTATCCCTCTCATCATTTTAAAAACCTCTATCAAGTCCCCCCTTAACCTTCTGCGCTCCAAAGAATAAAGCCCTAACTTGTTCAACCTTTCTCTGTAACTTAGTTGCTGAAACCCAGGCAACATTCTCGTAAATCTCCTCTGTACTCTCTCTATTTTGTTGACATCCTTCCTATAATTAGGCGACCAAAATTGTACACCATACTTGTACACCATAATGTGTGGGGATTGCTGGTAGTTGCGGGCTCGGTGGGCCGAAGGGCCTGTTTCCACGCTGTATCTCTAAACTAAACTAAGCTGATCTTGGGTCAATCCACAACTTGCATCTTTTGTTTTTATAACCCATCCTCAAGCCAGATACCGTGCCTTCTTATCATGTGCAGGAAGGAACTGAAGATGCTGGTTCACACCGAAGATAGACACAAAAGGCTGGAGTAACTCTACAGGACAGGCAGCATCTCTGGATAGAAGGAATGGGTGACGTTTCGGGGCAAGACCATAATTCAGATCTAGATGGCCTTGTCGGTCCATCGAGACTACTCTACCATTCAATCATGGCTAATCTATCTTTCTCTCTCAACCCATCTTGTGCATCAGGCTTGTAACATCCCCTCTAAAAATGGTCCACCTTCTCTCAGGATCCCCCGTTTCTAGTTGGGCTAATTATCCCGCAGAATGCAATGAAAAGGTTGTTTAAATATCTGCCATATCTTTTTTTTTTATTAGAAGTACGGTAAATTACAATACTACACAACACATATATCTTACTACATTTTTTGTACCGCTTCATTTTTTTTTTTGAGCTTTAAGAAAAAGATAGAAGTAAAGAAAGTGCGCAAGAGTCGTGAAGTGCAAGAGTGTTGGGAAAAGAAAGCCCCTTAGAAAAGAAGTTAGAGAAGGAAGTAAAGTAAGAAAGTAGACCCTAGAAAAGAAAGAAAAAGAAAATAGGAACAATCGCTCTATTATAACATTAAACTCCGCAGAAAGGGGACTACCAACCAAGTCTGTTTTTGTTGTTTTACCTCCCGTCACCAGGTCCTGATACCATTTATTTATTTATTTATTTATTTAAATTACTATTGCACCTCATACTTGTAATAGGTCCAGAAACATAGACCACGTCTTTTGGAATTGGTCTGCTTTACCTGCTAAGAGGAATCTCATCTCTTCCAGATGTAATGTTTCAAACATATTTGATATCCACATTTTTATTGTTGGTGTGGGCGCATTTTTCCAGAATTTAAGTATAAGCTTTTTTCCCATTATTAGCCCGTAATTAAATAAATTCTTCTGAAACACGTTTAGTTCAGGGTTACCTTCCGATATTCCAAAAATAATCCATTCTGGTTTTGGTACCAGTTTTATTTTGATTAATTTTGAAAAAATATCAAATATTTCATACCAGAATTTTTGGATTTGTGTACAAAACAAAAGAGTGCGCTATGGTAGCTTCTTGACACAGGCATTTATCACAGATTGGTGAAACATTAGGGAAGATTTTATTTAATTTAGTTTTTGAATAATATAATCTATGTAATGTTTTGAATTGGATGAGCGTATGTCGTACGTTTTTTTTTTGTTTTTTTTTTAAAATATTTTATTTTATTAGAAGTAAGCACAGTCATATGGCACCAAAGTGCCTAATATATATTTTCATAATACATTTTATGTACAACTTCTTTTTTTTTTTTTGTTACATTGAAAAAAGATGAGAATAAGAAAAAGAAGTTAGATAGTAAAGGATAGAAAGATGTGAAATATATAGTGTGTGAAGAAAGAAAACGAGTAAATGAAGAAAGTTTAGAGAGAAAATAGTGAAAAGAAAAGGAGATCATTATTTATAATCTTGACCAACCCTCGTCCAGTCCTGAAACAGTTATTTTTTACAATTGTGTTGCACCATATGATTCCAAAAAACGACGAATGGAGACCAACTCGTTATGAATTGGTCTGATTTATCCATTAGGAGGAATCGCATTTCCTCAAGATGAGCGGTGTCCAACATACTTGCAATCCACATTTAAGCGTTGGTATTGATGTACCCTTCCAAAATTTAAGTATTAATTTTTTTGCTATTATTAAACCATAGTTAAGGAATAGATTTTGAGATGTGTTCAATTTATTCCCATCTTCCATTACACCAAATATAATTATTTCAGTATTAGGTTCCATTCTTGTCTTGAATAATTTTGTAAGTATTTCAAAAATATCATTCCAAAATCTATAAAGTTTTATGCAGGAAACTAAGGAGTGTGTTATAGTTGCCCTTTGGGCTAGACATTTATCACAAGTAGCGGATATATTTGGATAAAATTTGTTCAATCTTGTTTTTGAATAATATAATCTATGTACAATTTTAAATTGAATTAGATTATGTCTTACATTAATTGAACATTTGTGAATATATATCAGGTATTTTTCCCATTTAACCTTCGTAATTTTTATCATTAATTCCCGTTCCCACTCTTCTCTAAGTACCTCTGTCGATGGTAGGTCTATATTTAGAATACTATTATATAAATAGGATATTAATTTTTGTGAGTCAGCTTCAATATTCATTGCTTCTTCTAATAAGTCAGGAGTTACTTTTTGATATCCTTGTATATATTTTTTCACAAAGTCGCAAATCTGAAGATATTTAAAATATTGGTTGTTTTTCAATTTAAATTTTAATTGTAGTTGTTGGAATGATAGTAGGTTTCCCATTTCGTACATATCCCTGATCCTAATTCCGAGACTTTCCCATTGGTTATATGTCTTATCAATAAGAGATGGTTTAAATAAAGGGTTATTCGCTATTGGCATTAACAGTGATAGATTTCTTAATTTTAAAGATAATTTTATTTGTTTCCAAATTCTTATTGTACCATATATAATTGGGTTCTTCTTATATATTGTGTTATTCAGTTTTTTGGGGGAAAAGAGGATTGTTCCTATATTACAAGGATGACAATCCTCCTTCTCCATTTTTATCCATTCTGTCTGTTGTGTAGAACTATCCAACCAATAAATCATATTCTTAATATCCACTGCCCAGTAATAATACATAAAATTCGGAAGTGACAGTCCCCCGACCTCTTTTGGTTTACATGTGTTTTTTTGTGATTCTATGTGATTTATAGTCCCAAATATAATTTGTAATGTTAGAGTCTAATTTAAAAAATATATATTTTGGTATATATACTGGTATAGACTGAAATAGGTATAGTAATTGTGGTAGGAAGATCATTTTTATTGCATTTATTCTACCTAATAATGATAAGGTAAGTGTTTTCCAAAATTTAATCCGTGTATTAAGTTTATTTAATAAAGGTATGAAATTAGCATTGAATAATGCTTTATATTTTCTAGTAATCTGAATACCCAAATATTTAAATTTTTCTGTTGCGATTTTAAAGGGGAACTTCAGTAAGTGTGTAGGTTCTTGAGGTTTTAATGTCATGATTTCGCTTTTGTTCCAGTTTATTCTATATCTAGAAAAAGACCCAAATTCCTCTATTAAGTTTAATAAATTTGGTATGCTTGTTTGTGACTTTGTAATTTATAAAAGTATATCGTCTGCATATAATGAGATTTTATTCTTTGAGTCCCTGGTATTATAGCCCTGAATATTCGGATGAATTCTTATACTTTCAGCCAGGGGTTCTATCATAAGGGCAAATAGCAGTGGTGATAGTGCACATCCCTGCCTATTACCCCTTGATAGTTGAAATATTTGAGATAACATGTTATTAGTTAAAATTCTTGCCATCGGTTTATCATATAATAATTTTACCCATGTTATAAAATTCTCTCCCATATTAAATTTTTGTAGTACTTTATATAAGTATTGCCACTCTACCTGATCAAATGCTTTCTCTGCATCCAAAGAAATAATTGATATATCTTCTTCCTCTACTTTATGCGAGTACATTATATTAAACAGGCATCTCAGATTATTAAATTAGTATCTTTTAGGTATAAACCCCGTTTGATCAGGGTTTATCAGTTTACTAATATATTTGCTTAATCTACTTGCTAAAATCTTTGCTAAAATTTTCTGATCTGTATTTAAAAGTGATATAGCTCTGTATGAGCCCGGATCTTCTAAATCTTTATCTTTTTTTGGAATAAGCGTAATAGTTGATTCTGTTAGTGATTTCAGGTAGTTTGTTTTCTTTAAAAGCATGGGAGTATAAATTAAATAAATAAGGGGCCGTTATCTCCTGAAATTTTTTATAAAATTCATTATTAAAACCATCTGGTCCCGGTGTCTTACCATTTTTCAACGATTTTATTGTTTCACCTATTTCTTTGATTGTAATTTGAGCTCCTAGTTCCTCTTGTTCCAAAGGGTCCAGTATTGGAAGATTACAGTTATCTAGAAATTTTTTTATTTTACTATCTTCTATTTTAATTTTAGATGTATATAAGCTTTGGTAAAATTGGGCAAATCTATTATTAATATCTTTAGGTAGTATTAGTAATTTGCCTTTCTCTGATTTAATTTTGGTTATAGTATTTTCCCTTTCTTGTTTTTTCAATTGGCGAGCTAAAAGTTTATGTGGCTTGCCACCAAACTCAAAATGTTCCTGTTTTGTAATTTGGAATAGTCTTATTACTCTTGCCGATAAAATTCGATTAAGTTTAAATTTCAGTAATACTATCTTATTGTGTTTATCTGTCGTGGAATCTTTGGCATTATCCAACTCTGTCTGATTTCTTGTTCTAACAACAATTGTTCTGCCTTATTCTTTTTATTTTGAAAACTTTGATATGAAATTATAAATCCTCTCAAAAATGCCTTAAAAGTTTCCCATAATAAAGAAGGCGAAGTACCTGGTATATCATTTGTATCGAAAAAAAGTTTCATTTGTTGTTTTAAATATTGATAGCCTTGCACGTCATTTAAAATATGTGTATTAAACCTCCAAAAAAAATTTTTACCCGGCATTCCCTCAAATTTTACTGAGAATGTCAACGGAGAGTGATCTGAGATACTACTAATGTGGTATGTTGGGTTGTTTGTATAAGGCATTAATTTCATGTCCACTAAAAAATAATAAATTCTTGAATAAGTTTTATGCACCGGAGAGTAAAACGAGTATTCCCTTCCAACTGGATTAGCAGATCTCCATACATCTATTATATTAGTATTTTTTATATATGTATTTAGAAGTTCGCTAGTTTTAGATTTTAAATTACTCTTCTTTTGTTTTGATGATTTATCTAGATATGAATCTAAAACACAGTTAAAGTCCCCCCCTATTATCACATTTTGGTAATTAAACTCTGATATTATATCAATAATTTTATCAAAAAATTGGGGGTTGTCAAAATTCAGACCATAAATATTTATCAAAGTTAGTGGGGTTGCATAAATTTCACCCGAGACTATAATATACCTTCCCTCTTTATCTGATATAGTATTCTTTAATTTAAAAGGAATACCTTTCCTAATAAGAATAGCTGTACCCCTAGATTTAGAAGTAAATGAGTAGTATGTTTGGCCTATCCAATTCGCCTTTAATCTTATTTGTGTTTGTTGTTTCATGTGGGTCTCCTGCAAAAACATTATGTCGCTTTTCAACGATTTTAGTTGGGCAAAAATTTTACCCCTCTTAATTGGTTCGTTGGCACCCCTTATATTCCAACTACAAAATGTAATTCCTCCATTCTTTATTTGTCTATCGTCTTGCATTGTAATCAGGGTAATATTCCTGAATCATATGGTGCAACCAAATACCTCAGAATTTTAGGACTTGGGTGGTCATCCCGGTTTATTAGATTTATATTGCATCTCCTTCTTGTAAAGTGCCTTAGAAAAAGAAAAAAAGAATGTGATATACAATTACTTTCAAAAAAATTAAACAGATAAAAATCTTGATTGTGCTTTAAAAAAAAAAGGTGCTATTAAGGTATCTAAGGGAAGATACCTTAAGGACGAATAGCCATCAATGATGGCAAAAAATGTATCGACCTCCGTGATGTTGTTATACATTGAGCTCCTCCCCCTTGGTGAATCCTCATAAAAAGTTACATACCGTTTCATATTTTGTCTTTTCTTATATGAGTTTATCAAACCAGTCGAGAGACAAAATAAAAAATAAAAAAAAAAGTTACCAGGAAGAGACATAAGGAGTAAAAAAAAAACCCAAAACAAATATAGAACATAACATATACACGATTATATAAGTATATATGTCCTTCCAATTATCCAATCTTAATCTAATCTAAACGTTCCAATATATATCCCCCCAGGGTTCTTACATAATATCCCATTCTAGAACTACCATACATCATACAGGCCGGTACCAAAGGGTTAACTACCGTACAGGCAGGTGCCAAGGGGTTAAACTTTGAGCTTTTCATCCAAGGTTGAATATAACCAAGCTCTCTGAATAACACATTCCAACGAGATAAGCTTTTTAATTGTCTGGTTAGCTTGGCCATTTTAATCAGTTCAAAGCTCTGTAAAAAGTTCAATCTTCTTCTTTGTCGGCAGCTTGCCCCGATGTTTTCTTAACGATGTCCTCTGCATACTTTAAAGCTTTTCCGGGCTCTGCAAATGAGCGTTCAACGCCGTTATAAGATACCTTCATTTTTCCGGGAAAGTAAATTCCATATCTTACTCCCGGGACATCCCTCAAAGTGTGTCTTGCCGGTGAAAACAATCTCATTTTCTGGACTACCTCAGGAGAGGTATGTCGTACGTTGATCGAACATTTATGCACCTGTAGTAAATGATTATCCCAGCTCTCTTTTGAGATTTTTATAGCTAATTCTTGTTCCCAATCTCTTCTAATTCCATCTGTTGTGGGTATTTCTATGTTTAAAATGATATTATATAGGTACGATATTAAATTAGCTGATTCCGCCTTTGTCTTCATTGCTTCATCCAATAAGTCGGAAGGCATATTATGATAGTCTTTTGTGTGTTTTTTCAGATAATCACGAATTTTGAAGATATTTAAAATATTGGTTATTTTTCAAATTATATTTCAGTTGTAGTTGTTGAAATGATAGTAATTTCCCCAATTCATACAGATCTTCGAGCGTTTTGATTCCCATTCTTTCCCATTGTATAAATGATTTGTCTATGATTGATGGTTTAAACGATGGATTATTGACTATTGGTATTAAAAGAGATAGGTTTCTCAATTTTAAATTCTGTTTTATTTGTTTCCATGTTCTAATTGTGTTATGTATAATTGGATTTTTATTATAATTTTTATTATTCAAATTTATTGGTGAGAGGATAGTCGCTCCTATATTACTCTGCCATATCTTGAACTGCTGCACAAGGTGAAGCTGTGCCTTCCAGTTCCAGTGCCTTCTTCCAGCTGTGCTGAAGGTATATCGACGTGGCCCAACATTGGGACTTCGTGAACTGGAGTGGAACGAAGAGATGGTGATGTTCCAATGTACCTGTTCCTCATGTCCCAGTGAGTTGAGGGGAATGCAGTCCAAGCTGTGGGAATCATAATGTCAGTATTAACAAATGCCCAGGTTTAAATGTACATGGCCTCAATAAGTCATGGGAGCAGAATTAGGCCATTTGGCCCATCGAGCCTACTCCACCATTCTATCATGGCTGATCTATCTTTCCCTCCTAACCCCATTCTCCTGCCTTTTCCCTATAACCCCTAACACCATTATGAATCAAGAATGTTTTAATATCTACCTTAAAACTACCCAATGACTTGGCCTCCAGTGCCTAAACTTTATTGTCAATTCAAATTCTCTCGCTAAAGAAATTCCTCCACATCTTCTTACTAAAGTCCTTTCATTCTGAGGTTACGCCCTCTGGTTCTAAACTCTTTCACTGGTGGAAACATCCTCTCCACATTCACTCCATCCAGGCCTTTCACTATTCAATATATTTCAATGAGGTGTCCCCTCGTCCTTCTAAACTCCAGCGAGTACAGGCCCAGTGCCGACAAATGCTCATCATATGTTAACCCACTCACTCCTGGGATCATTTTCGAAAACCTCCTCTGGACCCTCTCCAATGCCAACACATCCTTCCTCAGATATGGGGCCCAAAACTGCTCACAATGCTCCAAGTCAAAGAGCAGCCGCGGTGGCACAGCGGTAGAGTTGCTGCCTTACAGTGCTTGCAGCGCTGGAGACCCGGGTTCGATCCCGACTACGGGGGCTGCTGTTTGGACGGAGTTTGTACGTTCTCCTCGTGCATTTTCTTCCTCCCACACTCCAAAGACGTACAGGTATGTAGGTTAATTGGTATAGAGTATGTGTAAATTGTCCCTAGTGAAGGCTCATCAGCGTCTCTTCTTCCTGAGGAGACTGAAGAAGGTCCATCTGTCTCCTCAGATCCTGGTGAACTTCTACCGCTGCACCATCGAGAGCATCCTTACCAACTGCATCACAGTATGGTACGGCAACTGCTCTGTCTCCGACCGGAAGGCATTGCAGAGGGTGGTGAAAATTGCCCAACGCATCACCGGTTCCACGCTCCCCTCCAATGAGTCTGTCCAAAGCAAGCGCTGTCTGCGGAGGGCGCTCAGCATCGCCAAGGACTGCTCTCACCCCAACCATGGACGGTTTACCCTCCTACCATCCGGGAGGCGCTACAGGTCTCTCCGTTGCCGAACCAGCAGGTCGAGGAACAGCTTCTTTCTGGCGGCTGTCACTCTACTCAACAACGTACCTCGGTGACTGCCAATCTCCACCCCCCCCCCCCCCCCCTGGACACTTATTATTTTTTATTCAAATTGTTTGCTATGTCGCTCTTCAAGGGAGATGCTAAATGCATTTCGTTGTCTCTGTACTGTACACTGACAATGACAATTAAAATTGAATCTGAATCTGAATCTAGTGTGTATAGGATAGTGCTAATGTGTGGGAATTGTTGGTCGGTGCGGACTCGGTGGGCCGAAGGGCCTATTTCTGCGCTGTAACTCTAAACTAAAAAAACTATAAAGTGCGATATGACCAGCGCCCTATAAAAGCTCAGCATTACATCTTTGTTTTTATATTCTCGTCCTCCTGAAATAAATGCTAACATTACGCTTGCCTTCCTTACTACTGATTAAACTTGCAAATTGCCCTTTTGGGAACTGCACCAGCACTCCCAAGTCCCTTTGCACCTCAAATTTCTGAATACAATCCCCATTTAGAAAAAAGTCTGCACCTTTATTTCCACCTGTAAAATGCACGACTGCACAGGGCTCTCGCTTAACTTTTTTTCCCCTGTTGCCAGCCGGGCAACCTTGGCAGCTTTTTAGGTTGCCAAATGACAGTTTAGGTGGTCATTTAAGACGACTTGCATGACGTGTGCGATAATGTGCTCGGATAAAGCGCGTAGCTACCAGTCGGAATGATACACAATGAAGCATTCACATATTATCTCTGCTTCAAATAAAGTCACAAACTAAACATTCACCAATCAAGACATGATATATCCCACAATGACATGCAGCAAAATTATAAGACAGTATCTCAACTCTTTTACACATTGCAGTTAATGCAATTTCTATGAGTTCTTTCCACTTCCAAACAAAAATGTGTTTGGAATATTCAGCGGATGATCAACCCGTGTCAATAAATCCTGGACCATGGTAACATATATGTGTACGTATAATTGTGAATGTTGCTCATTAAATAACTACAGTACTGATACTCCAATATTAAGAGCATTGATTTGCCGTTAAAATGAGTTCTGTAATAACGTGTTAACGACAGCAGTGACAATCGAACACTGCGGTTTTAATGTTTAACGTGTTCACAATTTAATTAATCCATCTTTACATTGGGAATTAAAACACATTTGATTGCATTCCGTTATCAAACATAGTCAATATTTGCTCTGAAGAAATTTCCAGGACAATAGGGTCAGGGAGGGGGGGGGGTGTGTGTGTATCAGTGCGGAGTGGATAGATGACGCGTGGCGGGGTTAGAAGGCAGTCGGTGCAGAATGGATGGATTGAGGCAGGTGAATTAGTACGTGTTGGTTGCAGTAGGTAAAATTGTGAGGGGAGAGCACGGGGGATGTCAGTGATGTTGAATGGGGGGGGCTCAGTACGGGATGGATGAGGGTAGACAAAACTGCTGGAGAAACTCAGCGGGTGAGGCAGCATCTATGGAGCGAAGGAAATAGACAACGTTTCGGGTCGCGACCCTTCTTCAGACTGTTCCCTCCATTCTTCTTGAATGGGAGGATCAGTACAGGATGGATGGGGAGGGAAGGGGGGGGAGATCAGCACAGGATGTATTGGGGGGAGGGGTCAGTTCAGGGTGGATCGGAGGGTCTGTGCAGGATGAATGGGCAATCACTACAGGATGAATGAGGGGAAGGTGCAGGGTAAATGGAAGATGGGTCAGTATGGGATGAATGCGTGGATTAGTACAGGATGGATGGGGGATCAGTACAGGATGGATAGAGGAGAGTTGCAGGATGGATGGGAAAGGGGTAAGTACAGGATGAATTGGGGGACCAGTGTAGGATGGATGGGGGGGGGGGGGGGGCAGGAGAATCAATGCAAGGTGGATAGGGTGATCAGCGCAGGATGAATTGATGGGCGGGGAGGGGGAGGGGGAGCACAGGCGATGTCAGTGAGGACTGAATAGAGGCGGGAATTGGGATCAGTGCCGGATGTAGAGGAGGGGCCCCAGGATAAAGGGAGGGGGGGTGGAGGGGGCGTACGAGAGAGAGAGAGAGAAAGGGGGCGAGGTGGGGAGGAAGGAAAGAATTTCACTGTGACAATACAGTATTCCTTCATAACAGCTCATTCACAGGGAAACATTTGCAGATCAGAGAAATGCACTGTTAATTCTCTACTATCTGTCTGTGTTTGGACTGCCTCACTCCACTGCTCAAATGTGCATCTTGGAGCCATAGAGAGTCATAGAGTGATACAGTGTGGAAACAGGCCCTTCAGCCCAACTTGCCCACACTAGCCAACATGTCCCAGCTACACTAGTCCTACTTGCCTGCGCTTGTGATGAAGCCGAATATAGTTACAAAAATAAGAAAAAATTAAAATAGGTTTCCGGGCTAGCTTACAGCTTATATTTAGTGTCAAATTAGGTTTGACTCAGGTTGCAGTGTGTGGGATAATAAATACCATAACATTGTCTCCCAAGTGAAGAAGAGACATAGGTAGTCACATCTTTGAAGTAAGATGCCATAAAGCAAATGACCAATGTTTATGAGGGGCGAAGTGACGAGAGAGGAACCAGGGAAGGGGAAAGATAAGATGCCATAAAGCAAATGACCAATGTTTATGGAGGAGGTGGCGATAAAGGAAGAGAGACACAGCTAGTCACATCTATGAAGTAAGATGCCGTAAAACAAATGGCCAATGTTTATGAGGGGCAAAGTGACGAGAGAGGAACCAGGGAAGGGGAAAGATAAGATGACATAAAGCAAATGGCCTATGTTTATGAGGGGACCAAGTGACAGAGAGGAAGCAGCGAAAAAGCTAGGGTGATCTCTTTGGAGATAAAATGATCTAAAGCAAATGGCCAATGTTTTTAGTATATCTCGTACCATGTAAACAAAAGGCCTTTGATGTGATGCATTCGGTGGAAACCTTTTCCTTTACCTCTGACCATGACTAATGTCTGTGGAATGTGTTAAGGGGACAAAAAAAAACCCTATTTAAGGCAATGTAATTCTGTTGTTCAGAGAAGTGGACCGAGGACAGTCGAGTGTCTACATTGGTCACTTAGCTGGAATTCTCGCTCCCTTCCATCGGCCGATGTTAAGTAAAGTTTTGAACTGGTCTACCAAACAGTTTGTGTGGTGTCTGTTTATTAAGAAGCGAACCTGGTTTAGCAGTTATAAAAGTAACTTTTTCACTTGGTCCATATCCCTCCAAACCTGTTCTATCCATCTACCTGTCCTACTGTTTCTTAAACGATGGGATCGTCCCAGCCTCAACCACCTCCTGCGGCAGCTTGTTCCATACACCTACCACCCTTTGTGTGAAAAAGTTTATTCAATCTTAAATCTTTTCCCCTTCACCTTGAACCTATGTCCTCTGATCCTCGATTCCCCTACAAAAGACTCTGTGCATCTACCTGATCTATTCCTCTTATACACCTCCATAAGATAACCCCTTATCCTCCTGCGCTCCATGGAATAGAGGCCCAGCCTACTCAACCTCTCCCTATAGCTCACACACTCTAGTCCTGGCAACATCCTCGTAAATCTTTTCTGAACCCTTTCAAGCTTGACAATATTTTTCCTATAACATGGTACCCACAACTGAACACAATATTCAAAATGCGGACTTATGCAACTACAACATGACCAACTTCAATACTCAATCCTTTGACTAATGAAGGCCAAAGAGCCAAATGCCTTTTTGACCACATTATCTACCTGTGACTCAAGCTTCAAGTAACGAGTGCAGAATTCGGAGCCTCTCATCTTGGAAGACAGATGGAAAACAGTGTAGCAAAGTGTACAGCAGGGCTGGAAACCAGAGAATGAATACTCACCAAGTACCAACAGAGAGATAAACACGAGAACCACTGTGATCACTACGATAATGGTCAGGTACAATCCAACCTGAGATGTGGGATTGGGTTCATGATCTACAACAAAATAAATCACCTTTGGTTACATCTTGTAAATTTAAATGTCCATGATGCAGAGAAGACTTCCTTCGTATGTATCATGTTTTTCATTCAATTCAGTGATATTTAATAGTCACATATCTAGGTACAATGAAGTTCTTTGATTTTGGTCTACAATCTGTAATTACACAGCAGACTTCCCCTGGGCAATGCACAAACAGTGGCCACATTTCTGGCGCAGACAAAGTTTCACCATGAGGTGAGACCACACCTGGAGTATTGCGTACAGTTTTGGTCTCCAAATCTGAGGAAGGACATTATTGCCATAGAGGGAGTGCAGAGACGGTTCACCAGACTGATTCCTGGGATGTCAGAACTGTCTTATGAAGAAAGACTGGATAGACTTGGTTTATACTCTCTAGAATTTAGGAGATTGAGAGGGGATCTTATAGAAACTTACAAAATTCTTAAGGGGTTGGGCAGGCTAGATGCAGGAAGATTGTTCCTGATGTTAGGGAAGTCCAGGACAAGGGGTCACAGCTTAAGGATAAGGGGGAAATCCTTTAAAACCGAGATGAGAAGAACTTTTTTCACACAGAGAGTGGTGAATCTCTGGAACTCTCTGCCACAGAGGGTAGTTGAGGCCAGTTCATTGGCTATATTTAAGAGGGAGTTAGATGTGGCCCTTGTGGCTAAGGGGATCAGGGGGTATGGTGAGAAGGCAGGTACGGGATACTGAGTTGGATGATCAGCCATGATCATATTGAATGGCGGTGCAGGCTCGAAGGGCCGAATGGCCTACTCCTGCACCTAATTTCTATGTTTCTATGTTTCAGAAGTTCTCAGTGCAGTCTTATCTACTCGATAAGAAGCACGGCTATTGTTGCAGGTGCATGGAGCACTATGCATGGTAGCGCAGCGGTAGAGTTGCTGCTCACAGAGCTTGCAGCGATGGAGACCCGGGTTTGATCCTGACTACGGGTGCTGTCTGTATGGAGTTTGCACGTTCTCCCCGTGACCTGCTTGGTCTGAGCTATAGGGAGAGGGTGAGGCTGGGACTCTATTCTTTGGAGAGCAAGAGGATGAGGGGTGATCTTATAGAGGTGTATAAAATCATGAGAGGAATTGAGTCTCCTGCCCAGAATAAGTGAATCGAGGACCAGAAGACACAGGTTGAAGGTGAAGGGGAAAAGATTTAAGAGGAATCTGAGTGGACAAAAAGGGTGGTAGGTGTATGGAACAAGCTGCCAGAGGAGGTAGTTGAGGCAGGGACTATCCCAACATTTAAGAGACAGTTGGACAGGTACATGATAGGACAAGTTTGGAGGGATATGGACCAAACGTAGGCAGGTGGGACAAGTGTAGCTGGGACAGGTGGCCAAGTTGGGCCAAAGGGCCTGTTTCCACACTGTATCTCTCGATGACACTAAGAATCAGATAGTCATCCATTTCAATTAGAATTCAGGGAGATATTACATGTCTGGAGAGTACTTGGAGTGTAGAGTGACATACGCTGATAAGGACAGATAACAAGTGTGGAGAGGGGCTCTTGTGTAGAATAAACATCAACATGGGACAAATGGCCATCATCTGGGCAATAGACCTTCACAACTTGGGTTGCACGATAACACAGTGGTTGAGTTGCTGCCTTACAGTGCCAGAGACCCCGGGTTCGTTCATGACTATGGGTCCTTGTCAACAAAATAGAGAGAGTACAGAGGAGATTTACTAGAATGTTGCCTGGGTTTCAGCAACTAAGTTACAGAGAAAGGTTGAACAAGTTAGGGCTTTATTCTTTGGAGCGCAGAAGGTTAAGGGGGGACTTGATAGAGGTTTTTAAAATGATGAGAGGGATAGACAGAGTTGACGTGGAAAAGCTTTTCCCACTGAGAGTAGGGAAGATTCAAACAAGGGGACATGACATGAGAATTAAGGGACTGAAGTTTAGGGGTAACACGAGGGGGAACTTCTTTACTCAGAGAGTGGTAGCTGTGTGGAATGAGCTTCCAGTGAAGGTGGTGGAGGCAGGTTCGTTTTTATCATTTAAAAATAAATTGGATAGTTATATGGATGGGAAGGGAATGGAGGGTTATGGTCTGAGCGCAGGTATATGGGACTAGGGGAGATTATGTGTTCGGCACGGACTAGAAGGGCCGAGATGGCCTGTTTCCGTGCTGTAATTGTTATATGGTTATATGGTTGTCAGCACAGAGTTTGTCCGTTCTCCCCGTGACCTGCGTGGGATTTCCCCCACACTCCAAAAACGTGGAGGTTTGTAGGTTAATGGACTTTGGTATAATTGTAAATTGTCCCTCGTGTGTAGGATAGTGTTAGTGTGTGGGGATCCCTGGTCGGTGCAGACTCGGTGGACAGAAGCGCATGTTTCCGTGTTGAATCTCTGTAACTGGAAGTTAAACACACCAGGGAGAACGGGGTGATATCTTATGCTGATAAAGTCAAATAACAATAGTGAGGAGGGGTTCTTTAGTTTTATTTAGTTTAGTTTAGATATACTACGCAGAAACAGGCTCTTCGGCCCAACGAGTATGCACCGACCATCGATCCCTGCACATTAACACTATCCTAGAAACATAGAAACATAGAAATTAGGTGCAGGAGTAGGCCATTCGGCCCTTCGAGCCTGCACCGCCATTCAATATGATCATGGCTGATCATCCAACTCAGTATCCCGTACCTGCCTTCTCTCCATACCCCCTGATCCCCTTAGCCACAAGGGCCACATCTAACTCCCTCTTAAATATAGCCAATGAACTGTGGCCTCAACTACCCTCTGTGGCTGAGAGTTCCAGACATTCACCACTCTCTGTGTGAAAAAAGTTCTTCTCATCTCGGTTTTAAAGGATTTCCCCCTTATCCTTAAGCTGTGATCCCTTGTCCTGGACTTCCCCATCATCGGGAACAATCTTCCTGCATCTAGCCTGTCCAACCCCTTAAGAATTTTGTAAGTTTCTATAAGATCCCCTCTCAATCTTCTAAATTCTAGAGAGTATAAACCAAGTCTATCCAGTCTTTCTTCATAAGACAGTCCTGACATCCCAGGAATCAGTCTGGTGAACCGTCTCTGCACTCCCTCTATGGCAATAATGTCCTTCCTCAGATTTGGAGACCAAAACTGTACGCAATACCCCAGGTGTGGTCTCACCAAGACCCTGTACAACTGCAGTAGAACCTCTCTGCTCCTATACTCAAATCCTTTTGCAATGAAAGCTAACATACCATTCGCTTTCTTTACTGCCTGCTGCACCTGCATGCCTACCTTCAATGACTGGCGTACCATGACACCCAGGTCTCGCTGCATCTCCCCCTTTCCCAATCGGCCACCACTACACTAGAGATTTATTTTTTAACTTTGATACCAATCCAATCAAACTACAAACATGTACATCTTGAGTGTGGGAAGAAATCCTTGCAGGTCACGGGGAGAATGTACAAACTCCTTACAGATGATTAAGGAACACCTTTCCCCTGACTCTCAGTCTGAAGAAGTGTCTCGACCTGAATCGTCAACTATTCCTTTTCTTCAGAGATGCTGTCTGATCCGCTGAGTTACTCCAGCTTTTTGTGTTTAAAAAGTGAGGGAGAGTGAAAACGGGGAATTACAGACCAGTTAGTCTAACATCGGTAGTGGGGAAAATTCTGGAGTCAGTTATTAAAGATGGGATAGCAGCACATTTGGAAAGTGGTGAATTCATTGGACAAAGTCAGCATGGATTTATGAAAGGTAAATCATGTCTGACGAATCTTATAGAATTTTTCGAGGATGTAACTAGGAGAGTGGATAAGGGAGAACCAGTGAAAGCTTTTCCCACTGAGAGTAGGGAAGATTCAAACAAGGGGACATGACATGAGAATTAAGGGACTGAAGTTTAGGGGTAACATGAGGGGGAACTTCTTTACTCAGAGAGTGGTAGCTGTGTGGAATGAGCTTCCAGTGAAGGTGGTGGAGGCAGGTTCGATTTTATCATTTAAAAATAAATTGGATAGTTATATGGATGGGAAGGGAATGGAGGGTTATGGTCTGAGCGCAGGTATATGGGACTAGGGGAGATTATGTGTTCGGCACGGACTAGAAGGGTCGAGATGGCCTGTTTCCCTGCTGTAATTGTTATATGGTTATATGGTTATATGGTTATATCGGGACTTTCAGAAGACTTTCGACTAGGTCCCACTTAAGAGATTAGTATGCAAACTTAAAGCACACGGTATTGGGGTTCAGTATTGATGTGGATAGAGAACTGGCTGGCAGACAGGAAGCAGAGTAGGAGTAAACGGGTCCTTTTCAGAATGGCAGGCAGTGACTAGTGGGGTACCGCAAGGCTCAGTGCTGGGACCCCAGCTATTTACAATATATATTAATGATCTGGATGAGGGAATTGAAGGCAACATCTCCAAGTTTGCAGATGACACGAAGCTGGGGGGCAATGTTAGCTGTGAGGGGGATGCTAGGAGGCTGCAAGGTGACTTGGATAGGTTGGGTGAGTGGGCAAATGCATGCATGCAGTATAATGTGGATAAATGTGAGGTTATCCACTTTGGTAGCAAAAACAGGAAAGTAGACTATTATCTGAATGGTGGCCGAGTAGGAAAAGGGGAGATGCAACGAGACCTGGGTGTCATGGTACACCAGTCATTTAAAGTAGGCATGCAGGTGCAGCAGGCAGTGAAGAAAGCAAATGGTATGTTAGCATTCATAGCAAAAGGATTAGAGTATAAGAGTAGGGAGGTTCTACTGCAGTTGTACAGGGTCTTGGTGTGACCACACCTGGAGTATTGCGTGCAGTTTTGGTCTCCTAATCTGAGGAAAGACATTCTTGCCATAGAGGGAGCACAGAGAAGGTTTACCGGACTGATTCCTGGCATGGCATGGCTTTCATATGAAGAAAGACTGGATCGACTCAGCTTGTACACGCTAGAATTTAGAAGATTGAGGGAGGATCTTATAGAAACTTACAAAATTCTTAAGGGGTTGGACAGGCTAGATGCAGGAAGATTATTCCCGATGTTGGGGAAGTCCAGAACTAGGGGTCACAGTTTAAGGATAAGAGGGAAGTCTTTTAGGACCGAGATGAGAAAATCATTTTTTACAGAGAGAGTGGTGAATCTGTGGAATTCTCTGCCACAGAAGGTAGTTGAGGCCAGTTCATTGGCTATATTTAAGAGGGAGTTCGATGTGGCCCTTGTGGCTAAAGGGATCAGGGGGTATGGAGAGAAGGCAGGGATGGGATACCGAGTTGGATGATCAGCCATGATCATATCAAATGGCAGTGCGTGCTCGAATGGCCTACTTCTGCACCTATTTTCTATGTTTCTATCTTGTATTACTAGACAAAGTGGGACCCGTTGGGTCCCAGCATCACACAGGAGGGCTGGTCACCAGCGCAATATTCCACCCCTGCACCAATTCCAATATTGCTCGCCAGATGAAGAGGGGGGGGGGGGGGGGCTTTCTGTTGCGCTAGTATGGGTGTTGTGGGTCGAAGGTCCTGGTTTCCAGAGGGCTAATATTGACACTGTGGGCCGAATGGATTCTTGGGCTTGCATCCAACAGTTGCAACGATTTTAACCCAAGGCAAACAATTTGGCTGCAGCCACCCGACATCCAAAATTCATTTTGTAAACACAAACCTTTTAAAAAGGCGAGGCAAACAATTGGGATGCAGCCACCCGACAACCAAAATTCATTTTGTGAACACAAAGATTTAAAAAAGGCGAAGCAAACAATTGGGCTGCAGCCACTTTAGAGCCGCATCGAGGTGACTCACCGTGGAGTAGATGTGCGTTCAGTGTTATTCGCATCTCAGTAAGCCATGACCCTCTCACTTCCTTGGTCTGTCAGAGACTGAGTGAGGCACTACACTTCCGGGTTTTATAGTCCCTCCCTCTGCCACCAGCGGGGGCAGCAGAGAGAATGGGGAATTTTTTAGAAACGTTAATATCTCTCTGATTTTTCATCGATGGGAAAAATCCTCCGGACCCTGGAAGGCGGAGGTGGCCAAAAATGACGGCCGATGGTGGCGGCATTCTGTCGGAAATCGCAGCACAGCGGACCAAAAGCGGTCAAGATCAGAGTTTTAGTAATATAGATTTAATATGGTCCGTAGCCAGGATTGAACCTGGGTCTCTGACGCCGTGCGAGCTGTGAGGCAGCAACTCTACCGCTGCTTCTTGTGCAGCTTCAACAATGTGGTTCAAATAAACCTTTGCCAAAACCGTGACAGACTTACCCTCGATGACCAGCTGGTAGGTGATGTTGGTTCGACTGACTTGGTTTTCCACGCTACACGTGTAATTGCCAGAGTCTGATTTCACTGCGTTCCAAATGATAAACGTTACATTCCCATCAGACAGGGACTGCCATGGGCGCACTGGGAGGACAACTCCTTCTCTGCTCCACAGAATGGAAGTCGCTCTCCCTCTCTGCACCTTGTAGATCAGCACAGCCCTGTGGTTCTCAGGGTTGTAATCATAGGAGATGGATGGTGTGGAGAGAGGATCTGGAGAACAACAGAGTCAATCAGCCAAGAATCTTTTTTAGACCTCAAGTATACAAAAGTAATTCCAGATTGATGAAAGGGATCAACAAGAGTCGCTGCCTCAAAATGACAGCCGGCATCATCAGAGACCCACAACACCCAAACCACGTTCCTTTGCCGTCTGAGGAGGTAGAGGTTTACTAGAATGTTGCCTGGGTTTCAGCAACTAAGTTACAGAGAAAGGTTGAACAAGTTAGGGCTTTATTTTTTGGAGCGCAGAAGGTTAAGGGGGGACTTGATAGAGGTTTTTAAAATGATGAGAGGGATAGACAGAGTTGACGTGGAAAAGCTTTTCCCACTGAGAATAGGGAAGATTCAAACAAGGGGACATGACATGAGAATTAAGGGACTGAAGTTCAGGGGTAACATGAGGGGGGGGGGGGGGGGAACTTCTTTACTCAGAGAGTGGTAGCTGTGTGGAATGAGCTTCCAGTGAAGGTGGTGGAGGCAGGTTCGTTTTTATCATTTAAAAATAAATTGGATAGTTATATGGATGGGAAGGGAATGGAGGGTTATGGTCTGAGCGCAGGTATATGGGACTAGGGGAGATTATGTGTTCGGCACAGACTAGAAGGGTCGAGATGGCCTGTTTCCGTGCTGTAATTGTTATATGGTTATATGGTTATATGTATCTGTACACTGTGGATGGCTGGATTGTAATCATAATTTGTCTTCCCGCTAACTGGTTAGCATGCAACAAAAGCTTTTCACTGTACCTCAGTACACGTTACAATAAACTAAACGGATCTGAACTGGATGCTGAGTTGGTGTGAGAAAAGATGGCAAAATTGAGAGTGGGAATGCGTGGTGGTGAGAAAGCAAGGCTTACCCACAGATATTTGGGATCAAGCACAAATATTTATTACATTTTGTTTTTCTGTCACATACAACATTGCTTCAGATCAGGAAGGGCAGTACGGTGGCGTAGCGGTAGAGCTACTGCCTTACAGTGCCAGAGACCCGTGTTTGATCTTGACTATGGGTGCTAGTTCTCCCCGTGACCTGCACATTCTCGCCGTGGGTTTTCTCAGAGATCTTTGGTTTCTTCTCACACACAAGATATGGACAGGTTTGTAGTTGATTTGTTTTGGCGTAAATCTAAAATTGTCCCCAGTGTGTGCAGGGTAGTGTTAATGGAATCACTGGTCGATGCGGTCTCAGTGCCAAAGTGCCTGTTTCTATGAACCAAACTCAACTTACAATAATTGAGCTTCAAGGCAATTAATACAGGAAAAAAAAATCATGCTTGGAAAATGTCGACTCAGCACACTGTCACCATTTCATTCAAATAATTACAAACCCTCTGGTTACTTACCAATGACTTCAAGAGTTAGAAATCTGGTCCTCGGTTGGTCTAAGTCCACCGTCATTCTATAGCGGCCACTGTCTGCTTTACCAACATCTTTTAATTGAAAGGATCCATCTGATTTGTCAACTTTAATTCGATTCTTGTAGTTTTCATATATGATGATATTTCCTTCTTGCATGTTCATAACGTGTTGATCCAAGAAGTACCAGTGGACATTTTTAAATTCCTTATCAGTTCCGGGGAATGGAATAGAGGAGCCTGTGGCAGCCAGCATCCTGTCACTTGTCCACTGAGCTGTAAAACAATGAATTAATTCAAACAGTATCACACCTGAGATATGTAGGAAGGAACTGTAGATGCTGGTTTAAACCAAAGATTGACACAAAAAACTGGAGTAACTCAGCGAGTGAGACTGCATCTCTGGAGAAAAGGAGTAGGATACATTTCGGGACAAGGCCCTTCTTCAGACTCCTGAAGATTCCAGAGTCTGAAGAAGGGTCTCGACCCGAAACATCACCTATTCCTTTTCCCCAGAGATGCAGTCTGAGCCCTTGAGTTACTCCAGGGTTTTGTGCCACATCTGAGATAGATGAACATATCATACACATGGATGTACAGTGTTTACCTTAGCTACCACACAGTCCTAACAGTAGAGAAAGTGTATAGTATGCTTCCACATTGGTTGGGGCATTGAGTATAAGAGTCATGAAGTCAGCTTGCAACTTTATAAAACCATTGTCAGTCCACATTTGGAGTATTTAATGCAGTTCTAGTCGCTCCTTGTACAGGAAGATTATGGAGGTTTTCGAGGGAGTGCAGAAGAGATTTACCACAATGGTGACTGGATTAGAGAGTATTAGCTATCAGACAATATTGGACAAACTTAGATTATTTTCTTTGGCGTGTTAGAAGCTGATTGAAGTATCTAAAATAGTGGGAGGCATTGATAGGGCAGACAGTCAGAACCTTTTTTCCCCCAGGTGGAAATGTCAAAGACTAGAGGACTTAACTTTAAGGTGAGGGGGGGGCAAAGTTTAAAAGAGATGTGTGGGGCATGGTTTTTGACAACATCCTCTCCCTCAAAGTTAACAAGGCAAAAGAGCTAGTTATTGATAAATGTGAGGTTATGCATTTTGGTGGCAAAAACAGGAAAGCAGACTATTATCTAAATGGTGGCCAACTAGGAAAAGGGGAGATGCAGCGAGACCTGGGTGTCATGGTACACCAGTCATTGAAAGTAGGCATGCAGGTGCAGCAGGCAGTGAAGAAAGCGAATGGTATGTTAGCTTTCGTAGCAAAAGGATTTGAGTATAGGAGCAGGGAGGTTCTACTGCAGTTGTACAGGGTCTTGGTGAGACCACACCTGGAGTATTGCGTACAGTTTTGGTCTCCAAATCTGAGGAAGGACATTATTGCCACAGAGGGAGTGCAGAGAAGGTTCACCAGACTGATTCCTGGGATGTCGGGACTGTCTTATGAAGAAAGACTGGATAGACTTGGTTTATACTCTCTAGAATTTAGGAGATTGAGAGGGGATCTTATAGAAACTTACAAAATTCTTAAGGGTAGATGCAGGAAGATTGCTCGCGATGTTAGGGAAGTCCAGGACAAGGGGTCACAGCTTAAGGATAAGGGGGAAATCCTTTAAAACCGAGATGAGAAGAACTTTTTTCACACAGAGAGTGGTGAATCTCTGGAACTCTCTGCCACAGAGAGTAGTCGAGGCCAGTTCATTGGCTATATTTAAGAGGGAGTTGGATGTGGCCCTTGTGGCTAAGGGGATCAGGGGGTGTGGAGAGAAGGCAAGTACGGGATACTGAGTTGGATGATCAGCCATGATCATATTGAATGGCGATGCAGGCTCGAAGGGCTGAATGGCCTACTCCTGCACCTAATTTCTATGTTTCTATGTTTGACTTCAGGAAGAACTTGCCCAATCAGCATCAATGGTGCTGAAGTGGAAATGGTTGAAACTTCATCTTCCTGGGTGTAAAGGCCAGCATGGTGGCACAGAGGTGGATTTGCTTCCTTATAGCGCCAGAGACCCGGGTATGATCCTAACTATGGCTGCTGTCCGTACGGCGCTTGTACATTCTCCCCGTAGGGGGTTTTCTCATGATCTTCAGTTTCCCTCACACTGCAAAGGCTCACAGGTTTGTAGGTTAATTAGCTGGGTATAAATGTAAATTGTCCCTAGTTTGTGCTGGAAAGTGTTAATGCACGGGGATTGCTGGTCTGCGTGGACTCGGTGGGCCGAAGGGCCTGTTTCTGTCCTGTATCTCTAAACTAAACTAAAACTAAACTAAATATCACCAACAACTGTTCCTGTTGGGACAACAAAGGACAAGTTCAGTATATCTCCAATAGATTCAAGATTCAAGATTCAAGATTCAATTTAATTGTCATTTGGACGCCTTGAGGTCCAAACGAAATGCCGTTTCTGCAGCCATACATTACAAACAAATAGACCCAAGACACAACATAATTTACATAAACATCCATCACATCGCTGTGATGAAGGCCAAAAACACTTATCTCTCCACTGCACTCTCCCCCCCACGATGTCAGAGTCAAAGTCAAAGCCCCCGGCTGGCGATGGCGATTGTCCCGTGGCCATTAAAGCCACGCCGGGTAATGCAAGGTCGCACATCGGGTCTTGGTGTTAGAGCCCCTGGCGTGCGCTCGCAGAGTCCCGCGGCCATTCCAAGCCGCGCGGGGCGGTGATGTCAGGCCCCGCTCCAGGAGCTCTTCGACCCCGCAACTCAGGCGGGAGAAGTCGCCTTTGCAGGAGCCCTGAAAAGCGGTCTCCCTCCAGGGACCCGCGGGCTCCCAGTGCCGCCGTCCGCACTGGGAGCCCGCGGGTCCCCTGGAGGGAGACCGCTTTTCAGGGCTCCTGCAAAGGCGACTTCTCCCGCCCGAGTTGCGGGAGAAGTCGCAATGATAGGTGTTATCATCGTCTACAGATGCACAGTAGAAAGCATACTACCAGGTAGTAAAGTCAATTTTTTTCTCTGGTTTTTCGCAGCTGAGGGAATACCTGATAGAAGTTTGTAATTTAGAATTATATTTCTACGAATGCATTTCCCACCCCCCCCCCCCCCCCCCCCCCCCCCCCCCCAACTTGAACAGTCTTGAGCCAGATTGCAGTCACCGCCTACTTAGAGACTCAGAAGTAATTTTACCTGAAACTCTGTTGCTGAGAAGGAGGATAGAGTAGCCGAAGATCATCATTATGTAGAGGAGCTGGTGCTGTCAGCTTATTCAAATAACGGAATAGGGTCACAAAGGTAGCCTGGTAACTTCATCCGAGAACTGAGAACGAAATGGAGCAATATATCATACATTGCACACATTATAATTAATATTTAGATGAGAGGAACTCAGAGGGTCGGGCATATTAGGTATGTTGCAAAGCCTACCTGAAGCGTCGCTGAAAATCTGTCCCAGCCCATGTGCGTGATTTTGGTGCTGTTTAGAGGGGGGGGGGGTGGGGGGGGGGGGGGTTAAAACGCGATTTCCCTAGGCTGTTCAAATCGAGGTTTTTCAGCCTAGCCTTTCAGCCATTATTAACGAAAATTCCGCTGGAAGATTCCGTAGAGCTATTTTTAGTTTATGGGCTTTCTTTACTTGTTATAGTAGGTTAAAAATTAACCTCTAAACCCCCGACCGCCGACAACGGGTCGGATCTCATACAGGGAACAACAGAAGGTAGGCTGTTTATTTTTACATTAAAAAAAGGGCTTCTTAAGATCCCTTTATACAAAGTTTAATGTTGCGAGTAGCTAATTTGGGCCCCATTATATCCTGCAGTATTTTTCTGGGCATTTGAAGGCACAAATCTAGCGCAATGTGAACGTTCTAAACCAGCGCGTTCACAGGATCCCACTAGAAAGCTGATTTAAATTGACTTTAATTTACAGCAATTGAACACTAAATTCCTTCCATTTGACCTATAAATTAATGTAAATGAGATTTAAAAATCATGTTTTATTGTGAATTATTTATGAATATTATTTAGACACTTAGGCTATTTAAAAATGTTAATCATTTATTAAGAAATTGATAGATGTTTAGATCTAGTAACTTAAGTTTGAAATTAGCTACAATTGGGTAACTAACTAATTATATGCTTTAATTTCAGGTTATCCAAGTAAGATTATTTTATATTTGTTTCTGAATGCTTCAATCTATGATAACTGAAAATTTCATTCAGTTCTCTTAATTTTTAAGACAGTTATGGGCTTTTGACTGTCCACGATCACAGCTTTTTTGTTATGTCCATAGAAAATCAATAGGGAACAAGATGCTAATATGTATGAAAATGGCCATAACTTTTTAAATACTTGAGATATGAAATGAATTATGTGTCAAATTAAACTTCTTTTTATGCTTTATCTGATGGGATAAATTGCAGACTTGATTTTAAAATCTCAAAATTTTGTAACATTGCTAGGCATATGTGGAGGGAATGGGGTGATGGTGTTTTGGGCGGGACTGGTTTATTGATGAGGGGGCAGTGCTGCTGATATGATTTACATGGGCTTCTGCAAGGCCTTCAACAAGGACCCACACACGGAAGACTGGTTGAAAAGATTAGAGCCCATAAGATACGGCAAATACTAGTGTGGTAAAGGAGACAAAGGATAAAGGTGGAGGTGCAAGGACTACATCTCCATCTGCATCAATAGCATTTGAACAAAACCATGCTGACTATCCCTAGTTCATCTAAATGCATGTGTATCCTATCCCTCAGAATACTCACCAGAAACTTTCCAAATACAGATATTAAGCTCACTGGCCTATAGTTCCCAGCCGTTTTCCCTGCAGCTCTTCTTGAATAGAGGCACAACATTTGTCACCCTCCAGTCTTCCGGCACCTCTCCTGTATTTAATGATGACTTGTAAATTTTCAGCCCGGGGCTCCCGTAATTTTCCCTCCAGCTTCCCACAGTGCCCTGATCAGGCCCTGGATATATCTGATCAGGCCCTGGATATTTGTCCACCTTCATACAAGTCAGGACCTTCAGCTCCTCTTTGATTGAAACACTGACTGTTCTCGAGGCATTTCCATTAACTTCCTCAAGTTCCTCAGTCTTTCCTGTCTTTCTCCATGGTAAAAACAGAGGAGAAATACTCATCGAGGACCTTGTCCATCTCCTGCGGCTCAACAGAGAGTTGACCACTTTGATTCCTGAGGGGCCCCACTCGCTCTCTCACTGGTTACCCTTTTTCCATTTTTGTACTTGTAAAATCTCTGGGGATTATCCTTAATGCTGTCTACTAGAGCTACCTCGTGTCCCATTTTTGCCTTCCTGATTTGCTAGTTAAGCTTGCTCCTAACTTCCAAAACTCTCCTTCCAGTGATACACTTGATCCCAGCTGCTTATTAGTAGCCCATGCCTCCCAGGGCCAGATTTATGTATAAGCTTGATAAGCTTAAGCTTAGGGCCTCGATATCTAGGAGGGCCTCGTAGAGCCGGTTTTAGCACTCGGCTTCATAGGCTGAAACTAGGCTGCCTCCGGCCCAGGCAGGACCATATAACCATATAACAATTACAGCACGGAAACAGGCCATCTCGACCCTTCTAGTCCGTGCCGAACACATAATCTCCCCTAGTCCCATATACCTGCGCTCAGACCATAACCCTCCATTCCCTTCCCATCCATATAACTATCCAATTTATTTTTAAATGATAAAAACGAACCTGCCTCCACCACCTTCACTGGAAGCTCATTCACACAGCTACCACTCTCTGAGTAAAGTTCCCCCTCATGTTACCGCTAAACTCAGTCCCTTAATTCTCAAGTCATGTCCCCTTGTTTGAATCTTCCCTACTCAGTGGGAAAAGCTTTTCCACGTCAACTCTGTCTATCCCTCTCATCATTTTAAAAACCTCTATCAAGTCCCCCCTTAACCTTCTGCGCTCCAAAGAATAAAGCCCTAACTTGTTCAACCTTTCTCTGTAACTTAGTTGCTGAAACCCAGGCAACATTCTGGTAAATCTCCTCTGTACTCTCTCTATTTTGTTGACATCCTTCCTATAATTAGTACACCATACTCCAGAATTGGCCTCACCAATGCCTTGTACAATTTTAAC
>JAWMAR010000392.1:927560-1009922 GCA_036785375.1 Leucoraja ocellata | reverse complement strand
CGACAGGCCGCCTTGCACATGCGCCACTGCTACGGCCAACACATCCTCCCCCCTCGCTGCGACTGCTGAAAACCAATGCAGAATCACTCCCTGACCCTGGATCCGGAGTAACTCCCTGGAGTAACTCTTGCTTCTGGTTTCCTGGTCCTCCATAAATATTCTAAATGGTATTTAAATATATTTGAAGGTGGTGGAGGGCTGAACAATAACAGCCTGTGTAGATATATATATATATATGGTCTATGGTATATAAACACACTGAACTTTTATCTCCTGTTCTGTATTATGTTCACATATTCTGTTGTGCTGCAGCAAGCAAGAATTTCATTATCCTATCATTAGATTTTAGCCCTTTGATTAACCATATAACCATATAACAACTACAGCACAGAAACAGGCCATCTCGACCCTTCTAGTCCGTGCCGAACACATAATCTCCCCTTGGTCCGCCAACACTACATGCTGAAATCTCGTCATTTTTTCCATTTCGGTAGAGATTTCACTTTTACACTCCTCATTATTTTGTCGTGTTTAAGTCCACATTTAAAAATAAAATCCCACCCCCAAAATGTCAAAATGTTAAAAAAAAAACAGCTCTCACCCATAGAATGTTGGTGAACGTTCCATCATGTGATGTCACAATGCCATCCCTCACAGATGTGCAATAGGAATAGATCTCATTTACATATGCCTTTGCAACAGCACTAGCCCCAGCCCCCTCTCCCCCCCCCCCCCCCCACCCCCGCAGCCTGTGTCGACCGCGTGATCACCTGTGTGGAAATAGAGAAAGAGGATTGGGGGTGATAGGGAATGGGGAATAGATGGACTGCCCCTACCCTCCCCACTCTTTCCCCTCTCCCCCTCCCTCCCCTACCCCATCTCCCCTCACCTCTCTCCCCCTCCCCCATCATTCTCTCCTCCCCCCTTTCCTCTTCCCCCACCCCCTACCCCACACCTCTCCCTTCCCCCACCCCTCTCCATCTCCCTCCTCACCCTCTCCTCCCCCTCCTCCTCCCACCCCATCCCTCTCTCCCCGCCCTCCCTGTCTATCCGCCCATCCCCCTACCCCTCTGTCCCTCTTCCACCACTCCCCCTACCCCTCTCCCCCACTCTTCCAATTCACACACCCTCTCTCCCATCCCTCCCCCTCTTCCCCCACCCCCTTCACCTACCCTCTTTCCCTCTTCACCACTTCCCCTACCCCACTTCCCACACCTCTCCCTTCCCTCCACATTCTTGCACTTATCTCCCCCACCCCTCCCCATCTCCCTCCACTAGCCCTCCCTACTCTTCCCCCTCTCCCCTACCTCCACACTCTTCCCCCTACCCCTCACTCTTCCCCCTCCTCCCTCCCCTCCATCCCCCCCCTCTCTCCTCATCCCTTTCCCCCCTCTCTCCCCTCTCCCTCCCACCCCAACCCTCTCTCCTCCCACCTCTCCCCCTGCCCTTCTGACCCCCACTCTTTCCCTCACCACTCTTCCCTCCCCATTCTTCCCCCTACCACTCTCCCCCTCACTCCACACTCTTACCCCTCTCTCATTCCCCCTCTTCCTTCCCCTCCCTCTCTCCCCTTCCCCACCATTCTCTCCCCTTCCCCATCCCTTTCTCAGCCCCCCCACCCTCCTCCCTTTCCCCTCTCCATCTCCCTCCTCACCGCTCTCTCTCCTCCCCTCGCACCCACCCCCTTCCACTCTCTCTTGCACCACTCCCCACTACCCCTCTCCTCCCCACTCTTCCCTCCCCTCTCTCCCCCTCCCTTCCCAAACCCTCTCTCCCCCTCCCCCGCTCTCCTCTCCCTCCCCAATCGCTCCCCGTTCCTCCTCCCCCATCTCCCCTCCCTCCTCTCTTCTCACCCCCCCCCCACCCCCGCCTGTGTGTTTGGGGTGTGGTCAGTGTGAGCGTGATGCCACAGTTCCCCCCCCCCCCCCCCCACACATAAACACGCGTTGGGGAAACAGGCCCAACGGGTCTGCACTTGGTTTAGTATAACACTGTGTGTGTGCGTGTGCGTGTGCGTGTGTGTGTGTGTGTGTGTGTGTGTGTGTGTGAGAGATATATATATACCCACCCACCCACACACAATTTCCCTCCTGGGACTAATAAAGTTCTATCGTATAGTATCGTGTGTGTAGGAAGGAACAGCAGATGCTGGTTTAATCGGAAGATAGACACAAAAATCTGGAGTATCTCAACAGATCAGACAGAATCTCTGGACAAAAGGAAAATATTACGTTTTGGGTTGGGTCTGAAATAGATTCCTGTACACCTTTGGAATGTGGAAGGAAAGAAGAGCACCTGGAGAAAACCCATGTGATCAAAGGGGAAAGGAGCAAACTCCATACAGACAGCACCCATATTCATGATCAATTCAGGGTCTCTGGCACTTTTAGGCAGCAACTTTATGGCCAATGTACTGCCCTCTAATCTTGAACATACAGTAGCTGTAAAGGGGGACATAGCATCAATTGGAGATTTAAGACTAAAAATGGATACTTTCATTTTTTTAGTAACCAAAGTTATCAACGAATAATTTTTTGTGTGTTGGAAACAAAATATAGCGGCACAGATGGCACACTTGTTACCTCACATGCCCAGAGATCTGTGTTCGATCCTGTCCTCGGGCAGTGTCTGTGTTGAATTTGCACATTCTCCCTGCAAGCCTGTGGGTTTCCTCCCACATCCCAAAGATGCATTGGCTTTGTAGGTTAACTTATCTCCGTTTCAGATCGAGACCCTTCTTCAGACTGATGTGAGGGGGGGGGGGGGGGGAAAGAAGAAAGGAAGAAGCGGAGACAGTGGGCTGAGGGAGAGCTTGGAAGGGGAGGAGAAAGCAGGCACTAGCTGAAATTGAAGAAGTCAATGTTCATACAGCTGGGGTGTAAACTACCCAAGCGAAATATGAGGTGCTGCTGTTCCTCCAATGTGCGGTGGGCCTCACTCTGGCCATGGAGGAGGCCCAGGACAGAACGGTCGAATGGGAGGGGAGTTGAAGCGTTGAGTCACCAGGAGATCAGGTTGTGAACTGAGTGGAGGTGTTGTGCGAAGCGATCGCCAAGCCTGCGCTTGGTCTCACCAAGGTTGATCATACGTTGAATAATCCAACCACATTTTTGTTTAGAAATGGAATGAAATAATAGAAATTGCATTCATTGCAATGAGTAAAAAGAGTTGAGATACTGTATTGTAATGTTGCTGCATGTCATTGTGGTATATATCATGTCTTGATTGGTGAATATGTTTAGTTTGTGACTTCATTTGAAACAGAAATAATATGTGAATGCTTCATTGAGCATAATTCCCACTGGTAACTACGCTGTAGTGGCCATTTGGCCTGTTTTGCATGTCATTGTGGAGGGCATGCGTCTTTAAATTTTAGACTGCCCGTTATAATGTGGGTGGGATTTATGACGTGCCTTTGCAGCTTGACTGCTTGTGCAGAAGTTTAGTTTTTTAGATTCGTTTTGGAGAGACGAGGGAGAAGGTTAATCCTTCGACAAATGTTGAGCATGTCAAGGCATGTCATTGTTACGGAGACACGAGGAGCTTTCTAATATCAGAAGTAATGAGCTGGAGTTCGAAGAAGATTGCCGTCGGAGATTACAAGTCGGAAAAACCTTGGATGTATCTTACTTGCTTTATATCTACAATAAAGATAATATTCATCAAAAGACTGTGTGTTGAAGATTTATGAATGGAGGAGCTCTGAAGGTCTCCGAGGCAGCTTGCACGTGTACCGAAGATATTCCCCTTATCCATTGTCATACAATTAGCGGCTAGGGTGCTAATTACCTGAAAGATATGAAAAATCTGCCGCTACATATGCATTTTGTCCGAGCACATTATTGCATTATATTAAAAAAATGTGGTGACACTCAGCGGGTCAGGGAGAGAAACGGTTAACAGTTCAAGTTAATGACTTTTCATTCACACTGGGAAAAGAAAAATGTGATAGAGGAGGCACAAAGTAAAAGCAGAAGATGATGGAAATACTCAGTAGATCAGACTGTGTTTGTGTGAAGAGAAACAGAGATAAAGATGCTGGAGGGATTGATGGTACAAAGTAATATCAGTTATAGGGAGAGGCCAGGGTTGCTTTGGGATGAACTGTAGAGATCCTACAGTGGATTATAGTCGCACAGCTGGGAAATGTCCGTCTTGGATCCGTCTTCACTAAGGAAGACACAAACAATTTCCTGATGTACTAGTGGCCAGAGGATCTGGGGTGACGGAGGAACTGAAGGAAATCCAATTATTATGCAGGAAATGGTGTTGGGTAGACTGATGGGAAAGAAGGCTAATAAATCCCCAGGGTCTGATGGGCTGCATACCAGGGTACTTAAGGAAGCGGCTCTAGAATTTGTAGACACATTGGTGATAATTTTCCAATGTTCAATAGATTCATGATCAGTTCCTGTGGATTGGAGAGTAGCTAATGTTATCCCACTTTTTAAAGAGTGGTGGGAGAGAAAAAACAGGGAATTATAGACCAGATAGCCTGACAACAGTGGTTGGGAAGATGCTGGAGTCAATTATAAAAGATGAAACAGCGGCACATTTGGAAAGCAGTAACAGGATTGGTCCAAGTCAGCATGGATTTACGAAACGGAAATCATGCTTAATCTTCTGGAATTTTTTGAGGATGTAACTAGGAAAATGGACAAGGGAGAGCCAGTGGATGTAGTGTACCTGGACTTCCAGAAAGCATTTGATAAGTTCCCACATAGGAGAATAGTGGGCAAAATTAGAGCACATGGTATTGGGGATAGAGTGCTGACATGGATAGAATTTTTTTGAGACAGGAAACAAAGAGTATTGATTAATGGGTCCCTATCAGAACGGCAGGCCGTGACTAGTGGGGTACCGCAAGGCTCAGTGCTGGGACCGCAGCTATTTACAATATATATTAATGATTTAGATGAAGGGATTCAAAGTAACATTAGCAAATTTGTAGATAACACAAAGCTGCGTGGCAGTGTGAACTGTGAGGAGGATGTTATGAGAATGCAGGGTGACTTGGACAGGTTGGGTGAGTGGGCAGATGCATGGCAGATGCAGTTAATCTGGATAAATGTGAGGTTATCCAATTTTATGGCAAAAAAATATCTGAATGGTGTCAAGTTTGTCGGGTTGGAGGCAGGTGACTAATGGGGTGCCTCAGGGATCGGTGTTGGGTCCTTTGTCATGTACATCAATGATCTGGATGAAGGTGTGGTAAATTGGATTAGTAAGTATGCAGATGATACCAAGATAGGGGGTGTTGTGGATAATGAAGAGGATTTCCAAAGTCTACAGAGTGATTTAGGCCATTTGGAAGAATGGGCTGAAAGATGGCAGATGGAGTTTAATGCTGATAAATGTGAGGTGCTACACCTTGGCAGGACAAATCAAAATAGGACGTACATGATAAATGGTAGGGAATTGAAGAATACAGTTGAACAGAGGGATCTGGGAATAACCGTGCATAGTTCCTTGAAGGTGGAATCTCATATAGAAAGGGTGGTAAAGAAAGCTTTTGGTATGCTAGCCTAACTAGCCAGAGCCAAACGAGATGGGGAGATATTGAACAACATTTTTTCTTCAGTATTCACCAAGGAGAAGGATATTGAATTATGTGAGGTAAGGGAAACTAGTAGAGTAGCTATGGATACTATGAGGTTCAAAGTAAAAGTACTAACACTTTTGAAAAATAGAAAAGTGGATAAGTCTCCAGGTCCTGACAGGATATTCCCTAGGACATTGAGGGAAGTTAGTGTAGAAATAGCCGGGGCTATGACAGAAATATTTCAAATATCATTAGAAACGGAATAGTCCCCGAGGATTGGCGTACTGCGCATGTTGTTCCATTGTTTTAAAAGGGTTCTAAGAGTAAACCTAGCAATTATTGACCTGTTAGTTTGACTTCAGTGGTGCGCAAATTAATGGAAAAGATACTTAGAGATAACATATATAAGCATCTGGATAAACAGGGTCTGATTAGGAACAGTCAACATGGATTTGTGCCTGGAAGGTCATGTTTGACTAATCTTCTTGAATTTTTTGAAGAGGTTACTAGGGAAATTGATGAGGGTAAAGCAGTGGATGTTGTCTATATGGACTTTAGTAAGGCCTTTGACAAGGTTCCTCATGGGAAGGTTGGTTAAGAAGGTTCAACTGTTGGGTATAAATGCAGGAATAGCAAGATGGATTCAACAGTGGCTGAATGGGAGAAGCCAGAGGGTAATGGTGGATGGCTGTTTATCGGGTTGGAGGCAGGTGACTAGTGGGTGCCTCAGGGATCTGTGTTGGGTCCTTTGTTGTTTGTCATGTACATCAATGATCTGGATGAAGGTGTGATAAATTGGATTAGTAAGTATGCAGATGATACCAATATATGGGGTGTTGTGGATAATGAAGAGGATTTCCAAAGTCTACAGAGTGATTTAGGCCATTTGGAAAAATGGGCTGAAAGATGGCAGATGGAGTTTAATGCTGATAAATGTGAGGTGCTACACCTTGGCAGGACAAATCAAAATAGGACGTACATGGTAAATGGTAGGGAATTGAAGAATACAGTTGAACAGAGGGATCTGGGAATAACCGTGCATAGTTCCTTGAAGGTGGAATCTCATATAGATAGGGTGGTAAAAGAAAGCTGTCGGTATGCTAGCCTTTATAAATCAGAGCATTGAGTATAGAAGCTGGGAAGTAATGTGAAAATTGTACAAGGCATTGGTGAGACCAAATCTGGAGTATGGTGTACAATTTTGGTCGCCTAATTATAGGAAGGATGTCAACAAAAGAGAGAGAGTACAGAGAAGATTTACTAGAATGTTGCCTGGGTTTCAACAACTAAGTTACAGAGATAGGTTGAATAAGTTAGGGCTTTATTCTTTGGAGAGCAGAAGGTTAAGGGGGGACTTGATAGAGGTTTTTAAAATGATGAGAGGGATAGACAGAGTTGACGTGGAAAAGCTTTTCCCACTGAGAGTAGGGAAGATTCAAACAAGGGGACATGACATGAGAATTAAGGGACTGAAGTTTAGGGGTAACATGAGGGGGAACTTCTTTACTCAGAGAGTGGTAGCTGTGTGAATGAGCTTCCAGTGAAGGTGGTGGAGGCAGGTTCGTTTTTTATCATTTAAAAATAAATTGGATAGTTATATGGATGGAAAGGGAATGGAGGGTTATGGTCTGAGCGCAGGTATATGGGACTAGGGGAGATTATGTGTTCGGCACGGACTAGAAGGGTCGAGATGGCCTGTTTCCGTGCTGTAATTGTTATATGGTTAGACAAGGGACATTAAATAAGAAACATTGTAAACCTCCCCGCAACCTCACACACAATAGGCCTTATCCCCGGGCCCCACACTCCCTCTCCCCGGGCCGTGCACTCCCTCTCCCGGGCCCCGCACTCCCTCTCCCCGGGCCCCGCACTCCCTCTCCCGGGCCCCGCACTCCCTCTCCCCGGGCCCCGCACTCCCTCTCCCCGGGCCCCGCACTCCCCTCTCCCCGGGCCCCACACTCCCTCTCCCCGGGCCCCACACTCCCTCTCCCCGGGCCCCGCACTCCCTCTCCCCGGGCAGCGCACTCCCTCTCCCCGGGCCCCGCACTCCCTCTCCCCGGGCCCCGCACTCCCTCTCCCCCGGGCAGCGCACTCCCTCTCCCCGGGCAGCGCACTCCCTCTCCCCGGGCCCCACACTCCCTCTCCCGGGCAGCGCACTCCCTCTCCCCGGGCCCCGCACTCCCTCTCCCCGGGCCCCGCACTCCCTCTCCCCGGGCCCCACACTCCCTCTCCCCGGGCCCCACACTCCCTCTCCCCGGGCCCCGCACTCCCTCTCCCGGGCCCCACACTCCCTCTCCCCGGGCCCCACACTCCCTCTCCCCGGGCCCCACACTCCCTCTCCCCGGGCCCCACACTCCCTCTCCCCGGGCCCCGCACTCCTCTCCCCGGGCCCCGCACTCCCTCTCCCCGGGCAGCGCACTCCCTCTCCCCGGGCCCCGCACTCCCTCTCCCCGGGCCCCGCACCCCCTCTCCCCGGGCCCCGCACTCCCTCTCCCCGGGCAGCGCACTCCCTCTCCCCGGGCAGCGCACTCCCTCTCCCCGGGCCCCGCACTCCCACTCCCCGGGCCCCGCACTCCCTCTCCCCGGGCCCCGCACTCCCTCTCCCCGGGGCCGTACACTCCCTCTCCCCGGGCCGCGCACTCCCTCTCCCCGGGCCCCACACTCCCTCTCCCCGGGCAGCGCACTCCCTCTCCCCGGGCCCCGCACTCCCTCTCCCCGGGCCCCGCACTCCCTCTCCCCGGGCCGCGCACTCCTTACCGTCGGGGTTGACATTCAATTGCGTTTTACATTTGTTAAGCGCTGAATCATTAAAGATAGATGAGGAAAGCCGTTTACAGAATTCACACAAAAATGCTGGAGAAATTCAGCGGGTGCAGCAGCATCTATGGAGCGAAGGAAATAGGTGACGTTTCGGGCCGAAACCCTTCTCCTTTCGCCACTAACCTTTACACCCGGTTTGTCCAGTACATCGGTGGAGTTGCTGCCGTGCAGGGCCAGAGACTCGTGGTCAAAGATCTTATAGTGGAGCTCTAAGATCTTTGCTCGTGGTCATGGAAGCTCTTCTGCACGGCCGAGTTCAATCCTGACCAAAGATCCTAGAGGGGTTGGTCTACTGCAAAGATCTTATAGCGACTTTGGTCTACTGTACGGAGCATTTATACTTAGTATGTGGGTAAATTGTCACGTGTGTGTCCGTGTGGGCGCAGAGACCAAAGGTCCTATAGCGGAGGTTACACAAGAAAGCTGGAGAAACTCAGCGGGTGCAGCAGCATCTATGGAGCGAAGGAAATAGGCAACGTTTCGGGCCGAAACCCTTCTTCAGACCTATAGCGGAGACGGATTCAGCAAAGCAATCCTAGTCCCACTACCTTAAAAAACAAACGTCCTTTAATTTCTCCTGAGAAATGAGTCCCACTCCTCGATAATGTAAACCCTCCGGCCGGGCAAGGTACATTGTCATGGAGGAGCTCCTGCACTCCCCGGGGTCCCACTCCGTGTTTTAAGAGATGGGGGGGACATCCCCGCCCAAGTTTGTGTCACCCGATTTTAAAATCCCCGCTTTCTGCGAGACAGAGGAGGTGGGACTGCTGATTGGACGAGGGAGACGTCGGGCAGCAGGCAATAGGGGCGGGACATGATGAATCAGCGCGATGATTGGAAGAGGGAGGGGTAGGGAGGGGTAGGGAGGGGTAGGGAGGGGTAAGGGGTAAGGTGGGGGGTGGGGGTGTGACTGAGGACCAAAGATCTTAGAGCAGGTGATTAACCATATAACCATATAACCATATAACAATTACAGCACGGAAACAGGCCATCTCGACCCTTCTAGTCCGTGCCGAACACATAATCTCCCCTAGTCCCATATACCTGCGCTCAGACCATAACCCTCCATTCCCTTCCCATCCATATAACTATCCAATTTATTTTTAAATGATAAAAACGAACCTGCCTCCACCACCTTCACTGGAAGCTCATTCCACACAGCTACCACTCTCTGAGTAAAGAAGTTCCCCCTCATGTTACCCCTAAACTTCAGTCCCTTAATTCTCATGTCATGTCCCCTTGTTTGAATCTTCCCTACTCTCAGTGGGAAAAGCTTTTCCACGTCAACTCTGTCTATCCCTCTCATCATTTTAAAAACCTCTATCAAGTCCCCCCTTAACCTTCTGCGCTCCAAAGAATAAAGCCCTAACTTGTTCAACCTTTCTCTGTAACTTAGTTGCTGAAACCCAGGCAACATTCTAGTAAATCTCCTCTGTACTCTCTCTATTTTGTTGACATCCTTCCTATAATTAGGCGACCAAAATTGTACACCATACTCCAGAATTGGCCTCACCAATGCCTTGTACAATTTTAACATTACATCCCAACTGATTGGAAGAGGGAAGGTAAACAAAAAGGCTGTAGAAACTCAGCGAGTGCAGCAGCATCCAGCGCCAGATTTAGATGAAGCAATTTCACTTGTGAGCCCCCCCCTCCCTCCCTCCCTCCCCCCTCCCACCCACCCAATCCCCTACCCCCAAGGCTAGAGAACCATAACTACCCGACAGTGACAGTGTGACACTTTTCGATCCTACTGTATGTTGACGTTTAACAGTTGGTTTTAAAATACAGATTGGCAGGGCCGGCCTTAAGCCAATTTGACCGATTGCTCCCAATTGGGCCCCGCGCCTAATGGGGGCCCCGCACTAATGTTCTGTATTTCGTAATGCATTTAGTTGTCTCTGTACTGTACACTGACAATGACAATTAAAATTGAATCTGAATCTGTACGGAAATACGAATTGCCTTTGTTAAATAAAGAGGTTTTTTTAATTCGCCATCCGGATTTTTTTTAAACGAACACGTATAACAACCGCTGCACGGCCATCAGACACAAACGATTTGTTAACTAGTTAACAAGTTGTTATAGGGTGATTTCACAATGTACATTAACTGTATATTACCTCAGACCTGGTATGATATGGTAATTCAAGTCCTGGCAACATCGCAATAAATGTTCTCTGTACCCTTTCCAGCTTGACAACATCTTTCCTATAATATGGTGCCCAGAACTGAACACAATACATTAAATGTGACCTCGCCAACTTCTTATACAACTGAGAAATGACGTCCCAACTATTACATTTGAACCTATAGGGTGATTTCACGAAAGGTCACTGGAGCGTAGATCCGCACCCACGTGACCGAAAATCTCAAGTGGAGGACATGCTATACATCCGGTACATGTTAGTGAATGGGAAAACACGCACTTTCACACCCGTTAAAAACATCGAAAACGGCCAGTTTTGGAGCTGCAATTTACTGTGCCAGTCGGGGTGACCGTGAGGCACAGCTACCTAAATTTACAGTCCAAAAAAAAGATAGAAACTAAGGTAAATTCAAGAGGGTGCTGAAGGTGCAAATCCAGCGCAAGTGCTTATCGGACATTTGCCGTGGAGATTTAAAGATCCAAAATATCGGGAATTATCGCGTTTGCTCGCTGCATTTCATCAAAAGTAAGGCATTATTGACTTTTTTATCTTTATTGATGAAATGCAGCGAGCAAACGCGATAATTCCCGATATTCTGGACCTTTAAATCTCCACGGCTGTTCACTTCCGCTGGATTGGCACCTTCAGCTCCCTCTTTAATTTACCTTAGTTTCTATCTTTTTTTTGGACTGAAAATTTAGGTAGCTGTGCCTCACGGTCACCCCGACTGGCACAGTAAATTGCAGCTCAAAAACTGGTCGTTTTCGATGTTTTTAACGGGTGGGAAAGTGCGTGTTTTCCCATTCACTAACATGTACCAGATGTATAGCATGTCCTCCACTTGAGATTTTCGGTCACGTGGGTGCGGATCTACGCTCCAGTGGCCTTTCGTGAAATCATCCTATTAGACGAGTCGATTTAAGTTAAAATTGTTTCCATTAATTCCCTCAAATTGTCAGCGTTCCAGACCCGTGGGTGTTGGGGGAAGAAAGAAAACCAAAAATGTCAAAACGCTGCAGGATCTAACCCTGGATATTTTAGTGGTATCAACTAAATGTGTCTGCCAGGATCGACCCACTGGACTGTTTACACAGAAGAAATTATGGGCCTTTTTTTTTTGAAGGGGTGGGACTAGGATTTTTTTTGCTGAATGGAAGTGAAGCGAGTAATTTGCTGAAGCCGTCTCTGCGCGCACACACACACACGGAACAATTTACACTCATACCAAGTGGATGACAATTTTACTTCGGAGTCACGTGAGTGACTACGTGAAGAACCTGCCAGGACGCATGCGTGCCATATCGCTTTTACACTTGCGAAACGACAGGCGGGGTGGAGCGTTCGCCCGCCGCGGTAAGTTTGAATCCGCGACCTGCAGGTAAGTGATTTAATCTGCGGTAGTGTTTGGCCCCGCACTGTTTTTACGCGGGGGGGGGGGGGGGGGGGGGAGCTGGACAAAATATGTTAGTCAGTCCTTTTATTGATGGTTATGTCCTCTGGTTCTAGACTCTTTCACTGGTGGAAACATCTTCTCACATTCACCCCATCCAGGCCTTTCACTATTCGGTAAGTTTCAATGAGGTCCCCCTTGTCCTTCTAAACTCCAGTGAGTACAGGAAGCCCAGTTAACGCTCATCGTACGTTAACCTACACATTCCTGGGATCATTCTCGAAAACCTCCTCTGGACCCTCTCCGATTTGGTAACAGTTCCTGTGGATTGGAGGGTGGCTAATGTTATCCCATTTTTTAAGAAAGGCGGGAGAGAGAAAACGGAATTATAGACCAGCTAGTCTGACATCGGTGGTGGGAAAGATGCTGGAGTCAATCATAAAAGATGAAACAGCGGCACATTTAGATAGCAGTAACAGGATCGGTCTGAGTCGGCATGGATTTATGAAGGGGAAATCATGCTTGACTAATATTCTGAAATTTTTAGAGGATGTAACTAGGAAAATGGACAAGGGAGAGCCAGTGGATGTAGTGTACCTGGAGTTTCAGAAAACATTCGATAAAGTCACACATAGGAGATTAGTGGGCAAAATTAGGGCACATTGTATTGGGGGTAGAGTGCTGGCAAGGATAAAAAATTGGTTGGCAGACTGGAAGCAAAGAGTAGGGATTAACGGGTCCCATTCAGAATGTCAGACAGTGACTAGTGGGATACCGCAAGGCTCGGTGCTGGAACCGCAGCTGTTTACAATATATATTAATGATTTAGATGAAGGGATTACAAGTAACCTTAGCAAATTTGCAGATGACACAATGCTGGGTGGCAGTGTGAACTGTGAGGAGGATGCTATGAGAATGCAGGGTAACTTGGACAGGTTGGGGGAGAGGGCAGATGCGGTTTAATGTGGATAAATGTGAGGTTATCCACTTTGGTAGCAAAAACAGGAAGGAAGATTACTATCTAAATGGTGTCAAGTTAGGAAAAGAGGAAGTACAAATGGATCTGGGGGTCCTTGTTCATCAGTCATTGAAAGTAAGCATGCAGGTACAGCAGGCACTGAAGAAAGCAAATGGCCTTCATAACAAGAGGAGTTGAGTATAGGAGCAAAGAGGTCCTTCTGCCATTGTATTGTGGCCCTAGTGAGACCACACCTGGAGTATTATGTGCAGTTTTCATCTCCAAATTTGAGGATGCACATTCTTGCTATTGAGGGAGCGCAGCGTAGGTTTACAAGGTTAATTCCTGGGATGGCAGCACTGTCATATGCTGAGAGAATGGAGCGGCTGGCCTTGTACACTCTGGAATTGATAGGGATGATACTCTTTCACTAGTGGAAACATCCTCTCCACATTCACTCCATCCAGGCCTTTCACTATCCATTGATGAACTGTACACTGCAGGGGCCAGGAAGCGAGCGGGCAAGATCCTCTCTGACCCCTCTCACCCTGGCCACAAACTCTTTGAATCACTTCCCTCTGGAAGGCAACTCCGGACTGTCAAAGCTGCCACAGCCAGACATAAAAACAGTTTTTATCCACGAGTATTTGCTCTACTGAATTGCCAAAAATCTGTAGCCTCCCTTTGATCTCGAATTTTGTTGGTTCACATGTTGATCAACGGTGTTTTATCATGAATGTTTTATTATTATTAATGTTTAGTGTTTTCTGAGTCATTTATAACTGTCGCTGTGTGTCATGTTGTTACCTATGGGCGGAGTAATAAGGCAAATTCCTTGTTTGTGAATACTTGGCCAATAAACTTACTTATAAATTAAACTAGAAGTTAAACACACTAGGGAGAACGGAATGATATCTTATGCTGATAAAGTCAGATAACAAGCGTGGGGAGGAGTTATTTAGTTTTATTTAGTTTGGTTTAGATATACAGCGCAGAAACAGGCTCTTCAGCCCATTGAATTCGCACCGACCCCCGATTCCTGCACATTAACACTATCCTACACATGGGATATATTTTTTAACATTGATACCAAGCCAATTAACCTACAAACATGTACATCTTGAGTGTGGGAGGAAACCCATGCAGGTCACAGGGAGAACTTATAAACTCCACACAGATGTTTAAGGAACGCTTTCCCCTGACTCTCAGTCTGAAGAAGTGTCTCGACCCGAAACGTCAACTATTCTTTTTCTCCACAGATGCTGTCTGACCCGCTGAGTTATTCCAGCTTCCTAAGTTTATCTTGTATTATTTCATACGGCCCATAGCCCGTAACTCAAACCCGAGTCTCTGACACCGTGCGAGCTGTGAGGAACCACCGTGCCTCTTCTTGTGTAACGTAAACAATGTGGGTGAAATAGACCTTTGCCAATACCGTGACAGGCTTACCCTCGATGACCAGCTGGTAGGTGATGTTGGTTCCACTGACTTGGTTTTCCACGCTACACGTGTAATAGCCAGAGTCTGATTTCTCTGCGTTCCAAATGATAAACGTTACATTCCCATCAGACAGGGACTGCCGTAGGTGAAAAAGTTACTTTTATAACAACTAAACCAGGTTCGCTTCTTAATAAACAGACACCACACAAACTGTTTGGTAGACCAGTTCAAAACTTTACTTAACATCGGCCGATGGAAGGGAGCGTGAATTCCAGCTAAGTGACCAATGTAGACACTCGACTGTCCTCGGTCCTCTTCTCTGAACAACAGAATTACATTGCCTTAAATAGGGTCTTTTTGTCCCCTTAGCACATTCCACAGACATTAATCATGTCAGAGGTACAGGAAAAGGTTTCCACAGATTGCATCACATCAAAGGCCTTTTGTTTACATGGTACAAGATACACTAAAAACATTGGCCATTTGCTTTATTGCCTCTTGCTTCAAAGATTTGACCAGCTATCTCTCTAGCTTCTCCTCTGCCTGTCACTTGGGAGACAATGTTATAGGATTTATTATCTCACACACCTACAACCTAAGGCAAGCCTAATTTGACACTAAATATAAGCTGTAAGCTAGCCCAGAAACCAATTTAATATCTTCTTATATTTTTAACTAAAATTCGGCTTCATCATTCCATCCTTTTATGAAAATTTTGATAACAACTACAGTCCTTCCTGAGTACATACGAAAGACCATAAGCATCTCATCAGACAAATTAATAGTACACTAGTAGCACAATCAATTCATAGTGGACAATCGTTTCACAAGTTCCTCCAAACATTTTAAATGGCCAACAACCTCCCCCGGATGTGACACTAAGATACTACCATAGGACAGGGAAAGGATCATAAAAATTGCTCAGCCTTTATTCGGCTTCATTTGGAATTTCCCGTGTGCTGGTGTAATTGGTTCATGCTTCTCTTGTGTGGCACTGCATTTGCAACATAACAATGCCCTGTCACAAATATACTGTTTCCTTAAAATACACCAGTGCCTTGGTTGTGGCAAAAACAGGTAGATTTAACTGGCCTTTGCAGACTTCTTACTGTCTGTAGTCAGGGTATCTTTGCTGCGCTTGTCATGTTTTACTTCAATCTTGTTTAAAAGGAGGTGTGTACCATCCTTTAAATGTGGGTTAGTCCGCACGTTTGCCATTCTGACGAAAGTTCAGTCCATGTGGGCTGAATTGTTTTATTATTATTAATGTTTAGTGTTTTCTGAGTCATTTGTAACTGTCACTGTGTGTCATGTTGTTACTTGTGGGTGGAGTAATAAGGCAAATTCCTTGTTTGTGAATACTTGGCCAATAAACTTACTTATAAATTAAACTAGAAGTTAAACACACTAGGGAGAACGGAGTGATATCTTATGCTGATAAAAGTCAGATAACAAGCGTGGGGAGGAGTTATTTAGTTTTATTTCGTTTGGTATAGATATACAGCGTAGAAAGAGGCTCTTCAGCCCATTGAATTCGCACCGACCCCCGATTCCTGCACATTAACACTATCCTACACATGGGATATATTTTTTAACATTGATACCAAGCCAATTAACCTACAAACATGTACATCTTGAGTGTGGGAGGAAACCCATGCAGGTCACAGGGAGAACTTATAAACTCCACACAGATGTTTAAGGAACGTCTTTCCCCTGACTCTCAGTCTGAAGAAGTGTCTCGACCCGAAACGTCAACTATTCTTGTTCTCCACAGATGCCGTATGACCCGCTGAGTTATTCCAGCTTCCTAAGTTTATCTTGTATTATTTAATACGGCCCATAGCCCGTAACTCAAACCCGAGTCTCTGACGCCGTGCGAGCTGTGAGGCAGCAACTCTACCGCTGCACCACCGTGCCGCTTCTTGTGTAACATAAACAATGTGGGTGAAATAGACCTTTGCCAATACCGTGACAGACTTACCCTCGATGACCAGCTGGTAGGTGATGTTGGTTCGACTGACTTGGTTTTCCACGCTACACGTGTAATAGCCGGAGTCTGATTTCTCTGCGTTCCAAATGATAAACGTTACATTCCCATCAGACAGGGACTACCGTGGGCTCACTGGGAGGACAACTCCTTCTCTGCTCCACAGAATGGAAGTCGCTCTCCCTCTCTGCACCTTGTAGATCAGCACAGCCGTGTGCTTCTCAGGGTTATAATCACAGGAGATGGATGGTGTGGAGAGTCAATGAGCCAAGACACAAACGCCCTTTTTTAGACCTCAAGTATACAAAAGTAATTCCAGATTTATGAAAGGGATCAACAAGAGTCGCTGCCTCAAAATGACAGCCGGCATCATCAGAGACCCACAACACCCTGGCCACGCTCCTTTGCCTTCTGAAGAGGTAGAGGTGTTGGCCTGCTTTCTTGGTCCTTGCTGCGATATGGGTGGTCCAGGATGAGACACTGGTGATATTTACCCCTCCGTGCTTAACATTTTCAACCATCTCTACTTCGGCGCCATAATTGCATCCTGGGGTACGTGAACCGCTTCCTTTCTGAACTTAATCACTAGTTCCTTTATCCTGCTGACATTGAGAGAAAGGTTGTTGTCTTGGTACCAAGTCACGAGGTTCTCACCCCCATCTCTCCCACACCCCATTTAGGACGATGCCCTCTCGGTTAGGTGGTCACTTCTCAAACATCTCCCACAATATATAGCAATGTTACAAAATTTTGAGATTTTAAAAATCAAGTCTGCAATTTATCCCATCAGATAAAGCATAACAATAAGTTTAATTTGACACCTAATTCACTTTCATATCTCAAGTAATAAAAAAGTTATGGCCATTTTCATACTCGGAAATTAGCATCTTGTTCCCTATTGATTTACGATGGACATAACAAAAAAGCTGTGATCGTGGACAGTCAAAAGCACATAACCTTCTTAAAAATTAAGAGAACTGAATGAAATTTTCAGTTATCATAGATTGAAGCATTCTGAAACAAATATAAAATAATCTTACTTGGATGACCTGAAATTAAAGCATATAATTAGTTAGTTACCCAATTGTAGCTAATTCCAAACTTCAATTACTAGTCTAAACATCTATCCATTTCTTAATAAATGATTAACATTTTTAAATAGCCTAAGTGTCCAAATAATATTCACAAATAATTCACAATAAAACATGATTTTTAAATCTCATTTACATCAATTTATAGGCCAAATGGAAGGAATTTAGTGTTCATTTGCTGTAAATTAAAGTCAATTTAAATCGGCTTTCTAGTGGGTTTCTGTGAACGCGCTGGTTTAGAACGTTCATATTGCGCTGGATTTGTGCCCTCAAATGCCCAGAAAAATACTGCGGGATATAAAGAGCCCAAAATGAGCTACTCGCTAAAGAAAACCTTATTTTACAGGGTTATATACAAGCCCCATTTAATGTAAAAATAAGGTACATACCTTTAATTATTTGCTTTATAAAACCCTGGGGCTGCGAGAGGTTGCGGAGTGAGAGAGTGATTTTTAAACTACTATAAATATTATACAAGGCCATAAAAACTAATAATACCTTTTGCGACGGGGTCTTTCAGCGATTTTCCGTTAATGATTTACTAGGCTGAACATTTTCGATTGGAACAGCCTAGTAAAAATCGCGTTTTAAACCCGCCCCCTCTAAACAGCGCCAAAATCACACACAAGGGGTGGGGCAGATGCTCATCGATGATTCAGGTACGTTTTGTAACATACCTACACTATAATGATTCACATTTCTCAGCCACCATCTGCCCCATCAGCCTGATTATATTCTTTTCATGTCTATTAATGGGGATGGGAGATTGAAACCCGCACGTGGTCCACTCTGTTTCGACTAAAGCAATCAACCCAACCTGTATATACAAGTGATCAAATAGCACAAGTTGTCCTACAAATTTAGTCTGTGCACCCATACGCAAGAAGAAGATGATGTCTATTAGAGACATCCCATTGACGCTATCTATACCATGCTGCCTCGGCAAGGCCACCAGTATTGCGTACAGTTTTGGTCTCCAAATCTGAGGAAGGACATTATTGCCATAGACGGAGTGCAGAGACGGTTCACCAGACTGATTCCTGGGATGTCAGGACTGTCTTATGAAGAAAGACTGGATAGACTTGGTTTATACTCTCTAGAATTTAGGAGATTGAGAGGGGATCTTATAGAAACTTACAAAATTCTTAAGGGGTTGGACAGGCTAGATGCAGGAAGATTGTTCCCGATGTTAGGGACGTCCAGGACAAGGGGTCACAGCTTAAGGATAAGGGGGAAATCCTTTAAAACCGAGATGAGCAGAACTTTTTTCACACAGAGAGTGGTGAATGTCTGGAACTCTCTGCCACAGAGGGTAGTTGAGGCCAGTTCATTGGCTATATTTAAGAGGGAGTTAGATGTGGCCCTTGTGGCTAAGGGGATCAGGGGGTATGGAGAGAAGGCAGGTACGGGATACTGAGTTGGATGATCAGCCATGATCATATTGAATGGCGGTGCAGGCTCGAAGGGACGAATGGCCTACTCCTGCACCTAATTTCTATGTTTCTATGTTTCCATGTATCATCAAAGACTAGTCTAACCCTGGAGTCTAATCCTTCTCACATCTGAATGATGTACATAAATGTCAAACGCCGATCTCCAGATTCAGGGACAGTTTCTTCCCAGCTGTTATCAAGCAACTGAACCATCCTATCACCATCCAGAATGGTCCTGAGCTACCATCTACCTCTTTGGAGACCCTCAGACTGTCTTTATTCGGACTTTACTAGACTTTCTCTTGCACTAAACTTTATTCCATTCATCCTGTAAGTGTACACTGCAGACTGCTTGATTGTAATTATGTATAGTCTTTCGGTTGACTGGATAGTGTGGCGGTCCCTGGGGGGTAGGCCACTCCTTGGATCATCCCCCTTGCTGATTGGTCTGCCACAGGGTTTCCAGAGCACCGTTGTGTGTGTGTGTGTGTGTGCTCTCGCTGTGTGATTAAATGCTACAGTTTGAACCTGCCCGGCTAATCAACTTTTCACTATGCCACTTGGGTATCTTATAAGCCAGCTTTTTAGGGGGCGCCGTTGAGTATGGCTGCCCTGCCAGCAGCTGTAGTCCTTTCACCTTTTTTTTTTATTTGTAGTGTTTTTTTTTTTTTAATATTTTATTTTATTAGAAGTAAGCACAGTCATATGGCACCAAAGTGCCTAATATATATTTTCATAATACATTTTATGTACAACTTCTTTTTTTTTTTTTTGTTACATTGAAAAAAGATGAGAATAAGAAAAAGAAGTTAGATAGTAAAGGATAGAAAGATGTGAAATATATAGTGTGTGAAGAAAGAAAACGAGTGAATGAAGAAAGTTGAGAGAGAAAATAGTGAAAAGAAAAGGAGATCATTATTTATAATCTTGACCAACCCTCGTCCAGTCCTGAAACAGTTATTTTTTACAATTGTGTTGCACCATATGATTCCAACAAAACGACGAATGGAGACCAACTCGTTATGAATTGGTATGATTTATCCATTAGGAGGAATCGCATTTCCTCAAGATGAGCGGTGTCCAACATACTTGCAATCCACATTTTAAGCGTTGGTATTGATGTACCCTTCCAAAATTTAAGTATTAATTTTTTTGCTATTACTAAACCATAGTTAAGGAATAGATTTTGAGATGTGTTCAATTTATTCCCATCTTCCATTACACCAAATATAATCATTTCAGTATTAGGTTCCATTCTTGTAAGTATTTAAATAATTTTGTAAGTATTTCAAAAATATCATTCCAAAATCTATAAAGTTTTATGCAGGAAACTAAGGAGTCTGTTATAGCTGCCTTTTGGGATAGACATTTATCACAAGTGGTGGATATATTTTGATAAAAATTTTTAAACATTGTTTTGGTAGTGTTAAAAGTGTTTGTTTTGGAGGTCTTCTAGTCTTTTATGTGGTGGGTGGGGGAGGAGAAACTTTATTTCCTAGTCCCTACCTGGTCGGAGAGGCGGCTTCCCTCCGAGCTCCTTCTTCGCCCTCTCCTCTCGGCCTACCAATGGACTGGAGCGGCGTTTCCTGTCCTGTCGGGACCGGCCAGAACCCCAGCTTCGGCGGCGGCACAGCACTGGGACAACATCACGGAGCGGGCGATGGCCTACACGGGTCGCCGTGCGGTAAGCTCCGGAATGCTGTGACCGCCGACTCCAACTTCCGAAGAGCTGTGGCTGCGGGCGTCCAGCTGCGGGCAGGCGGCGCTTGATGTAAAACTTCGTGGAGCCTGGGATCCGAGAGCTCCAGAGCCAGCGCGGCCTGAGGACTTCTGGAGCCGCGGTCTCCGGGGAGGAAGCGGCCGCTCCAGACATTCCAAGCCGCTGAGGTGTGTTCACCCGACACCCCTCCTCCTGTACTCCAAGGAATAGAGTTCCAGCTGCTCAACCTCTCCCTAAAGCTCATATCCTCGCGACCTGGCAACATCCTCGTACATCCTCTGTGTAGATAATATATATAAGCATCTGGATAAACAGGGTCTGATTAGGAACAGTCAACATGGATTTGTGCCTGGAAGGTCATGTTTAACTAATCTTCTTGAATATTTTGAAGATGTTACTCGGGAAATTGATGAGGGTAAAGCAGTGGATGTTGGGTATATGGACTTCAGCAAGGCCTTTGACAAGGTTCCTCATGGAAGGTTTGTTAAGAAGGTTCAATGGTTGGGTATTAATGGTGGAGTAGCAAGATGCATTCAACAGTGGCTGAATGGGAGATGCCAGAGAGTAATGGTGGATGGTTGTTTGTCAGGTTGGAGGCCAGTGACGAGTGGGGTGCCACAGGGATCTGTGTTGGGTCCACTGTTGTTTGTCATGTACATCAATGATCTGGATGATGGTGTGGTAAATTGGATTAGTAAGTATGCAGATGATACTAAGATAGGTGGGGTTGCGGGTAATGAAGTAGAGTTTCAAAGTCTACAGAGAGATTTATGCCAGTTGGAAGAGTGGGGTGAAAGATGGCAGATGGAGTTTAATGCTGATAAGTGTGAGGTGCTACATCTTGGCAGGACAAATCAAAATAGGACGTACATGGTAAATGGTAGGGAATTGAAGAATTTAGGTGAACAGAGGGATCTGGGAATAACTGTGCACAGTTCCCTGAAAGTGGAATCTCATGTAGATAGGGTGGTAAAGAAAGCTTTTGGTGTGCTGGCCTTTATAAATTGGAGCATTGAGTATAGAAGTTGGGATGTAATGTTAAAATTGTACAAGGCATTGGTGAGGCCAATTCTGGAGTATGGTGTACAATTTTGGTCGCCTAATTATAGGAAGGATGTCAACAAAATAGAGAGAGTACAGAGGAGATTTACTAGAATGTTGCCTGGGTTTCAGCAACTAAGTTACAGAGAAAGGTTGAACAAGTTAGGGCTTTATTCTTTGGAACGCAGAAGGTTAAGGGGGGACTTGATAGAGGTTTTTAAAATGATGAGAGGGATAGACAGAGTTGATGTGGAAAAGCTTTTCCCACTGAGAGTAGGGAAGATTCAAACAAGGGGACATGAGTTGAGAATTAAGGGACTGAAGTTTAGGGGGAACTTCTTTACTCAGAGAGTGGTAGCTGTGTGGAATGAGCTTCCAGTGAAGGTGATGGAGGCAGGTTCGTTTTTATCATTTAAAAATAAATTGGATAGTTATATGGATGGGAAGGGAATGGAGGGTTATGGTCTGAGCGCAGGTATATGGGACTAGGGGAGATTATGTGTTCGGCACGGACTAGAAGGGTCGAGATGGCCTGTTTCCGTGCTGTAATTGTTATATGGTTATTTATATGGTTACCCATTTCAACTTGACAACATCTTTCCGGTAACATGGTGCCCAGAACTCAACACAATAGTCTAAAATGCAGCCTCACCAATGCAACTGCAACATGACCTCCCAACTTCTATACTCAATACTCTGACCGTTGAAGGACAATGTGCCAAAAGCCTTTTTGACCACCCCATCTCCACCTTCAACAAACTATGTACCTGTTCTCCTCGATCTCTATGCTCTATGATGTATACTTGAACTAAAGTTAACTTACAGTAATTGAGCTTCAAGGCAATTAACACAGTAAAAAAAAAATCATGCTTGGAAAATGTCGACTCAGCACACTGTCACCATTTCATTTAAATTAATAATTAAGGGGAAAAAAAGTTGTTCGGCACGGACTTGTAGGGCCGAGATGGCCTGTTTCCGTGCTGTAATTGTTATATGGTTATAATTACAAACCATTCTGGTTACTTACCAATAACGTCAAGAGTTAGAATTCTGGTCCTCTGTGGGTCTAAGTCCACCGTCATTTTATAGTGGCCATTGTCTGCTTTACCAACATCTCTTAATTGAAAGGATCCATCTGATCTGTCAACTTTAATTCGATTCTTGTAGTTTTCATATATGATTTTACTTCGGAGTCACGTGAGTGACTTCGTGAAGAACCCCGCTTCCACGCATGCGTGTCATATCGCTACACGCATTGCAACGAGTCACACAGGGGGAACGGCGTTCCCCAAGCGGGAGAATTTGAAAGTCGTGAACAGCAGGTAAGAGACTCTGCGTTTCCCTTTTTTACTACTTACTTTTAGGTGGCTGCGGAAGCTGGCGGGGAGACCCGTGGAGGGCGAGCAGCCGGCAGCAGCAACAGCACGAGTTTCCCTGGAGGGGAACAACCTGTGCCCGACTTTGCTCCCGCACCGGCAAAATTCACTTCTCGGCCGGGCGGGAAGCAAAGTAAAGAGGTCCCGTATGCCAGTCTCAAGCGAGACTGGCTTGGGACCAGTCGGTAGCAGCCAGCGCAGAGGCTGCGGGACAGACAGCTCGGACCAGCGGTACTGGGGCTCGAAACGCTCAGCGAGTGCAGCGGCACTTATGGAGTCGGAACGGGATGTTGGGGACGAAAACCTTCTCCAAAAGGTAGGCACCGGGATAGGAACAGCCGGGTTTTTACCGGCTGCGGAACTGCCGCGAAGGACCAGGCCCGTGGATACCGGGGTCGGTCCGAGCGGCTCGAACCCGCAACGGAGGGAACGACGGTCACCAGCGGGAGAAGGAAAGTCGGGAACAGCAGGTAAGAGACCCTGCGTTTCCTTCCACTTACCTTCTAGGTGCAGACATGGACCGGGTCCATGTAAGCTGCAGAAGGCCGGCGGGAGAACCGCGGAGGAGTGGCAGCAGCAGCAGCAGCAGCGGCAGTCGGCAGCGGCAGCGGCAGCAGCAGTGGCAGCCGGCAGCTGCAGGAGTACCGGCAGCTGCAGGAGTACTGACAGCTGCACGAGTACTGGCAGCGGCAGCGGCAGCAGCAGTGGCAGCCGGCAGCTGCAGGAGCACTGACAGCTGCACGAGTACTGGCAGCTGCAGGAGTACTGACAGCTGCACGAGCACTGGCAGCGGCAGCGGCAGCAGCAGTGGCAGCCGGCAGCTGCAGGAGCACTGACAGCTGCAGGGGCACTGGCAGCGGCAGGAGCAGCAGCGGCACATCGATTCCCGGAGGAGGAAAACACCTGTGCCCAACTTCGCTCCAGCACGGTGAAAAAATTCATTTCTCAGCAGCAAAGGACTTTGCAGTTGACTGGCTGCAATCTACTACAAGGGACCAGTATGTGAGTACCAGGGTCGGTCCCAGCGGGTTTTTTAGTTACAATGATCGCTTCTAGGCTTTTTGGCTAAGATTAAGTGTAGTATCTGTTCTTATCAGTTTAATATCTGATACGTCCCTTATCTAGGGACCATATATTAATAAAAACTATAGTAGCTGTTATCATCAGTTTTAATGTCTTATATGTCCTTTATCTAAGGACCATATAAGTAGGAGTGCCCAGAATTGAGGGCATTACAGTGGGGTTGACCGGCTGCAACGACCGGAAGGGACCAGTACCGTCAGTACGGGGGTGGGTCCCAGGGGTCTAAGATAAAGGAGCAGCCAGGAGCGCTGAGAGCGTTGGTGCCGGGTTTAAAGGAATAGATGGAAGCAGCTGTGCCAGTTATCCTCCACACCGGCCATATCCACTCCACGGAAGGAAGGACAATACTGGAGAAGGAGGACCGTGGAACAGCGGGCAGCCAGCAGCAGCCAGCGGCACTTGGATCATCCGTAGTGGGATCAGCTGTGCCCGATGTCGGCCCCGCACGGGCCAGATCCATGCGGCCGAGCGGTAAGGCTAGACACAAATCAAACAAGGTCGTGGACTCAGAGGGTCCGACTTTGCATAAAACCGCCGGCAACCAGCGCCGAGAGGGCTAGAGCGGGAAGAAGCGGTGTATGGAGCCTTGCTCCAACGTGATAAACCCACAGCAGTACCTTTTTGAGGGCTGCACAATGCTTCTACCCCATCAGAGGGGAGCACTGTGGGTCAGTTCTGGGTTGACTTGCAAGAGGGGTCCGCAGAACAAAAGACAAGTGGGCAGCAGTTAAGCCCCACATGGGTACCCCGTGCGGGACCCTAGAGATCTCTAACTCTATAAAAAAGAGTAGGCAGGAGCCTGATGGGCCAGAGCCTGGTAATACAGCATCCCATGATCCTAACACAGCAGGGACTCTGCTGGACATGGTGGCTGATTACTTTAACCAAGTCAAACATGGGTAGACTTGGATCCAGGATGGCAATAGTATTACTATATGTCTGGCCACAAACACCAACAGGGAAAAATTTACAGACACTGGCCAGACATCTGCCACCTGGCAACGGTGAGGCATTACAGGTGCCCAGTGTAAACCAATGCATTTGCCAGCACTGGGACCCCAAAAAATGCTACCATTTGCAAACAAAGAACCGTGAGTGGACAAAGCCAAGACACTGGGGCTCATCAAGGCCAGCGCAAGGGCCTATTTTGGGGCATGATACCAGCCACAGGCAAGGCCATAAAAAATGTGGCTCATACCAGTGGCAGTGCCAGAAATCAATATAACCCGCAGGATCCTTTTTTAGGGTATGGCCAGGGCGGCCACCCTGGAAGATGCGGAAGCCTAAACCTCCCACACAACCCCGAACAAGAAATATCAAACCGGAACCTCCTTTTTTCAAAAAAAAAAAAAAAAAAAAAAAAAACAAGGAAATAACGCAACCACCGGTAACCATGGAGGTAGGTGGGTGGGGTTTCTTCTGTTTCAAATAGGGACCTATGATGGTAGGGGAGGTTACAACACTACAGTTATGTATGGTATATAATCACTACAGATTCATATAATCTCAGCAGTATTCAGGGTTATCGGATAAGATTTACTCATTCCAATAACCACAGTACAACATACACCAGAAGGGCATTTTGTCCTTACATAAACCAAACAATCTAAAACCCACATGGTCTACATAAATTGTACACAAAAGATGTGATTGAGCATACTTTTCATGGAACATTAGAATTGTATCAAACATATTTATTAAAAATAAAATAGAGTAGGGTTGCAGGATTATCATTGATTTTAACCCTAAACACATTTGTTCTAGATATTCATTTTAAGATGGATACTCTTATTCTTGATAAGACTTGGTGTCAGCTGCGGGGTTCTATATGGCAGGCATTGACTTAAAAGAGGAACTTTGGCAATAGAGCTTACAATAGGGGTAATTATTAGCTCCAATATTATTTACTAAAATTCTAAAACCAGCTTGGCATTGTTATGTAACAAAACCATAGGGTGATGTTTTTCCCCCGTTCGGCCCCATCAATGGGGTACTAGGGATAATTCATCTACACTCGGCATCTGGAATTCTCAGAGTTCCGACTGACCTTCTAAATCATGGTATTCGGTCATACAGGGGATGGTTTAGAACCATGTTCCCTAATGAACATAGCCAAAAATTATTAATTTATCCAGTGACTGCGGGTAGTCATCCATGCCATAAGACTATGGATTATGGGTTTATAGAGTCTAAAAGACCCACTGCACGTCATTGGGCTGTCAGACAGGACGATGAATCTCATCTCATCTGCACTAAGACTGTCAACACGGAAGCAGTACCTTTGGACACTTCAAGAAATGGGGCATATACTGCTTGGACAACAACCTCGACCAAAAGGCCAAGAACATTCTGGCCGTATTGGAATTTTAACAAGCCTCCATTATGATAATCGATGGAGCTACAGTGCCATCAATAGTGCCACAAGTGCACTCTCCAATTACCTATCACAAGGAACGGAGCGGCACGCGGTGGGAACGCACCCCTGGTAAGAAAACCAGGTACTCCGAAATCTGGGACGTGGGTGTCGTTTCTCAACATGCTGAGGAGCTTGTAGCTCATAACAGCGTTGTCACTTCAGTAACAGACCTGGAAGATGGTTATGCTCATGGTGTTATTTACCGCACAACAAGTCCAGCCATTTAGCAAACTGAGCCTGGACTCCCTGATCATCTCACCGAGAAACTGGTGTTGTCATACAGGATTTAATAAAAGAAAACAGATCGGGTTTCCTCGGGTCAAGTGTTTGAATTTATGGTACACCCATATGGCTACCGACTGTGTATAGCAAGACACATCTAACAATATATGGAATATACTAAGAACATTCGAGGTCAGAAAATGGAGTTGTTTATCTCTTAAAAGAAACCGCATGAAAGGGTCACGACTCAAACTATATTAGGTGGCTCAAATAGGTCCTAAAAATGACACTAATGTTTTAACTCTCATTCCACCAGGGCTGCAGCAACATCCGCAGCAAAAATTTGTACAGGTACCCACAGACCAAATCCTCAGAATGGCAGGATGGTCATTCAAAAAGGGTTTTTCCACAGGTTTTTATAATAAACCAGTTAAATTTTGGAGCCATCATTTGTATTAAGAAGACATTTTATGTCCAACAAAATAATTGCCCGAAAGGTTACAGGGCTATGATTCTCAAATTTTAAAAAATGTTATATAATTTTTTCATTATACCACACAACTATTTGTATAATTGTGTTTTAAAATTACTAATGATGCTCTCTCCCAATACCCAAGGCAGTTGTGAAGCATGGACTCGTTCCACGGCATGAGGTCACAGAGCTTTGAAATCTTCACAAAGTCACTCACGTGACTCCGAAGTAAAATAGTAAGATTAAACGAGAACTTACCAGTTTGAAGTTTGATCTGTATTTTATGAGGAGTTACGATGAGGGATTTCGTGCCCTCCGCTCCCACCCTCTTATGATCATATCAAAAACTGGTATCTCTTTGATAATCTTACTATGTTAGATCATTATAGGTTCCTGTGACCTCACACCGCTGCTTTGAAGAATGACACGCATGACTGGAAGCGGGGTTCTTCACGAAATCCCTCATCGTAACTCCTCATAAAATACAGATCAAACTTCAAACTGGTAAGTTCTCGTTTAATCTTACTATTATATTTCCTTCTTGCATGCCCATAACGTGCAGATTCCTGTTGGAAACCGAGAAGTCCCAGTGCAAGTTTTTGAATTTATTATCAGTTCCGGGGAATGGAATAGAGGAGCCTGTGGCAGCCAGCATCCTGTCACTTGTCCACTGAGCTGCAAAACAATGAATTAATTCAAACAGTATCACACCTGAGATATGTAGGAAGGAACTGCAGATGCTGGTTTAAACCGAAGATTGACACAAAAAGCTGGAGTAACTCGGCGAGTCAGACAGCATCCCTGGAGAGAAGGAATAGGTGACATTTCATGTCTCGACCCGAAACATCACCTATTCCTTTTCCCCAGAGATGCAGTCTGAGCCCTTGAGTTACTCCAGGGTTTTGTGCCACATCTGAGATAGATGAACACATCATACACATGGATGTACAGTGTTTACCTTAGCTACCACACAGTACTAACGGTAGAGAAAGTGTATAGTATGCTTCCACATTGGTTGGGGCATTGAGTATAAGAGTCATGAAGTCAGCTTGCAGCTTTATAAAACCATTGTCAGTCCACATTTGGAGTATTTTATGCAGTTCTAATCGCTCCTTGTACAGGAAGATTATGGAGGTTTTCGAGGGAGTGCAGAAGAGATTTACCACAATGGTGACTGGATTAGAGAGTATTAGATATGTGGCGAGATTGGACAAACTTAGATTATTTTCTATGGCACGTCAGAGGTTAAGGAGAGACCCAATTGAAGTATCTAAAATAGTAAGAGGCATTGATAGGATAGACAGTCAGAACTTTTATCCCCCAGCATGGAGATGTCAAAGTCTAGAGGACATAGATTTAAGGTGGAGGGGCAAAGTCAAAAAGAGACTTGACCAAGTGGGACCATTGGGTCCCGTCCCTTCAACGTACGGTCGTGTGGTGGTGGGGGGGGGGGGGAGGGGGGGGTGTGGGGGGGGGACGGCCTGCGGCTTCACAAACCCACACTAATCACTCCCCACCCCCACACACACACACACACACACGAACCACCCCCTCACGCACACACTAACCACCCCCCTTTGTATCATATTCATATTATTAATTCGCTTCTTTTACCCCATCCCCCGCCCTGTCCCCTCACACATAGCCCACAACTCGCAGGCACAGCTAGAGAGGGAGAGGAAGTGGGTAGAGAGAGCGAGGGCAGAGGGCAGAGGGCAGCGGGAAGAGGTAGAGGGCAGCAGGAAGAGGTAGAGGGCAGCAGGAAGAGGGCAGAGGCGGCGGGTAGAGACAGTGAGCAGCGGCAGAGGGCACAGGCAGAGGCAGAGAGAGGCAGCAACCTCCCCACCTTGCGCCGACACGAGGAACCCGAGCAAGGGGGCGAGTGGACAGGCGAGTGTCGACCAAAGGACTGCCAGTTGGGCCTCCGCAGTCTTCAGCGGAGGGGAGGGGTGACGTCATTCACAGCGTGAGGAAGACGGCACACAGACCCATTGTGACGTCATCAGCGAAAAGCAGTCGGGGATCCGTGGTCAGAGCGGACTCGGTGAACAGAAGCTCATGTTTCCATGTTGTATCTCTGTATCTAGGGGAGGAATCTGCCTACAGACAGGAAGTGTCACAGCTGGCGTCCTGGTGCCATCGCAACAACCTAGAGCTCAATGCTCTTTGGCTGTAACCTTCCCTCCATTGATGAACTGTACACTGCAGGGGCCAGGAAGCGAGCGGGCAAGATCATCTCTGACCCCTCTAACCCTGGCCACAAACTCTTTGAATCACTTCCCTCTGGAAGGCAACTCCAGACTGTCAAAGCTGCCACAGCCAGACATAAAAACAGTTTTTATCCACGAGTATTTGCTCTACTGAATTGCCAAAAATCTGTAGCCTCCCTTTGATCTCGAATTTTGTTGGTTCACATGTTGATCAACGGTGTTTTATCATGAATGTTTTATTATTATTAATGTTTAGTGTTTTCTGAGTCATTTGTAACTTTCACTGTGTGTCATGTTGTTACCTATGGGTGGAGTAACAAGGCAAATTCCTTGTTTGTGAATACTTGGCCAATAAACTTGCTTACTTATAAATTAAACTAGAAGTTAAACACACTAGGGAGAACGGAGTGATATCTTATGCTGATAAAGTCAGATAACAAGCGTGGGGAGGAGTTATTTAGTTTTATTTAGTTTGGTTTAGATATACAGCGCAGAAACAGGCTCTTCAGCCCATTGAATTCGCACCGACCCCCGATTCCTGCACATTAACACTATCCTACACATGGGATATAATTTTTAACATTGATACCAAGCCAATTAACCTACAAACATGCACATCTTGAGTGTGGGAGGAAACCCATGCAGGTCACAGGAAGAACTTCCATTTTGGTGGCAAAAACAGGAAAGCAGACTATTATCTAAATGGTGGCCGATTGGGAAAGGGGGAGATGCAGCGAGACCTGGGTGTCATGGTACACCAGTCATTGAAGGTAGGCATGCAGGTGCAGCAGGCAGTAAAGAAAGCGAATGGTATGTTAGCTTTCATTGCAAAAGGATTTGAGTATAGGAGCAGAGAGGTTCTACTGCAGTTGTACAGGGTCTTGGTGAGACCACACCTGGAGTATTGCGTACAGTTTTGGTCTCCAAATCTGAGGAAGGACATTATTGCCATAGAGGGAGTGCAGAGACGGTTCACCAGACTGATTCCTGGGATGTCAGGACTGTCTTATGAAGAAAGACTGGATAGACTTGGTTTATACTCTCTAGAATTTAGAAGATTGAGAGGGGATCTTATAGAAACTTACAAAATTCTTAAGGGGCTGGACAGGCTAGATGCAGGAAGATTGTTCCCGATGTTAGGGAAGTCCAGGACAAGGGGTCACAGCTTAAGGATAAAGGGGAAATCCTTTAAAACCGAGATGAGAAGAACTTTTTTCACGCAGAGAGTGGTGAATCTCTGGAACTCTCTGCCACAGAGGGTAGTTGAGGCCAGTTCATTGGCTATATTTAAGAGGGAGTTAGATGTGGCCCTTGTGGCTAAGGGGATCAGGGGGTATGGAGAGAAGGCAGGTACGGGATACTGAGTTGGATGATCAGCCATGATCATATTGAATGGCGGTGCAGGCTCGAAGGGCCGAATGGCCTACTCCTGCACCTAAGGGGGGAGAGAGGGGGTGGTAGGGGAGTAGGGAGAGGGACTAGTCAACCACATTGAAGATTGTAGATTTTGATCAAAAATGAAAATTAAATTTGAAGATGGAAGAACAAAGTAGCACATCATCACCTCCACTTCTTCAAGAGACAAAGAACAAGTTCAGTAGCTCTCCAATAACTCTTATCAATGTCTACAGATGCACAGCGGAAATATACTATCAGGTAGTAAATTCAATTTTTTTAATCTCTCGGACATCGGCAGCTGAGGGAATACCTGACAGACATTTGTAAAATTGTGAAAAGGATACAGTACCCTCCATAATGTTTGGGACAAAGACCCATCATTTATTTATTTGCGTCTGTACTACACAATTTGAGATTTGTAATAGAAAAAAATCACATGTGGTTAAAGTGCATTGTCAGTTGGGCTTATAGAACTTGTTATTACAATCCCTACTATAATTGGCACCTTCTTACTATCTTGAGTAGGAGTTGGGGTTAAAAACGTTATTGGGTCATCAGGTGGGCACCCTCCTTCCTTGGCGTTTCGTTGATAGGCCCACAACAGAGGGCTCAACAGCAACACCTGGCCTCCCAGGTGCGCTCCCCTCCGTTTTACCCCTCTTGCTGGTCATTTTGCAGCCCAGATGGAGTCCTTCCTCTTAAGCCACAGCAGTTACTGCTTCGCTCGGCAGCGACTTAGTAAAGACCATTTTGGTTTCACCATGTAGAAATTACAGCAGTGTTTATACATTGTCCCCCCATTTCAGGGCACCATAATGTTTGGGACACAGCAATGTCATGCAAATGAAAGTAGTCATGTTTAGTATTTTATTGCATATCCTTTTCATGCAATGACTGCTTGAAGTCTGCGATTCATCGACATCACCAGTTGCTGGGTGTCTTCTCTGGTGATGCTCCGCCAGGCCTGTATTGCAGCCATCTTTAGCTTATGCTTGTTTTGGGGGCTAGTCCCATTCAGTTTTCTCCTCAGTATATAAAAGGCATGCTCAATTGGGTTCAGGTCGGGTGATTGACTTGGCCACTCAAGAACTGACCATTTGTTAGCTTAGAAAAACTCCTTTGTTGAGGCATTTCTTTGAACATGAGCAGATAGGATGTGTCTGTACACTTCAGAATCCATTATGCTACCACCATCAGCAGTTGTATTATCAATGAAGATAAGTGAGCCAGTACCTTCAGAAGCCAGGCCATAACACCCCCGCAACCGTGTTTCACAGACGCGGTGGTATGCTTTGGATTTTGGGCAGTTCCTTTTCTCTTCCATACTTTGCTCTTGCCATTACTCTAATATAAGTCAATCTTCGTCTCATCTGTCCACAAAACCTTTTTCCCAGAACTGTGGTTGCTCTTTTAAGTACTTCTTGGCAAATTGTAACCTGGCCATTTAATTTTTGCAGCTAACCAGTGGTTTGCATCTTGCAGTGTAGCCTCTGTATTTCTGTTCATCAAGTCTTCTGCAGACAGTGGTCATTGACAAATCCACACCTGACTCCCGAAGAAACATAGAAATTAGGTGCAAGGGTAGGCCATTCGGCCCTTCGAGCCTGCACCGCCATTCAATATGATCATTGCTGATCATCCAACTCAGTATCCCGTACCTGCCTTCTCTCCATACCCCCTGATCCCCTTAGCCACAAGGGCCACATCTAACTCCCTCTTAAATATAGCTAATGAACTGGCCTCAACTACCCTCTGTGGCAGAGAGTTCCAGACATTCACCACTCTCTGTGTGAAAAAAGTTCTTCTCATCTCGGTTTTAAAGGATTTCCCCCTTATCCTTAAGAGTGTTTCTGATCTGTCGGACTGGGTTGGGGGGATTTTTCTTTAATATACACAGGATTCTTCTGTCATCAGCTGTGGAGATCTTCCTTGGCCTGCCAGTCCCTTTGCGATTAGTAAGCTCACCAGTGCTCTCTTTCTTAATAATGATGTTCCAAACAGCAGATTGTGGCAAGTCTATGGTTTGCCTGATGTCTCTAACAGTTTTATTCTTGCTTCTCAGTCTCATAATGGCTTCTTCGACTTTCATTGGCACAACTTTGGGCCTCATGTTGATAAACAGGAATAAAAGTTTCCAAATGTGATGGAAAAACTGGAGGAAAGATTAGGTACTCAGAGCTCGCTTATAGCCCCATTAAGGAGGCATTTAAACACACCTGAGAAATTACAAACTCCTGTGAAGCCATGCGTCCCAAACATTATGGTGCCCTGAAATGGGTGGACTATGTAGTTCTACAGCTGTAATAGCTCTGTGGCTATCAAACTGTACAACTCTTCCCCCTTCTGTCGTGGGGTAAACTGACTCTCCTCCAACCCCCAATCTTGCCACATCCCCAATCCTGTCCACTCCTCACTTTAATTTCGTGTATCTTGTATTTTATGACTGTTTTATGTTGTTTGTATTTTATGATCAATTTCCCTCCTGAGATAAATAAAGTTCGATTGCATCTTATCGTAAAGGACTGAGTGTGAAGGTCAGAAAGGGGAAGTTTCACGAAGAAAGGATTAGTTTAATTTGGGATCATGTTTGACACAGACATCAGGTCCTAACATCAAGGACGGGTTCCTATGCTCTACTGTTCAATTTAGAATTATATTTCTACGAATGCATTTTCTATTTTTCCCTAACTTGAACAGTCTTGAGCCAGATTGCAGTCACCGCCTGCTTACAGAGACTCAGAAGTAATTTTTCCTGAAATTCTGTTGCTGAGAAGTTGCAGAAGGCAGAGGATAGAGCAGCTGAAGGTCATCATTATGTAGAGGAGCTGGTGCTGTCAGCTTATTCAAATAACGGAATAGGGTCACGAAGGTAGCCTGGTAACTTAATCTGAAAACTGAGAGAAGGAAATGGAGCAATATATCACATTATAATTTATATTTAGATGAGGAGAACTCAGAGGGTCGAGCATATGTGGAAGGAATGGCGAGATTATGTTTTGGGCAGGACTGTTTTATTGATGAGGGCAGCGTTGCTGATATGATTTACATGGGCTTCTGCAAGGCCTTCAACAAGGAAGACTGGTTGAAAAGATAAGAGCCCATAAGATAAGAGCGAATGGTATGTTAGCTTTCATTGCAAAAGGATTTGAGTATAGGAGCAGAGAGGTTCTACTGCAGTTGTACAGGGTCTTGGTGAGACCACACCTGGAGTATTGCGTACAGTTTTGGTCTCCAAATCTGAGGGAGGACATTATTGCCATAGAGGGAGTGCAGAGACGGTTCACCAGACTGATTCCTGGGATGTCAGGACTGTCTTATGAAGAAAGACTGGATAGACTTGGTTTATACTCTCTAGAATTTAGAAGATTGAGAGGGGATCTTATAGAAACTTACAAAATTCTTAAGGGGTTGGACAGGCTAGATGCAGGAAGATTGTTCCCGATGTTAGGGAAGTCCAGGACAAGGGGTTACAGCTTAAGGATAAAGGGGAAATCCTTTAAAACCGAGATGAGAAGAACTTTTTTCACACAGAGAGTGGTGAATCTCTGGAACTCTCTGCCACAGAGGGTAGTTGAGGCCAGTTCATTGGCTATATTTAAGAGGGAGTTAGATGTGGCCCTTGTGGCTAAGGGGATCAGGGGGTATGGAGAGAAGGCAGGTACGGGATACTGAGTTGGATGATCAGCCATGATCATATTGAATGGCGGTGCAGGCTCGAAGGGCCGAATGGCCTACTCCTGCACCTAATTTCTATGTTTCTATGTTTCTATAAGAAACAGCAAGTCCTCATTTTCAATCAAAATTCTAGTTCGGTAAAGGAGACAAGGGATAAATGTGGAGATTGTGGAGATGTGTAAATGTGGAGAAAGGACAACATCTCCATCTGCATCAACTCAGCAAATTGACAATATCTTTGAAAGGGAGTGTGTGTTTATGCTGTCAGGACATTTTATTAGTTTCCAAAATATGCGCTTAATGATAGAAAAGTTACTTTTCCACACACCTCGTAAGTCTGGAGATTTTTCTAATAATAAATTTAGCTTCAGAAGCGTTTTCTTTTTCAAAATTGTCAATTTGCTGAATTTGATTATGTCCAATTAACAGCTAACAATTATGCCATTCCTTGCCTTGCATCTGAGTAAAATGTAATTCAAAACCCACATATGGTCTGCGATGTTTTTAACGATAAATTTAGCTTCAGAAGCGTTTTCTCTTTGCATGTAAAATCCCACTTGAGACCAATGGGCGATTTAAAATGTTTACAGCCAGATTTATCACTTCTGAAACTTTTTAGATACCAAAAGGAATCAAGAAAAAACACAAATAATGCCTTACTTTTGATGAAATGCAGCGAGCATACGCGATAATTCCCAATATTTTCAAACTTGATATTTGCATGACCAATGTTCGCCAACCACTTTAGCTGTTGCTGTCCCTTCAGCTCTCGCTTCTCTCTACCGTCATTTCTCCTCACTTTTGGAAATCTGAAGTATGATAAATGCCTCTCACGGTTACCCCGATTTACAATTATTTATAGAGCAAAATTTACAATTTCTGTGTCTTTGAACAGGTAAGAAGTATGCATTGCGTGTATTAACAGGAAGGCTGCCACGCCCTCCACATGGAATGAGCTGCGCTGTGCATCACGCCCTTTGACCCGATGATCTTACGTGCAACCCCCCTGGAGTATTGCGTACAGTTTTGGTCTCCAAATCTGAGGAAGGACATTATTGCCATAGAGGGAGTGCAGAGACGGTTCACCAGACTGATTCCTGGGATGTCAGGACTGTCTTATGAAGAAAGACTGGATAGACTTGGTTTATACTCTCTAGAATTTAGAAGATTGAGAGGGGATCTTATAGAAACTTACAAAATTCTTAAGGGGTTGGACAGGCTAGATGCAGGAAGATTGTTCCCGATGTTAGGGAAGTCCAGGACAAGGGGTCACAGCTTAAGGATAAAGGGGAAATCCTTTAAAACCGAGATGAGAAGAACTATTTTCATGCAGAGAGTGGTGAATCTCTGGAACTCTCTGCCACAGAGGGTAGTTGAGGCCAGTTCATTGGCTATATTTAAGAGGGAGTTAGATGTGGCCCTTGTGGCTAAAGGGATCAGGGGGTATGGAGAGAAGGCAGGTACGGGATACTGAGTTGGATGATCAGCCATGATCATATTGAATGGCGGTGCAGGCTCGAAGGGCCGAATGGCCTACTCCTGCACCTAATTTCTATGTTTCTATGTTTCTATAGGGAGAGGTTGAGCAGGCTGGGACTATACCTTGGAGAGCAGGAGGATGAGGGGTGATCTTGTAGAGATGTAAAAAATATGAGGAATAGATTGGGTTGATGTGCAGAGTATCTTGCCCAGAGTTGGTGAATCAAGGCCCGGAGGACATAGGTTTAAGAAGATGGGCAAAAGATTTCATAGGAATATGAGGGGAAACATTTTCACACAAAGGGTGGTGGGTGTATGGCACAAGCTGCCAGAGGAGGTAGTCGAGTAAGGGTTTATCCCAACGTTTAAGAAACAGTTAGACAGGTACATGGATAGGACAGGTTTAGAGCGATATGGGCCAAACGCAGGCAGGTGGGACTGGTGTAGCTGGCCAGTGTGGGCAAGATACGGTGAAGGGCCTTTTTACACACTGTATCGCTTTATGAACATGACCAAGATGTTCCATCTACTCCAGTCCCATCTGCCTGCATTTCGCCCTGTCTGAACCTGTCCTATCCATGTACAAGTCCAAATGTATTTTAAATGTTGTTAAAGTACCTCAGTTTACAAACAAAAGAATATAATATGATGCAGAATGCAGGGCTGTAGAACACACTCTGCTGACTGGGACTAAGAACCCTATTCCCCCTCCCTCTACTCCGTCCAAGGACCTCGACAATCTTTTCAAGTGAGGCAGAGGTTCACTTGCACCTCCTCCAACCTCATCTACTGTATCCGCTGTTCCAGGCGTGGACTCCTATAGGGTGATTTCACCAAATGTCAAATGAGCGTAGATCCCCCCTCACGTGACCGAAAATTTTAACTGGAGGACATATGTCAGTTCGGTACATGTTAGTGAATGGGGAAACACGCACTTTGTCGGGAATTGTCCGGAATTATCGCGTTTGCTCGCTGAATTTCATCAAAAGTAAGTTAATAATGCCTTACTTTTGATGAAATTCAGCGAGCATACGAGATAATTCCGGATATTTTGGACCTTTAAATCTCCACGGCAAATGTCCGCTGTTCACTTCCGCTGTTTTTCCACCTTCAGTTCCCTCTTGTAATTACCTTACTTTCTATCTTTTTTTTTGCCTGAAAATTTACGCCGCTGTGCTTCACGGTCACCCCGACTAGCACAGAAATTTTCAGCTCAAAAATCGGCCGTTTTCCATGTTTTTAACGGGTGTGAAAGTGCGTGTTTCCCCATTCACCAACATGCACCGAAGTGACATATGTCCTCCAGTTAAAATTTTCGGTCACGTGAGGGGGGATCTACGCTCATTTGACATTTGGTGAAATCACCCTATATATCGGCGAGACCAAGCGCAGGCTCGGCGATCGTTTATCTCCCGGTTGCCTGCCCATCCCATTCCTACACTGACCTGGGCCTCCTCCATTGTCAGAGTGAGGCCCAGCGCTAATTAGTGGAACAGCATCTCATATTTCACTTGGGCAGCTTACACCACAGCGGTTTGATCATTGACTTAACTAACAAGTAACCGTTGTATTTCCTCTCCCTCCACCCCTCTCTCTTCCCAGTTCTCAGACCGGTCTGACTGACATTTTATCTGTTTGCTTTGTTGTCAGCTGCTCCAAGCTAACAATGATATGTTGTACATTTTCTTGTTCTACATCTCTATTGACGTCTTATTTTACCCTTCCATAACGCTGTGTTTCCCTCTCCCCGACCCTCAGCGTGAAGAAGGGTCCCGACCCGAAATCTCACCCATTCCTTCTCTCCAGACACGCTCCCTGCCCCGCGGAGCGACTCCTGTTCCTGCATTTTGTGTGTCTCTCTTCTGAGCTCAGTGGAGACGTTTAACAGCCTAAACTGGTGTTAAGGAAGGAACGACAAATGAACAAAGGGTGAGGTCACGGTTACTTGGAACACAGGAGAATTTTAAATTTGGGATTTTGCTCGGTTTGGACAATCAGTTGTTTATGGGTTAAAAGGAAAGAAGGAGAGTATGACGCCACATTGCCAATGCCTGCTCCAAAATAGGAATTAAACCGAAACACGTGAAAACAGCGCGATGGTTAACACAACAACATTTGTGAAACCACTATCAGAAGGGCGTTAAACTCACTTTCCCTACCCTCAGGGGGTAAAATTCAATTACGTGTTGCATTTGTTAAACGCTGAACTATTAAAGATTGTTGATCAAAGCCGTTTACAGAACTCACACTACGACATCATTATATTTAACTCAGCTATATTTAAGAGGGAGTTAGATGTGGCCCTTGTGGCTAAGGGGATCAGGGGGTATGGAGAGAAGGCAGGTACGGGATACTGAGTTGGATGATCAGCCATGATCATATTGAATGGCGGTGCAGGTTCGAAGGGCCGAATGGCCTACTCCTGCACCTAATTTCTATGTTTCTATGTTTCTATCAGATTCCCAAACAATAAAACTCTCCACGATATTTGTTCACCAGATTCGGTGCCTCTGGAGACTTGGTCGTTACACCGGGTTGTCCAGCTCGCTGGTCAGGAAGTCTAGTCCGTGAGATGGAGTTGGACGGGTGCCCGGTCTGTAAAAGCAGATCGCCGCTTGAAATATCCATCCCCTCGGCGACAGGAGACGGACCGCTGCTCGAATGTGAAGTTTATCCAGATACGAGAACCCAGCGCCACCGCTCGGCGGCACAGCGGTGGAGTTGCTGCCTTGCAGGGACTTCCAGAGACCCGCGGGTATGGGAGCTCTTCTGCAGGGCCGGGTTCAATCCTGACTATGGGTGGTCTACTGTACGGAGCATTTGCGCTTGGTATGAATGTGAATTGTCCCGTGTGTGTGTCCGTGTGGGCGCGGAGACCAAAGATCCTATAGCAGAGCAAGATAGGCTACTCCTGCTAAATGGAATGGACTGACTATGGAGGGGTTCATGGGCACTTTCCCCGCCCATTTTAGCAACCTGAGCCTACCTGACCCGACCCGACTAGCACTGTAATCAATGTTGCGGGGCAACAGTTTGTGTGGGTTAGATTCATAAATCTGTCAGTTCAAACTTCTTGTCAAGAATAAAGTTTGATTCAGGTAATTGTCTTTTTTTAATGGGGACATTAAATAAGAAACATTGTAAATAAGAAACATTGTAAACCTCCCTGCAACTTCACACACACTAGGCCTTATCCCCCCCGGCACTCTCTCGCCTGCCCCCTTACTACAATGTCCCCCCCCATGCCCCTCTCCTCGCTGTCCCGGGCCCTGCACTCCTTCTCGTTGCTGCCCCGGGCCCCGCACTCCTTCTCGTCGCTGCCCCGGGCCACACACTCCTTCTCCCCGCTGCGGATCCAATCTTTGGCCGGAAGCAAGAAGGCGGGAGCAAGAAAGCGGAGCAAGATGGCGGAAGAAGATGGCGGAGGCAGGTTGCTAAAATGAGGCATAAAATCACCCATGAATCCGCCCATGAGCGTACCTCACGTTTGCGTGAGAGTAACCCATCTTGCTCTGCTATAGGATCTTTGGCGGAGACGGCTTCAGCAAATTGCTCGCTTCAAAGCAATACTAGTCCCACCCCCTTTAAAAAAAACGGCTTTGAATTTATTCTGTGAAGTGAAGACAATGTAAGCGAGGTGAATGCGGCGGACACGTTCAGTTGATGGCACTACATTTTTGGTTTTCTTTCTTCCCCAACATCCACGGGTCTGGGGCGCTGACAATTTGAGGGAATTAATGGAAGCAATTTTAATTTAAATCATTTAAGAAGGAACTGCAGATGCTGGAAAATCGAAGGTGCACAAAAAAGCTGGAGAAACTCAGCGGGTGAGGCAGCATCTATGGAGCGAAGGAAACAGGCAACGTTCTTCTTCTTCTATGTAGTGTTTTTTGGCGGTTGGCAAACAACATTTTTGGTGCATTACCGCCACCAACTGGCATGGAGTGTGGATCAAACAACACCATTACATATACTAATAACCTATATCCTTCTGAACAAATTGGTTACCCTAAGAAAAAGCAACAGGATTTGATAGCACTTATATGAACTCCCTTGCAAAATATCTATCAAATCAAATTGTACTCTTTCTTTTCTGAACTGCTCACTCATCCGTCCTCTCTCCTCCACCTCTCACAATGTACAATGACATGCTCTATTGTCTCTTCTTGCCCACAGTATTCACATCTGCCTGTATTATGCTTGCCTATTATAAAAAAGTGTACTGTTCAGACCAGTGTGTCCAAATCTAATTCTTGAAATTACTGTCTCCTCTTTTCTGTTTTTTCCTGCACATCTCATTTCTCCCACTTTCCTCTGGATTCTGTAGAACCACCGTCCTTTCCGCTCAACGGGCAACGTTTCGGGCCCGAAACCCTTCTTCAGTCTGAATGCGGCCTCATCAGTCTGAATAAGGGTGATTTCACGAAAGGTCACTGGAGCGTAGATCCTCACCCACGTTACCGTAAAATCCAACTGGGGTACAAGCGTCACTTCCGGTACATGTTAGTGATGCTGAAAACACGCACTTTCACACCCGTTAAAAACCGCGAAAACGGCCAGATTTTGAGCTGTAAATTACTGAGCCAGTCGGGGTGACCGTGAGGCACAGCTACCTAACTTTACAGTCCAGAAGAAAGACTAAGGTAAATTCAAGAGGGAGCTGAAGGTGCAAAAACAGCGGACATTCGCCGTGGAGATATAAAGATCGATAATATCGGGAATTATCGCGTTTGCTCGCTGCAGTTCATCAAAAGTAAGGCATTATTGACGTTTTATCTTTATTCATTTGTTATATGAAAAGTTTTAAAAGTGAAAAATCCGTCAGTAAAATTGCAAAATCGCAAAATCGCCCATGGTTCTCAGGTGGGTTTTAACATGCAAAATGAAAACGCTTCTGAAGCTACATTTACCATTTAAATAATCGTAAACTATCAATGCATTTTGAAATAAATTTTACTCAGATGCAAGTTAAGGAATGGGATAATTGTCAGCTGTTAATTGGACAAAATCAGGATATTTTATTATTTGCCAAAATATATTTCTCAATACACACAGTGGGTGCCCAATCAAGATTGTTGACATCATTCCATGCTGCAGGCTTGTCTGTTATTAGATGATAAATAAATAAGTAGTTTGGGTGAATGTGCAGGCTTTAAACAAGAAACATTGAGAAATATATCACCATTGTATCATCTGCATACTTGATTCATATTTTGGAGCAGGCGTTTCCGGTCTGCCAACCAATTTTCTATCCATGTTAGTACCCTACCCCCCAATGCCATGTGCTCTAATTTTGCCCACTAGTCTCCTATGTGGGACCTTATCAAATGCTTTCTGAAAGTCCAGGTACACTACATGGCTCTTCCTTGTCCATTTTTGTAGATACATCCTCAAAAAATTCCAGAAGATTAGTCAAGCAGGATTTCCCCTTCGTAAATCCATACTGACTCAGACCAATCCAGTTACTGCTATCCAAATGTGCCGATATTTCATCTTTTATAATTGACTCCAGCGTCTTCCCCACAACCGATGGCAGGCTAACTGTTTTATAAATTCCCTGTTTTTTCTCTCCTGCCTTTCTTTAAAAGTGAGATAACATTAGCTACTCTCCAATCCACAGGAACTGATCATGAATCTATTGAACATTGGAAAATGATCACCAATGCGTCCATAATTTCTAGAGCCACTTCCTTAAGTACCCTGGGATGCAGACCTTCAGGTCCTGGGAATTTATCAGCCTTCTTTCCCATCAGTCTACCCAACACCATTTCCTGCATAATAATTGGATCTCCTTCAGTTCCTCCGTCACCCTAGATCCTCTGGCCACTAGTACATCAGGAAGATTGTTTGTGTCTTCCTTAGTGAAGACGGATCTAATTTCCCAGCTGTGTGACTATAATCCACTGTAGGATCTCTACAGTTCATCCCAAAGCAACCCTGGCCTCTCCCTATAACTGATACTACTTTGTACCATCAATCCCTCCAACATCTTTAACTCTGTTTCTCTTCACACAAACGCAGTCTGATCTACTGAATATTCCATCATCTTCTGCTTTTACTTTGTGTCTCCTCTCTCCCATTTTCTCTTTTCCAAGTCTGAATGAAAAGTCATTAACTTGAACTGTTAACTCTGTTTCTCTGCCTGACCCGCTGAGTGTAACCACATTTTATGGTTTTACTTTATATTTCCAGAATCTTCAGTTTACTTTGAATTTCAGTTTAATATACAGTGGCTTGCAAAAGTACTCATACCCCTTGAACTTTTCCACATTTTGTCACGTTACAACCACAAACGTAAATGTATTTTATTGGGATTTTATGTGATAGACCAACACAAAGTGGCGCATAATTGTGAAGTGGAAGGAAAATGATACATGGTTTTCAAATTTTTTTACAAATAAAAAACTGAAAAGTGTGGCGTGCAAAAGTATTCAGCCCCCTTTACTCTGATACCCCTAAATAAAATCCAGTGCAACCAAGTGCCTTCAGAAGTCACCTAATTAGTAAATATAGTCCACTTGTGTGTAACCTAATCTCAGTATAAATACAGCTGTTCTGTGAAGGCCTCAGAGGTTTGTTAGAGAACATTAGTGAACAAACAGCATCATGAAGCCCAAGGAACACACCAGACAGGTCAGGGATAAAGTTGTGGAGAAGTTTAAAGCAGGGTTAAGTTATAAAAAATATCCCAAGCTTTGAACATCTCACGGAGCACTTTTCAATCCATCATCCGAAAATGGAAAGAGTATGGCACAACTGCAAACCTACCAAGACATGGCCGTCCACCTAATCTGACAGGCCGGGCAAGGAGAGCATTGATCAGAGAAGCAGCTAAGGTAATTCTGGAGAAGCTGCAGAGATCCACAGCTCAGGTGGGAAAATCTGTCCACAGGACAACTATTAGTCGTGCACTCCACTAATCGGGCCTTTATGGAAGAGTGGCAAGAAGAAAGCCATTGTTGAAAAAAAGCCATAAGAAGTCCCGTTTTCAGTTTGCCACAAGCCATGTGGGGGACACAGCAAACATGTGGAGGAAGGTGCTCTGGTCAGATGAGACCAAAATTGAAGTTTTTGGCCTAAATGCAAAACGCTATGTGTGGCGGAAAACTAACACTGCACATCACCCTGAACATACCATCCCCACTGTGAAACATGGTGGTGGCAGCATCATGCTGTGGGGATGCTTTTCTTCAGCAGGGACAGGGAAGCTGGTCAGAGTTGATGGGAAGATGGATGGAGCCAAATACAGGGCAATCTTGGAATAAAACCTGTTAGAGTCTGCAAAAGACTTGAGACTGGGGCGGAGGTTCACCTTCCAGCAAGACAACGACCCTAAACATACAGCCAGAGCTACAATTGAATGGTTTAGATCAAAGCATATCCATGTGTTAGAATGGCCCAGTCAAAGTCCAGACCTAAATCCAATTGAGAATCTCTGTCAAGACTTGAAAATTGCTGTTCACAGACACTCTCCATTCAATCTGACTTAGCTTGAGCTATTTTGCAAAGAAGAATGGGCAAAAAATTCAGTCTCTAGATGTGCAAAGCTGGTAGAGACATACCCCAAAAGACTTGCAGCTGTAATTGCAGTAAAAGGTGGTTCTACAAAGTATTGACTCAGGGGGGCTGAAAACTTTTGCACGCCACACTTTTCAGTTTTTTATTTGTAAAAAAATTTGAAAGCCATGTATCATTTTCCTTCCACTTCACAATCATGCGCCACTTTGTGTTGGTCTATCACATAAAATCCCAATAAAATACATTTACGTTTGTGGTTGTAACGTGACAAAATGTGGAAAAGGTCAAGAGGTATGAAAACTTTTGCAAGCCACTGTAGTTGGCACCATTGATGCGTTCTTCATATGGCAAGACAAGCCAATTATTTCCCTCATTAGATGTAAATGTTAAGATTTGTCTCATGTAGACTGGCTTCCAAGTCTGTATTAAATATTAATATATTATCTCTAATTTAACTATCTGTAATCTGAAGAAGGATCCTGGCCTGAACATTACCAGTTCATTTCCTCTGCAGATGGTGATGGTGACCTGCTGAGTTACTCCAGCACTTTCTTTTTTGTGGAACATTCAAGCATCTGCAGTTTCTGTTGTGTCTCTTTATTTTTTATTTATTTCAGTCATTGCAGTTCAAATGATATTACTAGAATGTTGCCTGGGTTTCAGCAACTAGGTTACAGAGAAAGGTTGAACAAGTTAGGGCTTTATGCTTTGGAGCGCAGAAGGTTAAGGGGGGACTTGATAGAGGTCTTTAAAATGATGAGAGGGATAGACAGAGTTGACGTGGATAAGCTTTTCCCACTGAGAGTAGGGAAGATTCAAACAAGAGGACATGACTTGAGAATTAAGGGACAGAAGTTTAGGGGTAACATGAGGGGGGACTTCTTTACTCAGAGAGTGGTGGCTGTGTGGAGTGAGCTTCATTTATTCATTTATCATTTAAAAATAAATTGGATAGTTATATGGACGGGAAAGGTATGGAGGGTTATGGTCTGAACGCAGGTGTATGGGACTAGGGGAGAATACGTGTTCGGCACGGACTAGAAGGGTTGAGATGGCCTGTTTCCATGCTGTAATTGTTATATGGTTATACGGTTATATGGTTATTAATATAATGACTTCAAAGTAACAACATTGATATTGCCCAGACAATTGCCCAGAGGGGAACGGGAACCTTTCCCAATATTGAAAGGGAATATTATAGTGTGAAAGGTTTAGACAGTGTGGAATTTGTCAAAATGTTTAGGAGAGTTTTCTCCAGCAATATGTAGAGGGCCCCACAAAGGAGAGGCTTGATCTAGTCTTGGGAAATTGGGAGGGGCAAGTTGATGAAGTGTTCGTGGATGAGCTTTTTAGGATCAGTGACCACTGTTCTATTAAGTTCAAGGTAGTTATGGATAGGGACAGAGAAGGCCCACAAGGTGAATGCTAAATTACGGTAAGGCCAACTTTGAGGGTCTGAGAGAGGGACCTGCTCAAGTTGATTGGAGTTGGTTGTTTGAAGGAAATGGAATGTCAGGAAAGTGGGATGTTTTTATAAGTTTGCTGACAGGAGTCCAGGGCATGCACATACCTGTTGGAGTTAAGGGAAAGGCAGGTGAGCGGAAGGAAGTTTGGATGACTAGGTAAATTGAGGCTGATATTAGCAACACTGCCCTCATCAATAACACTGTCCTACACAAAACATCATCTCCCCAATCCTGCCACACATGCCCGACCCTCTGAGTTCCTCTCATCTAAATATACCTAGAGCCTGCTGACATACTGCATTACAGCATGGTATGGCAGCTGCACCATGGCAGACAGGGAGAGGCTTCAGAGGGTAACTAGGACAGCGCAGAGGATCATTGGCTGCCCACTCCCCTCCCTGATGGACATCTACACCTCCCGCTGCCTTAGCAGGGCAAAGAAGATCATCAAAGACAGCTCCCATCCTGCGTTTGGACTGTTCGACCTGCTGCCCTCTGGAAGGCGCTATAGGTGCATCAAATCCAGGACAAACAGACTCAGGAATAGTTGCTTTCCGAGAATTATAACTACTATTAATTCTAATTCACACATGCACTGACTTCACTGCCCAACACCACGGACTTCCATCTGTATATATGTATATATGTATGTAGCGCCGCAGAATTGTGCACCTATCCCCCCCCCCACCCCCCCCTCCCCTTCTCCCTTCTGTTTTTTGTTTTTCTGTCTCTTGTTTTTTGTGCTAAATTGTATGTATGCACTGAGTACGAGCAGCTTTCAGTTTCGCTGTACATGTATAGTGACAATAAATGGCATATTATACATTATAATGTGTGCAATGTATGATATATTGCTCCGTTTCCTTCTCTCAGTTCTCAGATGAAGTTACCAGGCTACCTTCATGACCCTATTCCGTTATTTGAATAAGCTGACAGCACCAGCTCCTCTACATAATGACGACCTTCAGCTGCTCTATGCTCTGCCTTTTGCAACTTCTCAGCAACAGAGTTTCAGGTAACTTCTGAGCCTCTGTAAGCAGGTGGTGACTGCAATCTGGCTCAAGACTGTTCAAGTTGGGGGCGAGAAAAAACGTATTCATAAAAATATAATTCTAAATTGCACAATAGGACAATTGATGTTAGGACCTGATGTCTGTGTCAAACATGATCCCAAATGAAACTAATCCTTTCTTTGTGAAACTTCCCCCATCTGACCTTCACACTCAGTCCTCTACGATATGATACGATAGAACTTTATCTATCCCAGGAGGGAAATTGATCTGCCAACAGTCATAAAACACAATATACATGAAACATGAAATTAAAGTGATGAGTGGATAGGATTGGAGATGTGCAAAGATTGGGGGTGGGAGGATAGTCAGTCTACCCCACGACAGAAGGGGGTAGAGTTGCACAGTTTGATAGCTACGGGGAAGAAGGATCTCCTGTGGCGTTCTGTGCTGCATCTTGGTGGGACCAGTCTGTTGCTGAAGGTGCTCCTCATGTTGACCAGTGTGTCATGGAGGGGGTGAGCTGTATTGTCCGAGATCCTCTGCAGTTTGAGGAGCATCCTCCCCTCCAAGACCAACCTCCCATGAATCCACCTCCATGCCCAGGATGGAGCCAGCCTTCCTGATGTGTTTGTTAATCCTGTAGCCGTCTGCGGCCTTTGCCTTGCTGGCCCAGCATGGGGCTGTAAAGAAGATGGTACTGGCCACCACCAAATGGTATAACATCTGCAGCATCTTAGTGGAGATGTTGAAGGAGCAGAGACTCCTCAAAAAGTACAGCCGGCTCTGTCCCTTCTTGTACAGGGCCTCAGCATTCCTGGACCAGTCCAGTTTACTCGTCTTTGACATTTCCACCCTCGAATTAAAGGTTCTGTCTGTCTATTTACAGTGCCCTCCATAAACATAGACAATAGGTGCAGGAGTAGGCCATTCGGCCCTTCGAGCCTGCACCGCCATTCAATATGATCATGGCTGATCATCCAACTCAGTATCCCATACCTGCCTTCTCTCCATACCCCCTGATCCCTTTAGCCACAAGGGCCACATCTAACTCCCTCTTAAATATAGCCAATAAACTGGCCTCAACTACATTTTGTGGCAGAGAATTCCAGAGATTCACCACTTTCTGTGTGAAAAATGTTTTTCTCATCTCGGTCCTAAAGGATTTCCCCCTTATCCTTAAGCTGTGACCCCTTGTCCTGGACTTCCCCAACATCGGGAATAATTTTCCTGCATCTAGCCTGTCCAATCCCTTAAGAATTTTGTAAGCTTCTATAAGATCCCCCCTCAATCTCCTAAATTCTAGTGAGTACAAACCGAGTCTATCCAGTCTTTCTTCATATGAAAGACCTGACATCCCAGGAATCATAGAAACATAGAAATTAGGTGCAGGAGTAGGCCATTCGGCCCTTCGAGCCTGCATCGCCATTCAATATAACCATATAATAACAATTACAGCACGGAAACAGGCCATCTCGACCCTTCTAATCCGTGCCGAACACATAATCTCCCCTAGTCCCATATACCTGCGCTCAGACCATAACCCTCCATTCCATTCCCATCCATATAACTATCCAATTTATTATTAAATGATAAAAACGAACCTGCCTCCACCACCTTCACTGGAAGCTCATTCCACACAGCTACCACTCTCTGAGTAAAGGCTGATCATGGCTGATCATCCAACTCAGCCTGGTAAACCTTCTCTGCACTATGGCAATAATGTCCTTCCTCAGATTTGAAGACCAAAACTGTACGCAATACTCCAGGTGTGATCTCACCAAGACCCTATACAACTGCAGTAGAACCTCCCTGCTCCTATACTCAAATCCTTTTGCTATGAAGGTTTGGGACAAAGACCCATCATTTATTTATTTGCCTCTGTACTCCACAATTTGAGATTTGTAATATAAAAAATCACACGTGGTTAAAGTGCATGTTGTCAGATTTTATTAAAGGGTATTTTTATACATTTTGGTTTTACCATGTAGAAATTACAGCTGTGTTTGTACATTTCAGGCACCATAATGTTTGGGACGCATAGCTTCACAGATGTTTGTAATTGCTCAGGTGTGTTCAAATGCCTCCTTAATGCAGGTAAGAGAGCTCTCAGAACCTAGTCTTTCTTCCAGCTTTTCCATCACCTTTGGAAACTTTTATTGCTGTTTATCAACATGAGGACCAAAGTTGTGCCAAAGAAAGTCAAATACGCCATTATGAGACCGAGAAACAAGTATAAAACTGTTAGAGAAATCAGCCACAGCCAAAGCCTTAAAAAGCCGTGGATTTAGCCAAGCCTTAGGCTTCCCCAAATGCACGGTTTGGAACATCATTAAGAAGAAAGAGAGCACTGGTGAGTTTACTAATCACAAAGGGACTGGCAGGCCAAGGAAGAACTCCACAACTGATGACAGAATAATTCTGTCTCTATTTAAGAAAAATCCACAAACACCTGTCCGACAGATCAGAAACGCTCTTCAGGTGTGAATTTGTCCTTGACCACTGTGTGCAGAAGACTTCATGAACAGAAAGTCATGTATGTTCATTGATGATACAACTGCTGATGGTGGTAGCACAATGAATTCTGAAGTGTATCAACACATCCTATCTGCTCATGTTCAAAGAAATGTCTCAAAATTTGGGTTTCAGCAACTAAGTTACAGAGAAAGGTTGAACAAGTTAGGGCTTTATTCTTTGGAGCGCAGAAGGTTAAGGGGGGACTTGATAGAGGTTTTTAAAATGATGAGAGGGATAGACAGAGTTGACGTGGAAAAGCTTTTCCCACTGAGAGTAGGGAAGATTCAAACAAGGGGACATGACATGAGAATTAAGGGACTGAAGTTTAGGGGTAACATGAGGGGGAACTTCTTTACTCAGAGAGTGGTAGCTGTGTGGAATGAGCTTCCAGTGAAGGTGGTGGAGGCAGGTTCGTTTTTATCATTTAAAAATAAATTGGATAGTTATATGGATGGGAAGGGAATGGAGGGTTATGGTCTGAGCGCAGGTATATGGGACTAGGGGAGATTATGTGTTCGGCATGGTCTAGAAGGGTCGAGATGGCCTGTTTCCGTGCTGTAATTGTTATATGGTTATATGGTTAAAACCCATTGGCCGGCGGTTCATTCTGCAACAAGATAATGATCCCAAGCATACTGCTAAAGCAACAAAGGAGTTTTTCAAAGCTTAAAAAATGGTCGATTCATGTGTGGCCAAGTCAATCACCTGATCTGAACCCAATTGAGCATGCCTTTTATATGCTGAGGAAAAAACTGAAGGGGACTAGCCCCCAAAACAAGCATAAGGTAAAGATGGCTGCAATACAGGCCTGGCAGAGCATCACCAGAGAAGACACCCAGCAACTGGTGATGTCCATGAATCGCAGACTTCAAGCAGTCATTGCATGCAAAGGATATGCAACAAAATACTGAACATGACTACTTTCATTTACATGGCATTGCTGTGTCCCAAACGTTATGGTGCCCTGAAATGGGGGAAGTATGTGTAAACACTGCGGTCATTTCTACATGTTGAAACCAAAACGTAGAAATATGGCCTTTATTAAAATCTGACAATATGGACTTTAAGTAAGTAAGTAAGTTTTATTTATATAGCACGTTTTAAGTCAACTCGCATTGACACCAAAGTGCTTTACATAAAATAGATAATAAGTTTACATACCATAGAAAAAGGTTAACAAATAAAGAAAATGTACACAACACATTATAGAGTTTTACACAAACAGAATCAAAAATTTCCACTGTGGGGAAAGGCACCAGAATGTTAAGGTCCTCTTCCTCTATGAAACACCCGAGGTCGGAGCCCATTTGTGGCCTTGCAGCCAGTCCGATGTTTTCAGGGCCCTCTTGCCGTGAAGATCGAACTCCAACGTCGGGTGAAACAATTCCTCAGCAGCTTGGTAAAGTCTGGAGCAGCTGCCTCCTCCCCGGAGACCGGGACACTCGTAACCGTATGTGATTTATTTTCTATTACAAATATAAAATTGAGGAATACATTGGGAAATAAATAAGTGGCGGGTCTTTGTCCCAAACATTATGGAGGACACTGTATGCCTTTTCAACATTTTACAAACTTCTATCAGGTATTGTCTTTAGTCTTCTATTGTCTATTGTAGTCCCTCAGCTGCCGATGACCGAGAGAAAAAAAATTGAATTTACTACTTTCTACTGTGCATCTGTAGACAATGATAAGAGTTATTGGAGATATACTGAACTTGTTCTTTGTCTCTTAAACAAGTGGAGGTGATGATGTGCTACTTTGTTCTTCAGTCTTCAAATTTCATTTGCATATTCATTTTTAATCAACATCTACAATCTTCAATGTGGTTGGTTGGTCCATGAAAAATTGGTGGAGATATTTAGTTTTAGTTAGTTTAGAGATACAGCACGGAAACGGGCCCTTCGGCCCACCGAGTCCACACTGACCAAGATCCCTTCGCATTAACCATATAACCATATAACCATATAACAATTACAGCACGGAAACAGGCCATCTCGGCCCTACAAGTCCATTCCGAACAAAATTTTTTTCCCCCTTAGTCCCACCTGCCTGCACTCATACCATAACCCTCCATTCCCTTCTCATCCATATGCCTATCCAATTTATTTTTAAATGATACCAATGAACCTGCCTCCACCACTTCCACTGGGAGCTCATTCCACACCGCCACCACTCTCTGCGTAAAGAAGTTCCCCCTCATATTACCCCTAAACTTCTGTCCCTTAATTCTGAAGTCATGTCCTCTTGTTTGAATCTTCCCTATTCTCAAAGGGAAAAGCTTGTCCACATCAACTCTGTCTATCCCTCTCATCATTTTAAAGACCTCTATCAGGTCCCCCCTTAACCTTCTGCGCTCCAGAGAATAAAGACCTAACTTATTCAACCTATCTCTGTAACTTAGTTGTTGAAACCCAGGCAACATTCTAGTAAATCTCCTCTGTACTCTCGCTATTTTGTTGACATCCTTCCTATAATTGGGCGACCAAAATTGTACACCATACTCCAGATTTGGTCTCACCAATGCCGTGTACAATTTTAACATTACATCCCAGCTTCTATACTCAAATTAACACTTTCCGATACAATCTAGGGACAATTTACATTTATACCAAGCCAATTAACCCATAAACCTGTACGTCTTTTGAGTGTGAGGGGAAACTGAAGATGTTGGAGAGAACCCATGGAGAGAATGTACAAGCACCGTACAGACAGCATCCATAGTCAGGATCACACCTGTGTCTCTGGCGCTGTAAGGCAACAAATCCACCACCATGCTGCCCTTTACACCCAGGAAGATGAAGTTTCAACCATTTCCAATTCAGCACCATTGATCTTGATCGGGCATGTACTCCACCATGCTCCCTGAAGTCAATAACTAGATCTTTTGCCTTTTTAACTCTGAGGGAGTGGGTGTTGTCAAAAACCATGCCTCGCACATCTCTTTTAAACTTTCCCACCCCCTCCCCCCTCCTCACCCTAAAACTATGTCCTCTTGCCTTTGACATTTCCATGTTGGGGGAAAAAAGCTCTGACTGTCTACCCTATCAATGCCTCTCACTATTTTAGATACTCCAATCAGGTCTCTCATCACCCTCTGAAGTACCATATAAAATAACCCAAGTTTGTCCAATGTCATCTGATAGCTAATACTCTCTAATCCAGGCAACATTGTGGTAAATCTCTTCTGCACTCCCTCAAAAACCTCCATAATCTTCCTGTACAAGTGATGATTAGCACTACATGCAATACTTGAAATGTGTCCGAAAAATGGTTTTATAAAGCTGCAACCTGACTTCTTGACTCTTATACTCAATGCCCCAACTAATGTGCAAGCCTACTATACACTTTCTATAGTGGCAGCTTTTTAAAGCATCCCAAAGTTCAAGCTTTGTTAAACCACTAATATGTCGGAGACCATTAGTAAAGTAATCTCACGCACGTCACGACACTCCTGAGATAGCGATGATGAATCTTCCAGACGTAGTTAGTTGATTAATATGATTGGTGAGACCACACCTGGAGTATTGCGTACAGTTTTGGTCTCCAAATCTGAGGAAGGACATTATTGCCATAGAGGGAGTGCAGAGACGGTTCACCAGACTGATTCCTGGGATGTCAGGACTGTCTTATGAAGAAAGATTGGATAGACTTGGTTTATACTCTCTAGAATTTAGGAGATTGAGAGGGGATCTTATAGAAAGTTACAAAATTCTTAAGGGGTTGGACAGGCTAGATGCAGGAAGATGCAACAATGAAAGGTGCAATATAGAAAAAGGTGCAACAATGAAAGGTGCAATATAGAAAAAGTGCAAATTTCGTACTGGAGACATTGAGCCAAAGTTATTTTCACAGTTTGTTTGTCTTTGTTTGGGTACTGTTCATGGAATTTTCTTAAGTGTGTTGAGTAGTCTGATGGCCTGAGGGTAAAAGCTGTTTTTGAATCTGGTGGTTTTGCTCTGCATGCTGCGGTAGCGCTTACTGGAAGGTAGGAGGGTGAACAGTTTGTGTGCTGGGTGGGTGGTGTCTTTGATGATATTGCTTGCTCTCTTGCGACAGCGAGATGGGTATAGACACAAAATGCTGGAGTAACTCAGTAGTATACTGGTCATTGCAGGCCATTGAGTTCTTCTGAAGAAGGGTCTTGACCCAAAATGTCAACAGAAACGTGAAGGAATTCCCTGCCTGTCTGTGTGTGTGTAATTAAGATAGAAGCAAAATGCTGGAGTAACTCAGCAGGACAGGCAACATCTCTGGAGAGAAGGGATGGGTAGACATAAAGGCATAGACTTTTTTTTTAAATGGGGATTGGATTCAGAAATCGGAGGTGCAAAGGGACTTGGGAGTGCTGGTGCAGTTCCCAAAAGGATAATTTGCAAGTTCAATCGGTAGTGAGCGCAATGTTAGCATTAATTTCGAGAGGACTAGGTTATAAAAACAAGGATGTAATGCTCAGGATTTAAAAGGTGCTGGTATGATCGCACTTAGTGCATTGTGAGCAGTTTTGGGCCCAGGACCGCACAATCTTCCCCCCTCTACCCTCAAGCTCTGTGCTGACCAACTGGCACCAGTCTACACAGATATTTTCAATCGGTCCCTGCAAACATGCACTGTCCAAACCTGCGTCAAAGTCTCCACTATTGTTCCCCTGCCCAAAAAGCCAAGGGTTACTGGTCTTAATATATGTATATATATATATGCCATTTATTGTCACTATACATGTACAGTGAAACTGAAAGCTGCTCGTACTCAGTGCATGCATACAATTTAGCACAAAAAACAAGAAACAGAAAAACAAAAAACAGAAGGGAGAAGGGGGGGGGGGGGGGGGATGGGGGGGGGGGGATAGGTGCACAATTTCTGCGGCGCTATATACATATATACAGATGGAAGTCCGTGGTGTTGGGCAGTGAAGTCAGTGCATGTGTGAATTAGAATTAATAGTAGTTATAATTCTCGGAAAGCAACTATTCCTGAGTCTGTTTGTCCTGGATTTGATGCACCTATAGCGCCTTCCAGAGGGCAGCAGGTGGAACAGTCCAAACGCAGGACCTAATGACTACAGGCCTGTCACACTGACCTCTGTAATCATGAAGACCCTTGAAAGACTTGTGCAGGCCCAGCTGAAAAATATCACAAACCTTGTGCTGGACCCCCTGCAGTTTGCACACCGGGCAAATAGATCAGTGCCCTTGTCCTGAGGCGGGAGGGGTTGATCATTTTCACTGACATTGTCTGTGACTACTTTCCGTGCGTGAACATGGACGTGGAACGGGAACAGTTGTGGATAGATTCTTCAGGCTCTCCTGAAGTACTGACGTGGTACTTGGATGAGACGCTACTCCAGGTAGCTCCTGGTAGTGGCAAACCACGGGCGAGGGGGGTGGCAGCTAGCGGGTGAGGGTAGGGCAGCATTCAGGAAGCAAGGTGTGGTGTGAAAGGCTGTGAGAAGGTGAGGCAGGAGAAGGAGGGGGAATTAGAAGAATGGATTCTCATGACATGAGTCAAGTCAAGTCAAGTCAAGTTTATTTGTCGCATACACATACGAGATGTGCAGTGAAATGAAAGTGGCAATGCTCGCGGACTTTTGTGCAAAAGACAAACAACAAAACAACCAAACAAATTATAAACACAATCATAACACACATATTCTTTTACATAATAAATAATAGAAGGAAAAAAACGTTCTGTAGAGTTAGTCCCTGGTGAGATGGGCGTTTACAGTCCGAATTGCCTCTGGGAAGAAATTCCTTCTCAACCTCTCCGTTCTCACTGCATGGCAACGGAGGCGTTTGCCTGACCGTAGCGGCTGGAACAGTCCGTTGCAGGGGTGGAAGAGGTCTCTCATGATTTTGTTTGCTCTGGAGTTGCACCTCCTGTTGTGTAGTTCCTGCAGTGGGGTGAGTGAAGTTCCCATAGTGCGTTCGGCCGAACGCACTACTCTCTGCAGAGCCTTCTTGTGTTAATTAAGAATTAAGGGACTGAAGTTTAGGGGTAACATGAGGGGGAACTTCTTTACTCAGAGAGTGGTAGCTGTGTGGAATGAGCTTCCAGTGGAAGTGGTGGAGGCAGGTTCGTTTTTATCATTTAAAAATAAATTGGATAGTTATATGGATGGGAAGGGAATGGAGGGTTATGGTCTGAGCGCAGGTATATGGGACTAGGGGAGATTATGTGTTCAGCACGGACTAGAAGGGTCGAGATGGTCTGTTTCCGTGCTGTAATTGTTATATGGTTATATGGTTATATGGATTGTTTCTGGGTCGAGTGAAACATTTGCTCCCTCTACTGGGAACAGTTGGAATGGTTATCATCTACTTATTGGCAGTCAACCGATATTTCATACGAGTAAATATTCCTTCAGTCTTTTCTCCAGCACATTTCCCAACCATTGGACCTCCCTTTGACTCCAGTGGTAGCAGTTTTCATTATAATTTGCTACCTTTTGTATTAACTCTGCCCGTTCCTTTACTTCCCCCAGTGTCTGAATTCACTCCATGAACCCAAGCCTCGTCTCTCCTTTTTCAGACTGAATCATGAGGTCAATGTGAGCTGGGGTGGATAATGGGTTTGGCCTCCAGAGCTATTTCTTCAAGTCGTCTGATGCAAAAGTCACCAGGATCTGAATGTTTTTTGCAATATCTTTTATAAAATTAGAAAAAATCGAATCAGACATATTTCTGTGTGTGAGTTTGACGAGCCAGGGAGGCTTGAGCAACAAAACACACGGCGTCAATCTGATCAACACCCTGTGGAGAAGTGAAGAACTCACGGATTTGCTCAGCGATCTGTTGATCCCGATGATGCCCCTGGTGTCCCTGAATCCTGGCGTGTCACTGATCATCAGAGAGTAATTGATGTTATATCCTACCTGATGGTGGAGCTGGTAGGCAGTGATGGAGGACGTCTGACTCTCAGCCTGGATTTTCCTGTCTCTTCCCGTATTAACTTGCATCTGAAGTTGTCTCCCCATTCCACGCACAAGATGTAATTGATCATCCCTGAAACTAACAGAGTTGTCACTATTGTAAAATTGGTCGCGGCTCCCGTAGAGACATTAGCATGGGACATTAGCATGCCCCAGTCAGAAACCTGTTCTGAAGCAGGAAGTTTCCATCAGAAGCGATAAGAGCAGATATCAAGGCAGGGACGTGTTCTAACTGCGCAATTATTTCAATAGGGAAATCAACGTGAAACCAACGGAAACTTAATGCCACATGTATCCTCAGAGATCACAGCCTTGCTATTCACTGCTGTAAAAAGCAACAGGCCTACAGTCCCTGCTCTATCTGGTTATATAGAGATATGTGCAGCTAATTATATTACAACGTTCTGATCATGTTGTCACTATGTGGACTATGTTTTCTAATTTTGAGTATAGAAGTTGGGATGTAATGTTAAAATTGTACAAGGCATTGGTGAGGCCAATTCTGGAGTATGGTGTACAATTTTGGTCGCCTAATTATAGGAAGGATGTCAACAAAATAGAGAGAGTACAGAGGAGATTTACTAGAATGTTGCCTGGGTTTCAGCAACTAAGTTACAGAGAAAGGTTGAACAAGTTAGGGCTTTATTCTTGGGAGCGCAGAAGGTTAAGGGGGGACTTGATAGAGGTTTTAAAATGATGAGAGGGATAGACAGAGTTGACGTGGAAAAGCTTTTCCACTGAGAGTAGGGAAGATTCAAACAAGGGGACATGACATGAGAATTAAGGGACTGAAGTTTAGGGGTAACATGAGGGGGAACTTCTTTACTCAGAGAGTGGTAGCTGTGTGGAATGAGCTTCCAGTGAAGGTGGTGGAGGCAGGTTCGTTTTTATCATTTAAAATAAATTGGATAGTTATATGGATGGAAGGGAATGGAGGGTTATGGTCTGAGCGCAGGTATATGGGACTAGGGGAGATTATGTGTTCAGCACGGACTAGAAGGGTCGAGATGGCCTGTTTCCGTGCTGTAATTGTTATATGGTTATATGGTTATGTGTATTATGTTGGACACTGAATGGAAGGACCATAGTCAGTGCTGTGGTTGTAATGAATCCATGCCTTTAGCAGTAAAAATCCAATGTACAGCGCTATTAATGATTTGGAAGAGGGATATTATTGATTTAGGAGCATCACCAGCAAGTTTGCGGATGACACAAAGCTGGGTGGCAGTGTGAACTGTGAAGAGGATGTTAGGAGGTTGCCGGGTGACCTGGACAGGTTGAGTGAGTGGGCAGATGCGTGGCAGGTGCAGTATAATATAGATAAATGTGAGGTTATCCATTTTCGTGACAAAAACAAGGGGGTAGATTATTATCTCAATGGGTTAGGTTAGGTAAGGGGGAGGTGCAGCGAGACCTGGGTGTCCTTGTACACCGGTCACTGAAAGTTGGCGTGCAGGTACAGCAGGCAGTGAAGAAAGCTAATGGAGTGTTGGCCATCATTACATGAGGATTTCAGTATAGGAGTAGAGAGTTCCTTCTGCAGTTGCATAGGGCTCTGGTGAGACCACATCTGGAGTATTGCCTACAGTTTTGGTCTCCTAATTTGAGGAAGGACATCCTTGTGATTGAGGCAGTGCAGCGTAGGTTCACGAGATTGATCCCTGGGATGGCAGGTGTCATATGAGGAAAGATTGAAAAGACTAGGTTTGTATTCACTGGAGTTTAGAAGGATGAGGGGGTCCTTATAGAAACATATAACATTATAAAAGGACTGGACAAGTTAGATACAGGAAAAATGTTCCAATGTTGGGCGAGTCCAGAACCAGGGGCCACAGTCTTAGAATAAAGGGGAGGCCATTTAAGACTGAACTGAGAAAAAACTTTTTTACCCAGAGAGTTGTGAATTTAAGGAATTCCCTCCCACAAAGGACAGTGGAGGCCAAATCACTGGATGGATCGAAGAGAGAGTTAGATAGAGCTCGAGGGGCTAGTGGAATCAAGGGATATGTGGAGAAGTTGGGATGTAATATTAAAATGGTACAAGGCATTGGAGAGACCAATTCTGGAGTATGGTGTACAATTTTGGTCGCCTAATTATAGGAAGGATGTCAACTAAATAGAGAGAGTACAGAGGAGATTTACTAGAATGTTGCCTGGGTTTCAGCAACTAAGTTAAAGAGAAAGGTTGAACAAGTTAGGGCTTTATTCTTTGGAGCGCAGAAGGTTAAGGGGGGACTTGATAGAGGTCTTTAAAATGATGAGAGGGATAGACAGAGTTGACGTGGATAAGCTTTTCCCACTGAGAGTAGGGAAGATTCAAACAAGGGGACATGACTTGAGAACTAAGGGACTGAAGTTTAGGGGTAACATGAGGGGGAACTTCTTTACTCAGAGAGTGGTAGCTGTGTGGAATGAGCTTCCAGTGAAGGTGGTGGAGGCAGGTTCGTTTTTATCATTTAAAAATAAATTGGATAGTTATATGGACGGGAAAGGAATGGAGGGTTATGGTCTGAGCGCAGGTATATGGGACTAGGGGAGATTATGTGTTCGGCACGGACTAGAAGGGTCGAGATGGCCTGTTTCCGTGCTGTAATTGTTATATGTTATATGGTTAAGGCAGGCACGGGTTATTGATTGGGGACGATCAGCCATGATCACAATGAATGGCGGTGCTGGCTCGAAGGGCTGAATGGTCTCCTCCTGCACCCATTTTCTATGTTTCTATGTTCATAAACCCTCATAAATGCGCATAAAACAAAGTGCTGATCAGGCAGCATCTGAGGAAGGAAATATACATGACGTACAGAGTTCCTCCAGCGCTATTTTTTACAAGATTCTCGCTGGTTTACTTCTTTGTGTTTCTCTAGGTCTAGGACATGCATCTGATTCACTCACCGGTTGAGGAAGCGAGTGATCTTCCTGTAGGGGGATTGCACCATTGATGATGGGATTAACTGCTGGGAGGCCACCTCCTGTACTGTCAGCCCTAGTCAGACCCTGAACAGCAGACTGACTACTTGCCCTGCGCTGGAAGCTTTGATGTGCCGCCATATCTTTAGCAAATCCCAGCGTCGACTCCAATGGCAACGGTGATCTGTCGGGGAAGGATATTCTGAACCTGTTCAAGTGCTGCTGCGGGTTCCTCTCCAGAGACTGGACTGGAATGGAATGCAAGATTCAAGATTCAATTTATTTGTCATTTGGACCCCTTGAGGTCCAAACGAAATGCCGTTTCTGCAGCCATACATTACAAACAAATAGACCCAAGACACAACATAATTTACATAAACATCCATCACATCGCTGTGATGGAAGGCCAAAAATACTTATCTCTCCACTCCCCCCCCCCCCCCCCCCCGATGTCAGAGTCAAAGTCAAAGCCCCCGGCTGGCGATGGCGATTGTCCCGCGGCCATTAAAGCCACGCAGGGTGGTGCGAGGTCGCACACCGGGTCTTGGTGTTAGAGCCCCCGCGTGCGCTCGCAGAGTCCCGCGGCCATTCCAAGCCGCGCGGGGCGGTGATGTCAGGCCCCGCTCCAGGAGCTCTTCGACCCCGCAACTCGGGCGGGAGAAGTCGCCATTACGAGAGCCCTGAAAAGCGGTCTCCCTCCAGGGACCCGCGGGCTCCCGGTGCCTCCGTCCGCCAGACCCGCAGTTCCAGCCTCCGAATCTCTGGAGGTCGGGCTGCAGCAGCAGCGCTCCACCACCGCTCCACCCGCTCCGGACTCGGCCAGCTCCGCGACGGTGAGGTGAGTCGTCGGCACCAGAGTCCCCGGTCTTCTCCTGTTGGAGGCTGCTCCTCGTTGCAGCCCCAACGACAACGGAGACCCAACAAGAAAAGGTCTGGTCTCCCGTGCAGGGAGAGATATAAAAGTTACCCCCTCCCTCCCACCCACACCCCCACCCCCCCACACACACACCCCAACAAAAAATAACAAAAACTACAGAGTACAGGGTAGAGAGTGAGGGCAGAGAGAGAAGGGGCAGAGGCAGAGAGAGAGACAGAGACACAGAGAGAGGGGCAAGAGGGATAGCGGGGTGGAGAGGAGGAGAAGAGGGAGGGTGGGTGAGGGGGGGAAAGGTGGGGGAGGAGGGTGAGAGGGTGAGAGTGAGGGGGAAAGAGAGAGAGGGGTGCGGGGGAGAGGTGGGGAACAGGCAGGTGGAGGGTGGGGGAGGGGATGGAGGGGAGTAAGGGGGAGTAAAAGAGGGGAGAGAGAGGGGGGAAAGGAGATGGGGAGGAGAGGGAGGGGGGAGAGGAGGGGGGGAGAGGAGAGGGGTGGGGGAGAGGGGGGGAGAGGAGAAAGAGAGAGGGATAGTGAGAGATAGGTGGAGAGAGAGAGAGAGAGTGCTTTTTTTTACTAACCCAAACCCAAACAACCATTTGCAGGCAGTGCTTTTTTACTTCAAACTATCTATATTTTCATTTTCAAACCAAATTAAGGGTACTCACAGTGCTGTAGACATTTGCTCAGTGTCATTCAGAGCTCAGAGTGACAGAGACTAATTGACAGAGCTCCAGCTTGCAGAGATCAATTGAGGCACACCACTTCCTGGTTTTATAGTCCCTCCCCCTCCCACCAGCAGGAGCAGCAGAGAGAATGGGGAATTTTGTAAAAACATTAATATATCTGTCATTTTTCATCAACGGGAAAAATCCTCGGCACATATGCGGCGGAGGGGGGCTCTGAGCGAGGTGGCCAAAATGAGGCCGTAGGTGGCGGCGTTCTCTCGGGAAATCGCAGCACAGATGGCCAAAACTGGTCAAGAACAGACTTTTAGTAATATAGATTAAGGGTTTGGACACGCTAGAGGCAGGACACATGGTCCCAATATTGCGAGAGTCCAGAGCAAGGAGGCCATAGTTTAAGAATAAGTGGTAAGCTGTTTAGAACGGAGATGAGGAAAACTTTTTCACACAGAGAGTTGTGAGTTTGTGGAATTATTTGCTTTAGGAGGCTGGTTCTCTTGATGCTTTCAAGAGAGGGTTAACCATATAACCATATAACAATTACAGCACGGAAACAGGCCATCTCGGCCCTACAAGTCCGTGCCGAACAACTTTTTTTCCCCCTTAGTCCCACCTGCCTGCACTCATACCATAACCCTCCATTCCCTTCTCATCCATATGCCTATCCAATTTATTTTTAAATGATACCAATGAACCTGCCTCCACCACTTCCACTGGAAGCTCATTCCACACCGCTACCACTCTCTGAGTAAAGAAGTTCCCCCTCATATTACCCCTAAACTTCTGTCCCTTAATTCTGAAGTCATGTCCTCTTGTTTGAATCTTCCCTATTCTCAAAGGGAAAAGCTTGTCCACATCAACTCTGTCTATCCCTCTCATCATTTTAAATACCTCTATCAAGTCCCCCCTTAACCTCTGCGCTCCAGAGAATAAAGACCTAACTTATTCAACCTATCTCTGTAACTTAGTTGTTGAAACCCAGGCAACATTCTAGTAAATCTCGTCTGTACTCTCTCTATTTTGTTGAGAAGGGTTAGATAGAGCTGTTATGGATAGCAGAGTTAAGGGATATGTTGAGAAAGAGGTGCTGGCTCGAAGTGCCGAATGGCCTACTCCTGCACCTATTGTGTATTGTCTGTGATCACATCGAATGGCGGTGCTGGCTCGAAGGGACAAATGGAATACTCCTGCACCTATTGTCTATTTCATGAAATATATATATTTTGGAGTTCATTATACTGGTTATGTGTAGGAAAAATTCTAAGGTTCCGTTATGTAAACTACCAGCAATAAGCTTGGGAAACACTTTCAATTTATTGAAATGCTTCCTGGACCCCCGGCAATAATTTCTACGTTTTTTCTGGAGGTGAATATCATGCCTGACGCACATCCTCCACATCCACAATAATCAGGCGACCCTGCCAACGATTAGAGAGTAGTCCGAAGCCACTCTTGAACTCATTAAAGAAACCCTCGGACTATCTTTCATCGGCTTGTACACCCTAGAATTTAGAAGATTGAGGTGGGATCTTATAGAAACGTAAACAATTCTTAAGGGGTTGGACAGGCTAGATGCAGGAAGATTGTTCCCGATGTTGGGGAAGTCCAGAACAAGGGGTCACAGTTTAAGGATAAGAGGGAAATCTTTTAGGACCGAGATGAGAAAATCAATTTTTACACAGGGAGTGGTGAATCTGTGGAATTCTCTGCCACAGAAAGTAGTTGAGGCCACAGTTCATTGGCTATATTTGAGAGGGAGTTAGATGTGGCCCTTGTGGCTAAAGGGATCAAGGGGTATGGAGAGAAGGCAGGTACAGGATACTGAGTTGGATGATCAGCCATGATCATATTGAATGGCGGTGCAGGCTCGAAGGGCCGAATGGCCCACTCCTGCACCTATTTTCTATGTTTCTATGACTCTACTGGACTTTATTTTGCACTTGACATTATTCACTTTATTCCTTTAATCCGATTTTGTACATTGGGGATGTCTCGATTGGAATCATGTATAGTCTTCCCGCTGACAGATGAGCATGGAACAAAAGTGTTTCACTGTACCTCGGTAGATGTGACTATATACTAAACTCAGACTCCGGTTTCTTTGAATCAGAAGCGAGAAGAGCAGTTACCAACTGTGTTCAAACTGGAAACGTATTTCAATGGTGAAAGCAACATTGCAGAGGGTGGTGAAAATTGCCCAACGCATCACCGGTTCCTCGCTCCCCTCCATTGAGTCTGTCCAAAGCAAGCGCTGTCTGCGGAGGGCGCTCAGCATCGCCAAGGACTGCTCTCACCCCCAACCATGGACTGTTTACCCTCCTACCATCCGGGAGGCGCTACAGGTCTCTCCGTTGCCGAACCAGCAGGTCGAGGAACAGCTTCTTTCCGGCGGCTGTCACTCTACTCAACAACGTACCTCGGTGACTGCCAATCATCACCACCCCCCCCCCCCCCCCCGGACACTTATTATTATTTATTCAAATCGTTTGCTATGTCGCTCTTCCAGGGAGATGCTAAATACATTTTGTTGTCTCTGTACTGTACACTGACAATGACAATTAAAATTGAATCTGAATCTGAATCTGAATGAAGCCAACTGAAACATATTGCAACATGCATCCTCAGAGATCACAGCCCTGCTATTCACAGCTGTAAAAAGCAAACGCCTCCAGTCCCTCCTTTATCAGGTTATGTGGAGATATGTGCTGCTAAGTTTACAGCAACGTTCTGCTCATGTTGTCACAACGCGGAGTTACTGCGCACTGAGTGGAAGGAACATGGTCAGTACTGTAGTGGCGACCAATCCCTGCATTTAGAGTCAAATTCCAACATGCACAGAGCTGGATACACACACTCATGACATAAATAGCCCCGTAGAGGCACAGAACACAAAGTGCTGAAGGAACAGGGAGCAAGGCATGGACAGATGACGTACAGTTTCCCCATGGTTATTAATTACATGAATCCCGCAGATTTCCTTTTTTGTGTTTCCCGGGAACACGCATCTGATTCACTCACCGGTCGAGGAAGCGTCCGTCTGCAGCTGTAGGGGGGGGTTGCAGCGTTGACGATGGGACGAACGGTCTCGCTGGGAGCCCCCTCTTGCACTGTCAGCGCTGAAGTCAGACGTTGACCCTCACCGGACTGACACAAGCACCGCGCCGGGAGCTCTGATGTGCCGTCGCCTTGAACAAATCCCAGAGTCGACTCCAATGCCAGCGGTGATATCTGTGGGGGGACGATATTCTGAACCTGTTCGTGCAGGACTGGAATGCGGAATGTATTCTATGAGTTTGAGTCTTACTCACTGGAGGTACCTGCCAACAACTCGCATAGCATCAACCCACAAAAGCCACAAATAACGTCATAAGGTCATTGGTGATAGAAGCAGAATTAGGCCATTCGGTCCATCGTCCAAGTTAACAGATCAGATTTAGGATTCTTTGAATAAAGTTTATTTTTGAAATAAATTTTTGCGTACAGTTTTGGTCTCCAAATCTGAGGAAGGACATTATTGCCATAGAGGGAGTGCAGAGACGGTTCACCAGACTGATTCCTGGGATGTCAGGACTGTCTTATGAAGAAAGACTGGATAGACTTGGTTTATACTCTCTAGAATTTAGAAGATTGAGAGGGGATCTTATAGAAACTTACAAAATTCTTAAGGGGTTGGACAGGCTAGATGCAGGAAGATTGTTCCCGATGTTAGGGAAGTCCAGGACAAGGGGTCACAGCTTAAGGATAAAGGGGAAATCTTTTAAAACCGAGATGAGAAGAACTTTTTTCACACAGAGAGTGGTGAATCTCTGGAACTCTCTGCCACAGAGGGTAGTTGAGGCCAGTTCATTGGCTATATTTAAGAGGGAGTTAGATGTGGCCCTTGTGGCTAAGGGGATCAGGGGGTATGGAGAGAAGGCAGGTACGGGATACTGAGTTAGATGATCAGCCATGATCATATTGAATGGCGGTGCAGGCTCGAAGGGCTGAATGGCCTCTACTCCTGCACCTAATTTCTATGTTTCTATGTTTCTATGTAAAGAAAAACAGTCGCCCACCAATGTCTACCGCTTGTTTCTCTACTCCACCCACTGCCCTGGACTCCTGTGTGTGTCCGAGATATCAGCATGGGTAAATCAACACCCACCCAGGAACCTGCTCTTGAACACGAAACCTCCATCTGAAGCGACAAGAGTAGAGACCAGTTTATTCATAGATGTTATCCGGCAACTGAACCATCCTCTGGAAAGTTGTCCCGTCCTTCATCTCCCTCATTGGAGACATTTGAACTATCTTTAATCCAACTATCGGACTTTTTATTTTTGCACAAGTGACTTTTGTGTATCTTTTGGGTTTTGTAGTCCCAAATAAAATTAGTGATAGTAGAATCATTTTTAAAATTTTTTTTTAACTTCCCTTAACTTTTAGGGAGATATATGTCACTCTGGGCTGTGTGCTGAGCCCCCTCCTCTACTCCCTCTTCACCTATGACTGCACACCTGTACATGGTACTAACACCATCATCAAGTATGCAGATGATACAACGGTGATTGGCCTCATCAACAACAACGATGAGTTGGCCTACAGGGAGGAGGTCCAGCACTTAGCAGCATGGTGCGCTGACAACAACCTGGCCCTTAACTCCAAGAAGACCAAGGAGCTCATTGTAGACTTCAGGAAGTCCAGAGGCGGCACGCACACCCCCATCCATATTAACGGGACGGAGGTGGAACGTGTTTCTAGCTTCAGGTTCCTGGGAGTCAACATCTCTGATGACCTCTCTTGGACCCACAATACCTCAACTCTGATCAAGAAGGCTCACCAGCGTCTCTTCTTCCTGAGGAGACTGAAGAAGGTCCATCTGTCTCCTCAGATTCTGGTGAACTTCTACCGCTGCACCATCGAGAGCATCATTACCAACTGCATCACAGTATGGTATGGCAACTGCTCTGTCTCCGACCGGAAGGCATTGCAGAGGGTGGTGAAAATTGCCCAACGCATCACCGGTTCCTCGCTCCCCTCCATTGGGTCTGTCCAAATCAAGCGTTGTCTGCGGAGGGCGCTCAGCATCGCCAAGGACTGCTCTCAACCCAACCATGGACTGTTTACCCTCCTACCATCCGGGAGGCGCTACAGGTCTCTCCGTTGCCGAACCAGCAGGTCCAGGAACAGCTTCTTCCTGGCGGCTGTCATTCTACTCAACAACGTACCTCGGTGACTGCCAATCACCACCCCCCCCGAACACTTATTGTTATTTATTCAAATCATTTGCTATGTCGCTCTTCCAGGGAGATGCTAAATGCATTTCATTGTCTCTGTACTGTACACTGACAATCTATCTATTATATAAAAGTCAAATCCGTCCGTCCGCCTGCAGTATGGATCCCTTCCTGCCTTTCGATTCGTTCCCGCCGTGCGATGTCACAATGCCCGATGCTCGCGGACGTCCAATCGGAATGGATCCATTTGCATGTACGGCTTTCCGGCCGCGTTTCTTCCTTTGATTCTCCGCAACTCCGAAACCGGACGCAGAATCGCCGACGTCTTTTCCATTTCGGTAGAGATTTCGCTTTTCTTTCTAAGTATCCGCTCCTCATTACATTTTGTCGTGTTTAGGTACACTTTTTTAATCAAATCCTTCACCCCCCCCACCTCAATATTTCAAAAAGAAACTGGATTCTCACCCAAACAAGCAGAACCAGCCCATGGTGAATGTTCCATCGTGTAATGTCACAATGCCCAATGTTCACATATGTCCAATCGGAATGAATTCATTTACATATGCCTTTGCAGGAGCCCAGCCCATGGTGAACGTTCCATCGTGTGATGTCACAATGCCCAATGCTCAAATACATTGTTGCCATAGAGAACGCTCAGTGATTATTCAAATTCTTCACTAACTGTCATTCTGGTTTTGCTTGTGAAGTGAAAAGCCCTGAATTGCATTTGTCTGAAGCAGGAAGATTGTTCCAGATGTTGGGGAAGTCCAGGACACGCGGGACACAGTTTAAGGATAAAGGGGAAATCCTTTAGCACTGAGATGAGGGAAACATTTTTCACACAGATAGTGGTGAATCTCTGGAACTCTCTGCCACAGAAGGTAGTTGAGGCCAGTTCATTGGCTATATTTAAGAGGGAGTTAGATGTGGCCCTTGTAGCTAAAGGGATCAGGGGGTATGGAGAGGGGGGGAGCTGTGAGGAGGATGCTAGGAGACTGCAAGGTGACTTGGATAGGCTGGGTGAGTGGGCAAATGTTTGGCAGATGGAGTATAATGTGGATAAATGTGAGGTTATCCATTTTGGTGACAAAAACGGGAAAGCAGACTATTATCTAAATGGTGGCCGATTGGGAAAGGGGGAGATGCAGCGAGACCTGGGTGTCATGGTACACCAGTCATTGAGGGTAGGCATGCAGGTGCAGCAGGCAGTAAAGAAAGCCAATGGTATGTTAGCTTTCATTGCAAAAGGATTTGAGTATAGGAGCAGGGAGGTTCTACTGCAGTTGTACAGGGTCTTGGTGAGACCACACCTGGAGTATTGCGTACAGTTTTGGTCTCCAAATCTGAGGAAGGACATTATTGCCATAGAGGGAGTGCAGAGACGGTTCACCAGACTGATTCCTGGGATGTCAGGACTGTCTTATGAAGAAAGACTGGATAGACTTGGTTTATACTCTCTAGAATTTAAGAGACTGAGAGGGGATCTTATAGAAACTTACAAAATTCTTAAGGGGTTGGACAGGCTAGATGCAGGAAGATTGTTCCTGATGTTAGGGAAGTCCAGGACAAGGGGTCACAGCTTAAGGATAAGGGGGAAATCCTTTAAAACCGAGATGAGAAGAACGTTTTTCAAACAGAGAGTGGTGAATCTCTGGAACTCTCTGCCACAGAGAGTAATTGAGGCCAGTTCATTGGCTATATTTAAGAGGGAGTTAGATGTGGCCCTTGTGGCTAAGGGGATCAGGGGGTATGGAGAGAAGGCAGGTACGGGATACTGAGTTGGATGATCAGCCATGATCATATTGAATGGCGGTGCAGGCTCGAAGGGCCGAATGGCCTACTACTGCACTTAATTTCTATGTTTCTCTCTCCTCACCCCTCTCCCTCTCCTCACCCCTCTCTACTCCACCCCCTTCCCTCTCTCCACCCGCCCCCTTCCCCTACCCCTCTCCTCCTCCCTCTCACTCCCCACTCTTTCCCGTCGCTCCCTCCACCCCTCTCCCCCTCCTCCCCTCCCTCCCCATCCCCCCTCCCCCACATCTCTCTCCCCATCCCCCTCTCTCACCCCCTATCCCGCTCTCCTTTCCCTCCCAAATCTGTCATGTTTCCTCCTCCTCCTCTCCCCTCCCTCCCCTCTTCTCACCCACGCCCCCCCCCCTCCCCCCACCTGTGAGTTTGGGGGGTGGTTAATTTGAGTGTGATGCCGCAGCCCCTACTCCCCCTCCCCACCCCCCCGCAAACGCTGTTGGTCTAGTAACAATTAAAATTGAATCTGAATCTGAATCTTTATTAATTGTGTATATATATGGTCTATGGTATGTAAACACACGGAACGTTTATCTCATGTACTGTATTATGTTCACATATTCTGTTGTGCTGCAGCAAGTAAGAATTTCATTGTCCTATCTGAGACACATGACAATAAAACTCTCTTGAATCTTGACTTGGATTAAAGCAAAGAAGGGTTCTTGCTGAAAAAAGAAGTACCTTAAATTTAGTTGCATCTGGTTGGGTAACTATGGTAGGGTGAAGACTATTCCATGCTTTAATTGTGCGGGGGAATCCATGGAGCAGCCAGCAACTCTGGATAGAAGAAATTGGGGGACGTTTCAGGTAGCGACTCTTCTTTAGACTCCTTCTGGATGTCCGTGAGGACGTTCCCCAGGGTGTGAAGGTGGGGAGGGAGGGCCTCATTTGTGATGCAGGACAGGACGTTGGACAGGACCAGCCACTGCGCGGTGGACTCCAAGGGCTCCACCTGCAGGAATATTCCCCCACTGTGACCCCTTTATACACGGCCGCGTTCAACCCCTCAACGGACTCGAGGAAGAACACGGCCTTCCCGAACATCTCACCCACGTACAGGACGCCTGCGGGCTTAGCCGCCACCGCCACGGACTTCAGGGTCATCTGGAGGGGCACATAGCACCTTATCCACTGCTCAAAAGGTGCGTTCTTCATTGGGAACCGGGACCCAAGAGGAGCAGCTGAAGTAGCCGCCTTTGCATAGCTCTGGAACGCCCCGATCCCCCAGAACACTGACCCTGCATCAGATCAGGCACTACACTTAAACAAAACAATTAAACAAAATACTACACAGACACACAGTCCAAATGGCACGGGGCCAAGATCACACACAACAACAAATATGGAACAGTTCGAGGGAGGGAGGCGAGTGATGTTGTCTTGAACGATGATAATGGCGGCTTGCAATAAACTGCTGTGTCACCACCTCTGTATATTAAATACTGAATATTAACCTCTATCTTCTTAACCCTTGCTTTCCCTCTCTCTCCACCCCTCCCCCTTCCTAGTTCTGTGACCAGTCGCACTGTCCCCTGATTGAATTTTATCTCTGTCTCCTTCGTTGTCACCTTCTCCTCGGTAACAATTATCTATTCTAAATATTGTGTAGGAAGGACCTGCCGATGCTGGTTTGAACCTTTTCTTCTTTTCAGGTTAGGCAGAGGTTCACTTACACCTTATCCAATCTTATCTCCTGTGTCCTTTGTTCAAGATGAGGAATCTTGTGCATCGGCTAAACAAAACTTAGACTGGGCAATTGTTTCACTCAACACCTCTGCTCAATCGACCTGGACCGACCGGATCTACTGGTTGCTAAACACTTTAATTCTCCTTCCCATTCGCACACAGACCTTCCTGTCCTTGGTCTCCTCCATTGTTAGAGCAATGCTAAACGCTAATTGGTGGCCGACTAGGAAAAGGGGAGATGCAGCGAGACCTGGGTGTCATGGGACACCAGTCATTGAAAGTAGGCATGCAGGTGCAGCAGGCAGTGAAGAAAGCGAATGGTATGTTAGCTTTCATAGCAAAAGGATTTGAGTATAGGAGCAGGGAGGTTCTACTGCAGTTGTACAGGGTCTTGGTGAGACCACACCTGGAGTATTGCGTACAGTTTTGGTCTCCAAATCTGAGGAAGGACATTATTGCCATAGAGGGAGTGCAGAGAAGGTTCACCAGACTAATTCCTGGGATGTCAGGACTGTCTTATGAAGAAAGACTGGATAGACTTGGTTTATACTCTCTAGAATTTAGGAGATTGAGGGGGGATCTTATAGAAACTTACAAAATTCTTAAGGGGTTGGACAGACTAGATGCAGGAAGATTGCTCCCGATGTTGGGGAAGTCCAGGACAAGGGGTCACAGCTTAAGGATAAGGGGGAAATCCTTTAAAACCGAGATGAGAAGAACTTTTTTCACACAGAGAGTGGTGAATCTCTGGAACTCTCTGCTGCAGAGGGTAGTCAAGGCCAGTTCATTGGCTATATTTAAGAGGGAGTTAGATGTGGCCCTTGTGGCTAAGGGGATCAGAGGGTATGGAGAGAAGGCAGGTACAGGATACTGAGTTGGATGATCAGCCATGATCATATTGAATGGCGGTGCAGGCTCGAAGGGCCGAATGGCCTACTCCTGCACCTAATTTCTATGTTTCTATGTTTCTATGGAGGAACAGCGCCTCATATTAGTATCATTGCCTTCACTTACTGTGGCTGTATGGTAACTCAAGTTTCACTGTACATTAGTTGGTTAAGTGAGAATAAATGCAAACTTGAATTTGATAATACGCTTGGGCGGCTTGCAGCCTAATTGTTGATTTCTCTAACTTCATGTAACCCCAACTGTCTCCATCCCTCCTCCACCCAAGTCGCACTAGCTTCTCGTTTTCACCAAACAAATAGCTAACAATGGCCTGTTCCCCTTTATGATCATTACTTTGTTGCATATCTTTCATTCATTGTTCTCTATCTCTCAACATCCTCATTTAGAACTCTCATTTCCAATTTTGCTAACTAGTTTGAAGAAGGGTCTCGACCCGAAACGTCACCCATTCTTTCTCTCCAGAGATGCTGTCTGAGTTACTCCAGCATTTTGTGTCCGATTTCTTATGCTATTTTCTATCATCTTCAAGGTAATCTTCAAACCATTACATATGAGGTCAGTGTCCAAGTAAGTCCACATTGTACATTAATTGTATATTACCCCAGACCTGTGTACCACTCCTGCTCTGCCTTAGGCACTGTTTGTGTACCGTTTGAGAGAAAAACTATTACGGGACTGTTTTTCATTTCTGGATATAGAAACATAGAAAATAGGTGCAGGAATAACTTCCATCCAGCACCGCCATTCAATATGATCATGGCTGATCATCCAGATTCAGTAACCCATTCCTGCTTTCTCCCCATATCGCTTGATTCCATTAGCCCGAAGAGCTATCCATCTCTCTCTTGAATCCATCCATTGAATTGCTCTCCACTGCCTTCTGTGGCAGAGAATTCCACAGATATGGCAACCCTAGTAATTCCCCTCCCGCTCCCACATTTCCTCGTGATTGTTGTTCCCACGAGTAAATAAACATTCTTCTCCTCTCTTTGTCACAGAGTCATAGAGGGAAACAGCATGGAAACAGTCCCTTCAGACCAACTTAATTACAGGCCAATATGCTCAGCAACACTAGTCGCACCTGCCTGCGTTTGGTCCATATTTCTCTAAACCTGTCCTATCCATGTACCTGTCCAACTTTATCTTAAATGTTGGGATAGTCCATGCTCCTCTGGCAGCTTGTTCTATCCACCAACCACATTTTGTGTGAAAAAGTTACCCCTCAGATTACTATTACATTTTTGCCCCTTAACCTTAAACCGATATCCTCTGGTCTTCGAGTCATCTACTCTGGGCAAGAGACTCTATTCCTCTCATGATTTTATACACCTCTATAAGATCCCAGCCTACTCAACCTATGGGCTATAACATATTCTTGGGCTATGGGCTAACTAGTTTGAAGAAGGGTCTCGACCCGAAACGTCACCCATTCTTTCTCTCCAGAGATGCTGCTATATGGGCTATAACATATTCTTCCTTCAATGCATGGATTTTAAACATTAATATTTTAAAGTTAATACAATAAAATCAATTGTGCAAATGGTGGCCGATTGGGAAAGGGGGCGATGCAGCGAGACATGGGTGTCATGGTACACCAGTCATTGAAGGTAGGCATGCAGGTGCAGCAGGCAGTAAAGAAAGCGAATGGTATGTTGGCTTTCATAGCAAGAGGATTTGAGTATAGGAGCAGGGAGGTTCTACTGCAGTTGTACAGGGTCTTGGTGAGACCACACCTGGAGTATTGCGTGCAGTTTTGGTCTCCAAATCTGAGGAAGGACATTATTGCCATAGAGGGAGTGCAGAGAAGGTTCACCAGACTGATTCCTGGGATGACAGGACTGTCTTATGAAGAAAGACTGGATAGACTTGGTTTATACTCTCTAGAATTTAGGAGATTGAGAGGGGATCTTATAGAAACGTACAAAATTCTTAAGGGGTTGGACAGGCTAGATGCAGGAAGATTGTTCCCGATGTTGGGGAAGTCCAGGACAAGGGGTCACAGCTTAAGGATAAGGGGGAAATCCTTTAAAACCGAGATGAGGAGAACTTTTTTCACACAGAGAGTGGTGAATCTCTGGAACTCTCTGCCAGAGGGTAGTTGAGGCCAGTTCATTGGCTATATTTAAGAGGGAGTTAAATGTGGCCCTTGTGGCCAAGGGGATCAGAGGGTATGGAGAGAAGGCAGGTACGGGATACTGAGTTGGATGATCAGCCATGATCATATTGAATGGCGGTGCAGGCTCGAAATGCCGAATGGCCTACTCCTGCACCTAATTTCTATGTTTCTATGTTTCTAAAAGATGTTAGAACAGTTCAGTTGTATTTACAGATGTATTGGTCCGCTTCCAGATCCAATCACTGTCTCTAGCTTTTCACACGGATGGATTCAGTTAATGCAGACTGAACTCCCCTCTCCCACCACCCCCCTCCTGCCCCAATCCCTCCTTCTCCACTCCCCCCTACCCTTCTCCCCTCCCCTCGCCCCTCTCCCTCCCTGCTCCACTCTTCTCCACACTTCTCCTCTGCTCACATCCCCTTCTCCCCCTCTCCATCCCTTCTCCCATTCTCCAACCTCCCCCGCCCTTCCCCCTCATCCCCCGCCACCCCTTTGCCTTGCTTCAAAATGGGAGGTGGGTATTTAGACTAAGTGACCGGAGCAGGTGGGTGGCACTGGTACATTGACAACATTGCCTGTTGCCTCTGGGGATTTGGAGAGACCATTGGAAGAGAGATCTGCCTCTGGGCCAACTCGTGGCCAACAGTTTAGTTCCCAAGAGGAGCGGGCAGAACATTAGGGGTTTCAGTCCAGCCTCTGTGTTACATTTAGTTCAGAGATACAGTGCCCTTCGGCCCACCGAGTCCACACCGACCAGCGATCCCCGCACACTAACATTATCACACACACACTAGGGACAATATATACTTATACCAAGCCTATCAACCAACAAACCTGTGTACCTTTGGTGCAGAGGAGGAACCCCTAACCCTAATCCAAACCCTAACCCAAGCCCAAGCCCCTAGTCCTAACCCTAACCCAAGCCCCTAGTCCTAACCCTAACCCAAGCCCCTAGTCCTAACCCTAACCCAAGCCCCTAGTCCTAACCCTAACCCAAGCCCCTAGTCCTAATCCTAACCCAAGCCCCTAGTCCTAACCCTAACCCAAGCCCCCAGTCCTAACACTAACCCAAGCCCCTAGTCCTAACCCTAACCCAAGCCCCTAGTCCTAACCCTAACCCAAGCCCCTAGTCCTAACCCTAACCCAAGCCCCTAGTCCTAACCCTAACCCAAGCCCCTAGTCCTAACCCTAACCCAAGCCCCTAGTCCTAACCCTAACCCAAGCCCCCAGTCCTAACCCTAACACAAGCCCCTAGTCCTAACCCTAACCAAAGCCCCTGGTCCTAACCCTATCCCAAGCCCCTAGTCCTAACCCTAACCCAAGCCCCTAGTACAAACCCTAACCCAAGCCCCTAGTCCTAACCCTAACCCAAGCCCCTAGTCCTAACCCGGGAGCACAGGCCCTTTAATGCAGCCTCACCAACGTCTTATACAACCGCGACATGACCTCCCAACTCTTCCATTTGAACCTCCTCGTCGATTCTAAGTTAAAATTGTTTCCATTCATTCCCTCAAATTGTCAGCGTCACAGACCCGTGGGTGTTGGCGAAGACCAAACCCTGCAAGTTCCAACACTATCTGGACATTTTTGTGGCATCAGCTGAACGTGTTCGCCCAGAGGGAGGGTTTACATTGTCGAGTAGTGGGGCTCATTTCTCAGGAGAAATTAAAGGACGTATGTTTTATTAAGTAGATTATTATCTGAATGGTGGCAGATTAGGAAAGGGGGAGATGCAACGAGACCTGGGTGCCATTGTACACCAGTCATTAAAAGTAGGCATGCAGGTGCAGCAGGCAGTGAAAAAGGCGAATGGTATGTTAGCATTCATAGCAAAAGGATTTGAGTACAGGAGCAGGGAGGTTCTACTCCAGTTGTACAGGGTCTTGGTGAGACCACACCTGGAGTATTGCATACAGTTTTGGTCTCCTAATTTGAGGAAATACATTCTTGCCATAGAGGGAGTACAGAGAAGGTTCACCAGACTGATTCCTGGGATGCCAGGACTTTCATATGAAGAAAGACTGGATAGACTCGGTTTGTACTCGCTAGAATTTAGAAGATTGAGGGGGGATCTTATAGAAACTTACAAAATTCTTAAGGGGTTGGACAGGCTAGATGCAGGAAGATTGTTCCCGATGTTGGAGAAGTCCAGAACAAGGGGACACAGTTTAAGGATAAGGGGGAAATCTTTTAGGACCGAGATGAGGAAAACATTTTTCACACAGAGAGTGGTGAATCTCTGGAATTCCCTGCCGCAGAAGATAGTTGAGGCCACAGTTCATTGGCTATATTTAAGAGGGAGTTAGATGTGGCCCTTGTGGCTAAAGGGATGGGGGGGTATGGAGAGAAGGCAGGAACAGGATACTGAGTTGGATGATCAGCCATTGAATGGCGGTGCAGGCTCGAAGGGCCGAATGGCCTACTCCTGCACCTAATTTCTATGTTTCTATGTTTTTTGAAGGTAGTGGGACTAGGATTGCTTTGCTGAAGCCGTCTCTGCGCCCACACGGCCACACACACGAGACAATTTATATTCATACCCAGTGTAAATGCTCCGTACAGTAGACCACCCATAGTCAGGATTGAACCCGGCCGTGCAGAAGAGCTCCCATACCCGCGGGTCTCTGGAAGTCCCTGCAAGGCAGCAACTCCACCGCTGTACCGCCGAGCGGTGGCGCTGGGTTCTCGTATCTGGATAAACTTCACATTCGAGCAGCGGTCCGTCTCCTGTCGCCGAGGGGATGGATATTTCAAGCGGCGATCTGCTTTTACAGACCGGGCACCCGTCCAACTCGATCTCACGGACTAGACTTCCTCGCCAGCGAGCTGGGCAACCCGGGTGTAACGATGAGTAGCGACCACGACTCCAGAGGCATCGAATCTGGAGAAACCCTTCTTCAAAGCAAAGATCCTATAGCAGAGCTCTGCTATAGGATATTTGCCCTACTTCACATTGATAGGGGGGGAGTAGAAAGGAACAAGGAGGAGGAGCCCGAAGGCTGAGGGATGGGAGGAGGTCGAGGAAGAGGAGGAGACAGCAAGGACAAAGAGAGTTTTGTTTTTCGGGAATCTGATGTCTTTGTGTGAATTCTGCAAACGGCTTTTTATCATCCATCTGTAATAATGAAGGATGCAAAACGAAATTGAATTTCACCCCCGACGGTAAGGAAAGTGAGTTTAACGCCCTTCTGACAGTGGTTTCACAAATGTTTAAGAGGGAACTGCAGATGCTGGAGAATCGAAGGTTACACAAAAAAGCTGGAGAAACTCAGCGGGTGCAGCAGCATCTATGGAGCGAAGGAAATGGGCAACGTTTCGGGCCGAAACCCTTCTGTTTCACAAATGTTGTTGTGTTAACAAGGGAGTTACGGAGGGAGCGGTCTTTGCGGAAGGCAGACGTGGGGGTGGGAGAGATGGGAAGACGTGGCGAGTGGTGGGGTCACGTTGGAGGTGGCGAAACTGATGGAGGATTACTTGTTGTATGTGACAGCTGGTGGGGTGAAAAGTGAGGACGAGGGGGCAGGGCCGGCCTTACGAGGTGCGGGGCCCAATTGGGAACAATTTTGGTGAGCCCCAGGTTCCCAGCCAAGTTTTGTAGAATCTTAGAAATACAAATAAAGTCTATTATTGTCTTTATATCTCTATGGTAGAATGGAAAATAATCAAAATGTGCGCTTAAAACGTGCCTGTGAGTTAATGGACCAAACAGATCTAAGCTACATTTTAATATAAAATTGCATACACGTAAGCCTACTAGTAACAAACAAATTGTGTAAATCACCTCTGAAAAGTACGTCATTATAATACCACTTGTTTTCGTGACAATGAAATGAAAAAAAAAATAACTAGACCTTACAGCATCACAGTATGGTATGGCAACTGCTCTGTCTCCGACCGGAAGGCATTGCAGAGAGTGGTGAAAATTGCCCAACGCATCACCGGTTCCTCGCTCCCCTCCATTGAGTCTGTCCGAAGCAAGCGCTGTCTGCGGAGGGCGCTCAGCATCGCCAAGGACTGCTCTCACCCCAACCATGGACTGTTTACCCTCCTACCATCCGGGAGGCGCTACAGGTCTCTCCGTTGCCGAACCAGCAGGTCGAGGAACAGCTTCTTTCCGGCGGCTGTCACACTACTCAACAACGTACCTCGGTGACTGCCAATCACCCCCCCCCACCCCCCGACACTTATTATTTTTTTTAATTCAAATCGTTTGCTATGTCGCTCTTCAAGGGAGATGCTAAATGCATTTTGTTGTCTCTGTACTGTACACTGACAATGACAATTAAAATTGAATCTGAATCTGAATCTGAATCTGAAAACCAATAACTGTTTCGAAAAACCAGACCAGGCATTAAATTTTGAGCTTCAGCCCCATCCTACCCTTTGGGCTTCTACCCCATCTAAACTTAGTTGTCTGTGTGTGTGTCTTTGTTGTGTGTATGTTAGTTGGCTGAGCGTGATGTGTGTGTTAGTTGGCTATGCGTTATGCGTGTGTGTGGGAGGGAAGGAGAGAAGGGAGGGAGGGAGAGAAGGAAGGGAGGGAGGGAGAGAAGGGAGGAAGGAGAGAAGGGAGTGAGGGAAGTAGAGAAAGACGGAGAGGAAGAAGGGAGGGAAGGAAGGAGAGAAGGGAAAAGAGAGAGAGGATGGAGAGAAAGAAGGGAGGGAGGGAAGAAGAGAAGGGAAAAGAGAGAGGAAGGAGGGAGGAAAGGAGAGAAGGGAGGGAGAGAATTGAACTGAATTGAATAATGTGGATAAATGTGAGAAATGTTTCTATACCTTTATTGTCATTTCGTGCCTGCAGTCATACATACAATAATACAATAATAAACAACAATAAACACAAATTAACACCACCACAGTGAGTCCTCCAAGCACCCCACTGTGGTGGAGGCAAGAAGTAGGGAAGGAGGGAAGAACGGAAGGGAGGGGGGGGGGGGGGGTGGAGGAAAGGGAGGGAGGGAAGGGAAAGAGAGAAGGGAGGGAGGGGGCCGGCGGTGGGAACGGGTGCCGGGGCCCTGTCGGACGGGTGTGAGCTGAGGCCGAGGTTTGTAAACATTGCTCCAACCCCTGGCCCGGCCCTCCCTGTATTGTTCACTGTGTCTCCCCGGGAGAGAGTCATTGTCATGCATTGTCATTCAATTTATTTGTCATTTGGACACCTTGAGGTCCAAACGAAATGACGTTTCTGCAGCCATACATTACAAACAAATAGACCCAAGACACAACATAATTTACATAAACATCCATCACATTGCTGTGATGGAAGGCCAAAAAAACGTATCTCTCCACTGCACTCCCCCCCCCCCCCCACCATGTCAGAGTCAAAGTCAAAGCCCCCGGCTGGCGATGGCGATTGTCCCGCGGCCATTAAAGCCACGCCGGGCGGTGCGAGGTCGCACACCGGGTCTTGGTGTCAGAGCCCCCGGCGTGCGCTCGCAGAGTCCCGCGGCCATTCCAAGCCGCGCGGGGCGGTGCTGTAAGGCCCCGCTCCAGGAGCTCTTCGACCCCGCAACTCGGGCGGGAGAAGTCGCCATTGCGCGAGCCCTGAAAAGCGGTCTCCCTCCAGAGACAAGAAAAGGTCGGGTCTCCCGTGCAGGGAGAGATTTAAAAGTTACCCCCTCCCTCCCACCCCACCCCCACCCCCCCCCCCCCCACACACACACACACACACACCCCAACAAAAAATAACAAAAACTACATAGAAACATAGACAAAAAATAATAAAAACCCGGATGGGCTGCATAGGCCGCTGCTGACGAGAGTCGCGACGAGAGGGATGGAGACGGGATTGTGTGCGTGAAGCACGGCGACTGGAGGGGCGGGAGCGCTGCCCCGGGACAGTGAGGGAACGACCCACCTCCCCCTTCTCCAGGGGGTCACACCCCCTCCCCGTCTACCCCTTTCTTCCCCCTCAACATGCAGTGGGTCGGGCGGCATTTCTGAACACAAGGAATAGGTGACATTTCCGGTCGAGACCCGTCTTCAGACTGAGTCAGGGGAAAGAAGAACTCAAACCATCAAACCCCCCTTCCCTCCGTCACGGACACGGAGCGATCGCCGGCGCCCCCTTTCTTTTGGTAACCATCGGGTTTTTTTTTCCCATTTTCCCTTCGGAAAAATCCTTCAGGTTTTCAGGAAATCCTCCGTGTTTTTTTTAATTTCCCCCTTACTATTTCGGTACTTTTTCGATAGCTGCCATGACCCGTTTGACGTCAACCGTCACACTGCTCCTCAAAGCTAATCCTGGTCTTGATTGAAAATGAGGACTTGCTGTTTCTTATGGGTTCTTATCTTTTCAACCAGTCTTCCTTGTTGAAGGCCTTGCAGAAGCCCATGTTAATCATATCAGCAACGCTGCCCTCATCAATAAAACAGTCCCACCCAAAACATAATCTCGCCATTCCTTCCACATATGCCTGACCTTCTGAGTTCCGCTCATCTACATATACATTATAATGTGTGTTATGTATGAGGTATTGCTCCATTTCCTTCTCTCATTTTTCAGATGAAGTTACCAGGGTACCTGCGTGACCTTATTCCGTTATTTGAATAAGCTGACAGCACCAGCTCCTCTACATAATGATGACCTTTGGCTGCTCTATCCTCTGTCTTCTGCAACTTCTCAGCAACAGAATTTCAGGTAAAATTACTTCTGAATCTCTGTAAGCAGGCGGTGACTGCAATCTAGCTCAAGTCTGTTCAAGTTGGGGAAAAATAGAAAATGCATTCGTAGAAATATAATTCTAAATTGGACAGTAGAGCATAGGAACAGGAAAGACATTCTTGTGAACCTACAGAGAAGGTTCACCAGACTGATTCCTGGGATGGCAGGACTTTTATATGAAGAAAGACTGGATAGACTCGGCTTATACTCGCTAGAATTTAGGAGATTGAGTGGGGATCTTATAGAAACTTACAAAATTCTTAAGGGGTTGGACAGGCTCGATGCAGGAAGATTGTTCCCGATGTTGGGGAAGTCCAGAACAAGGGGTCGCAGTTTAAGGATAAGGGGGAAATCTTTTAGGACCGAGATGAGGAAAACTTTTTTCACACAGAGAGTGGTGAATCTCTGGAATTCTCTGCCACAGAAGGTAGTTGAGGCCACAGTTAATTGGCTATATTTAAGAGGGAGTTAGATGTGGCCCTTGTGGGTAAAGGTATCAGGGGGTATGGAGAGAAGGCAGGAACAGGATACTGAGTTGGATGATCAGCCATGGTCATATTGAATGGTGGTGCAGGCTCGAAGGGCCGAATGGCCTACTCCTGCACCTATTTTCTATGTTTCTATGTCCTTGATGTTAGGATCTGATGTCTGTGTCAAACATGATCCCAAATTAAACTAATCCTTTCTTTGTGAGACTTCCCCTTTCTGACCTTCACACTCAGTCCTTTACAATAAGATGCAATAGAACTTTATTTATCCCAGGAGGGAAATTGATCAGCCAACAGTCATAAAATACAAGATACACGAAATTAAAGTGAGGAGTGGACAGATTGGGGATGTGGCAAGATTGGGGGTTGGAGGAGAGTCAGTTTACCCCACGACAGAAGGGGGAAGAGTTGTACAGTTTGATAGCCACAGAGAATTACAGCTGTAGAAATACATAGTCCACACCATTTCAGGGCACCATAATGTTTTGGGACGCATGGCTTCACAGGAGTTTGTAATTGCTCAGGTGTGTTTAAATGCCTCCTTAATGGGGGTATAAGAGAGCTCTCAGTACCTAATCTTTCCTCCAGTTTTCCATCACATTTGGAAACATTTATTCCTGTTTATCAACATGAGGCCCAAAGTTGTGCCAATGAAAGTCAAATAAGCCATTATGAGACTGAGAAACAAGAATAAAACTGTTAGAGACATCCAGCCGAACCATAGACTTGCCACAATCTACTGTTTGGAACATCATTATGAAGAAAGAGAGCACTGGTGAGCTTACTAATCGCAAAGGGACTGGCAGGCCAAGGAAGACCTCCACAGCTGATGACAGAAGAATCCTGTGTATATTAAGGAAAAATCCCCCCAACCCAGTCCGACGGATCAGAAACACTCTTCGGGAGTCAGGTGTGGATTTGTCAATGACCACTGTCCGCAGAATACTTCATGAACAGAAAATACAGAGGCTACACTGCAAGATGCAAACCACTGGTTAGCTGCAAAAATTGAATGGCCAGATTACAGTTTGCCAAGAAGTACTGAAAGGAGCAACCACAGTTCTGCAAAAAGGTCTTGTGGACAAATGAGACGAAGATTGACTTGTATTAGAGTAATGGCAAGAGCAAAGTATGGAAGAGAGAAGGAACTGCCCAAGATCCAAAGCATACCACCTCGTCTGTGAAACACGGTTGCGGGGGGTGTTATGGCCTGGCTTCTGAAGGCACTGGCTCACTTATCTTGATTGATAATACAACTGCTGATGGTAGTAGCATAATGGATTCTGAAGTGTACAGACACATCCTATCTGCTCATGTTCAGACAAATGCCTCAACAAAGGAGTTTTCAAAGCTAAAAATGGTCAATTCTTGACTGGCCAAGTCAATCACCCGATCTGAACCCAATTGAGCATGCCTTTTATATACTGATGAGAAAACTGAATGGGACTAGCCCCCAAAACAAGCATAAGCTAAAGATGGCTGCAATACAAGCCTGGAAGAGAAGACACCCAGCAACTAGTGATGTCCATGAATCGCAGACTTCAAGCAGTCATTGCATGTAAAGGATATGCAACAAAATACTAAACATGAACTACTTTCATTTACATGACATTTGCGGTGTCCCAAACATTTTGGTGCCCTGAAATGGGGGGACAATGTATAAACACTGCTGTAATTTCTACATGGTGAAACCAAAATGGTCTTTATTAAGTCGCTGCCGAGCGAAGCAGCAACTAGCTGTGGCTAAGAGGAAGGATTCCAACTGGGCTGCAAAATGACCAGCAAGAGGGGTAAAACGGAGGGGAGCGCACCTGGGAGGTCAGGTGTTGCTGTTGAAGCCCTCTGGAGGTGTCGTGGGCCTACCAATGAAACACCAAGGAAGGAGGGTGCCCATCTGATGACCCCAATGAAGTTTTTACCCCTACCCCCACTCAAGATAGTAAGAAGGTGCCAATTATAGTAGGGATTATAGTAGGGATTGTCCTCTAAGCCCAACTGACAATGCACTTTAACCACATGTTATTTTTTTTTCTATTACAAATCTCAAATTGTGGAGTACAGAGGCAAATAAATAAATGATGGGTCTTTGTCCCAAACACTATGGGAGGGTACTGTACCCTTTCACAATTTTACAAACGTCTGTCAGTTATTCCCTCAGCTGCCGGTGTCCGAGAGATTAAAAAATTGAATTTACTACCTGATAGTATATTTCTACTGTGCACCTGTAGACATTGATAAGAGTTATCGGAGAGCTACTGAACTTTGTCTCTTAAACAAGTGGAGGTGAATGATGTGCTACTTTGTTCTTCCATCTTCAAATTTCATTTTCATTTTTAATCAAAATCTACAATCTTCAATGTGGTTGGTTACTCCAGGAAAAATATGGTGGAGATATTTAGTTTAGTTTAGTTTAGAGATACAGCATGGAAACAGGCCCTTCGGCCCACCGAGTCCACACTGACCAGCGATCCCCTTGCATTAACACTTTCGGATACAATCTAGGGACAATTTACATTTATACCAAGGGCAATTAACCCACAAACCTGTACGTCTTTTGTGTGTGAGGGGAAACTGAAGATCTTGGAAAAATCCCATGGAGAGAATGTACAAGCACCGTACAGACAGCATCCATAGTCAGGATCACACCCGGGTCTCTGGTGCTGTAAGGCAGCAAAATCCACCACCGTGCTGCCCTTTACACCAAGGAAATTGATGTTTCAACCATTTCCACTTCACCACCATTGATGCTGATTGGGCATGTACTCCACCGTATTGCCATTCAAGTCAATAACTAGCTCCTTTGTCTCTTCAAACTCTGAGGGCGAGGGTGTTGTTAAAAACCATGCCCCACACATCGTGTGTGTGTGTGTGTGTGTGTGTGTGTATGTGTTGGGGGGTGGTTAGTGTGTGTGTATATATGTGTGTGTGTGTGTGTGTGTTTGTTGGGGGGTGGTTAGTGTGTTTGTGTGTGTGTGTGTGTGTGTGTGTGTGTGTGTGTGTGTGTGTGGTGTGTGTGTGTGTATGTGTGTGTGTGTGTGTGTGTGTGTGTGCCACCCATAGTGAGGATAGTGTGTGTGTGTGTGTGTGTGTGTGTGCGTGCGTGTGTGTGTGTGTGTGTGTGTGGGGTGTGTGTGTGTGTCACCCATAGTGAGGATAGTGTGTGTGTGTGTGTGTGTGTGTGTGCGTGCGTGTGTGTGTGTGTGTGTGTGTGTGTGTGTGTGTGGTGTGTGCGTGCGTGTGTGTGTGAGCGTGTGTGTGTGTGTGTGGTGTGTGTGTGTGTGTGTGTGTGGTGTGTTGTGGGGGGTGGATAGTGGTGTGTGTGTGTGTGTGTGTGGTGTGGTGTGAGTGTGTGTGTGTGTGTGGTTGGGGGGGGTGGGTTTAGTGTGTGTGTGACCTCCCGCGACCTCCCCCCCCCCCCCCCCCGCAACCGCGTGTTGAATGGACGGGACCATCTCCCCTCCCCCCCCTTCCCCCCTCTTCCCCCTTCCCCCCTCTTCCCCCCTTCCCCCCTCTTCCCCCCTTCCCCCCTCTCCCTCTTTCCCTCTTCCCCTCCCCACTCTCCCTCCCCTCTGCCCCCCTCCCAGGTCTGCCCCCCCACCTCTCCCCTCTCCACTCCCCTCCTCCTACCCCCATTCAAACCCCTCTCCCTACTCCAACCCCCTCTCCCCTCC